>JACEFZ010010678.1:0-167500 GCA_014155875.1 Cepaea nemoralis | reverse complement strand
GAAACATCATATCTGTGTATCTGCAGGTCTCTTACCATCCTCAAAAGACACAAGCTATTTGTGTACCGACCCCGTATCAGGTGGTTCTTTTCTTGCATCAAACCTCCATCTATTTCTGTCGATGATGTATCTACCTTTCTTGTACCCATTACTCATGGTGTCCATATATTTACAACACCTGTATGCTATCCCTAACCCTGGGTCAGTGATGTCGTGAACACTCTTTTGACCTGACTCAACTTTCCTATCTGCATATTGTACCGTTACACTGGAGTCTCTGTTTAGTATGACCTCTTTATTAAATCCTGGCCAATATACCTGGCATCCTGCTCTATGCTGCTTCCGCCTTACTCCTATGTGCCCTGCACATGCCCTATCCTGAGCTGTTCTAGTATATCGGTCTGTATATGCTAAGGGTACCTACTACTTGCCCACATGCCGTTCCGTCATCTGAAAACCGGCGAGTGAGAGTATTGTTCTTCCTTCCGAAGCACCATCTACCCTTCTTTGATTGTCTATGTCTCACTTTCCTACACCCTTGGAAACATTTGTCTGTCGTATTATCTTGTCTGTGGGATTCCCTACAGCTATATTTGAGATCCATTCTCACCTGCTCAGCTGTCCTATCCCTGTCCTATGTGTCTACTTCAAGTGCCTATTTTTCTTCAGCTATACTCTCTAATTTAGGTTTTCTTTTGGTACCTACCTCGCTAACTACTTAAACTATTTTCTGGTCCCAATAAACTACTTCTTCTTCTGTAGCAATCTTTAACTCCTATAACATTTCCTATGATCAGATCTGCCATTGGTGAGTCCAACACACACGCTGTCACCCTTCCAGTGATATATGGTGTTTTCACTGTTATTACGGCTAATGGGTAGAATTCTACTGTCCCGTTGAATGTTATGCATCTAATCTTTTTCCCTGTGTAATCCGAGAGGATGTATTAAAGTTTTCCTCACTCCGATAGACGTACATCCGGAATCCCTAATTGTTAACGCTGGTCTATCATTGAACGAATCCATGGTGCAGCTTCATGACTTCCTCCTTCATGCACTGCTGATCCTGCTTTCACTGTATGACCACACACTAAGACTGGCTGACCGTCTTTTTCAAAAAGAGGTTTGCACCCACTACAATCTTCATTGTTGATAGTCTCAATAACTTGTGCTGCATTAGAATGCTCCGTTTCCCTCATCGTACAATGATAGCTGACATGCCCCTTCCTTCCACATTTGAAACAAGTGATCTCCCTTTTACTGTTGTTCGTTGGTCCATCTGATGGTTGTGCATCACACTCTGCCATTTTGTGTCTCCAGCTCCCACAATTCCAGCATCCGGCATAACTATTTGGACGTCTCTGGAAATTCCCCCTTTTGTATGGGTACCGTCCTGCTCTACCAAAATGGTTGCCACGGAAACCATTCTCTTGAGGTTCTTGCTGTTCATACTTCTGTGCTAAATCCACACTTTTTGATCTTGGTCTAATAACTGGATTCTGGTCCTGTTTAGTGTACGCTGCACAGACTATTTCCTCACTCATTAGTCTACCAATAGAACTGTTTGGATGTGCAGTCATGTAATTTTGCCCTAACTGTGACATTGTGTCTATGTCCTTTGGCTTACGTTCCTCAAAGAAAGCTACTAAGTTTGTATTGCATGCAGATACTACCTTGTCTCTTAACATTAAATCCACTAATTTATTAAAATCTTTCCCTACCTCTGCAAGCTCCATCCATTTGTTAAATGTATTCTTTACTGTGTTAACAAAATCTGTGAAATCTTGATTTGTCTCTGGTCCCTAACTGTCTAAACTTTGTTCTATATCCATGCTCAGTTAGTTGGAACTTTGTTAACAAACGTTGCCGCAAAATAGTGTAGTTGTTTCTTTCTTCCACAGGTAAATTAAACATTGTATCTAGGGCCTTACCCGTTAAATACTCGCCCAGTCTAATCGCATACTCGCCTTCTGGGATGCCTAACACTTTCACTGATGCTTCGAATCTCGACAAATAAGATTCCAAGTTGTCTCGGTCCGTAAAGTATGGCAATTTCAATCGTTGTGACGACTGCAAAGGTCTTCTGCTTTCCTCACTTTGACCCTTCGAAGATAGTTCTAGTTTTCTGAGTGCAATTTCCGCTTCCATCTTAATCTTCTCTTTCTCGATTTCCACCGCATTTGTTTGTTTTAACTTTTCAAGTTCCAGTTGCTGTCATTTCTAGTCTTCATTGTAGTACTCTTTGTCTCATTCCTGTAGACGTCTTTGTTCTCATCTCAGCTAACTTTTCTTCCTGTAGGCGTTTTGCCTCGCGTTCATTATGCCTCTCCTCTCTTTCCCAGTGCTGAACTTCTTTCAATTTTGATTCTGCAAACTCCTGTAACTCTTTACCTTTCAGGCCTAACCGTTCACCTGCTTCAATATATTCCATTAAAGTAGGCATCTTGTACTTGTGGACACGTTGCTGTCTGTCAGCCAATTATAAATGTAAAGACTCTGCTACTAGTCTTTGTGTGCCCTCCCTAAGTACACCACCACTCCCTGTGTACGTAAATTCGTAGTGCTAAAATATCACTCTGTACTCACCCAGTCACTCTATAAGCACTAGGTAGTGAGGGGAAATATCACCTATACTCCCTCGCATATATCTATAACAAATAGTTGTATAACATTTCTGGAAATATTGTTAAACATACATATAAATACATATACAAACGAATGGATGATCCACACTAAGTGTTTTCTATAAAACGCTAGACTCACAAGCCAAGTACACGGAGACGGTGATCACAAAGAAATAAACTACAGTAACAACCACAAGCTTGTGTGAAACGACCACAGTGCGCGTAATAATATGTAACCTGACACCGACCACTAGACAGTAGAAATGACGAAAGATCACAATAATAACATATATCCGAACACAACAAATATCATATGTAAATATACCGAAAAGAAAGAAAGAAAAAAAATATATATCAGCAAAATATACACAGATCTGACTTTAGACACCAAAAGGCACGGTATATTATCCAGGACCGACACTGCGCCACCGCAGAAGCAAACAAACCGAACTTTCGATTTAATTCCCAGAAAATATATGGTGCACTTAAGAAAAATAAATTTTTGCCCTGTCTCCCGAACAACACAAAAATCCCCTACTCCTGACAAACACCGGACCACATACAAATAATTTCGTAACAACCGAAAACAATATTTATAAGACGATGGGCAGCAAACAAAATGTCCAACTGGTTGGCCGACAAATATGTGCCTATTAATCCGTCGCCACAAGTTCGTTTTTAATAATTTCCCACAATCGGCTGGAAATATCTGTGTTAAATTTTTTCGAAATGTCTACAACGCTAGATTTCAAACGACTTGCTGTTTTGTCGAGTGGTCACTGAATTTCCCGTGGTGATCACAAGTTCCAACTGTCGACAAAAGTTGAAGATGATAGTGATTATCCAAAGTGTTCTTTCGATATGTTGTTAGTTTCCCTGGACGTGATGACAACAAAGTAATAATCCAAACGTTTTTATACCTTCGAAGCGGAGATGGTCTGTAGTTGTATCAATTATGTGATAGATTCACGCAGAAAGACAAAGTTCAACATAACAAAAAATGGCAGCAAATGTCCAGCGGTTTTAAACTCTGTACGGTCAGTTCTTTTTGGCAACTGTATGCAACCTTGTTTGCGGTGATGACACTTCGGTGTTAAAATGTTTGCTCATAACAGAGTAATGATCACAAAGAGATTCAAGCACAAGGACGAACATAAAATCTGGTTTTCGTTAAAAACAACTTGTTTATCCAGTTCTCCTGTGGAAAATTTTAGTAAATGTCCACTGTCCCTGATCATTGACCCCCGCAGTCAACCTCAGTCAGTACCTCCGTCAGTACCTCAGTACATCTTTATCAAAATCAGTGGAAAAAGTCCTCAGTAGGTATTTCCACACAACCTTCTCAGCCCCAACCCGGCAGCGGTGGGGTACCGTTACTACCCCTTCGGTCACCTGTCCTCGTAAACAGCGCTGACCCGATTTGTCCGTGGAAACTCACAATTTCCACCGTCCTCCCCCGTCGTGTTAGCTGTGGATAAATTCTTAACCTGTCGACTCGTGACCACACCGTGCGTCGCATCAGCACACACACACACCTGTCAATATCTTTGAATTTTCAATCCTGTCCTTATCACCGACAGCGATACTGTCCCATTATGCTGACCTCTTCTTGTCGCAAACAACCCACTGTCCACGCGACATTTCATTTGTGCTGTCTGCTAGCGCCGACTTTTCGTGCCGCGTTTTCACCAACGCGCTGTTTGTGACTAGTGACTAACCCGTCACCTCACACTCTCCGTTGACCTGTGCCGTGTCTTCATGCGCGCTGACTGTCCAGTAATTTACCTGTAGTGTGACCTTCTCGCGAACTGTCTGTTATCTTCCACACTACTGCCTGGTATCAATTTTACCTGGTTTCTCTTGAACTCTGTCCTTGACACACACGCACGCTGCCCTCCCCACACTCTGAATTCAACACTGGTTTTTCCGTGCCCCGACTGCTAGCTTGCGTGTTTACTCTCGTCTGTCTGTGTGAATTATCTGGCGCACACACCGAAGAGTTCACATTAATTTCTTTAAGCAATAATATCCAATTTGTCAAGGGTTTCTTAGTTTGATGGAACGAAGTCACCAGATAATAACTCCTCTCTCAGCGAAGAGCACACAGATATCTCAATATTGCACGGTGTTCCTTGACCGAATGTAGCTGTCAGAAAATCTTTACTAAGCGACGAGCTCTCAGTTAATACACTGGGTTTCTTGAAAGGACGAGCCATCCAGAATATCACACGACGTTCTTTATGATAAGTGCGTGAGATGGTCGTTGTCTAGGTAACGATGCTCCTGGTGTGTCAATTGAGCTATCTAACTGTCTCACAATGCAACTCACCCCAGTAATACACATCCATCAGTCAGTAAACAAGATTGAGTTGGCGCACATAATCCTTTAATACAGAAATGACACGGACAAACGGAACATCCTTATATATCCAGACACAATATAATCCATAGAATATAAATATCCTCCTCACAATTTCACGTACACATCACTGTCTTCTCACGGCCTGCTTCATATCAATCCACAAGACAGGTAATCCAGCTACTATCCACAGCTGGACCTCACCCATCACAACCCACACACTGGGTCTAGTCTTCCCTAACTATAAACCCACTCTGGGTTCAGGCCTCCATTAACTATCCAACCCCCACTGGGTTTCAAGCCTGTATTCACCACTGGGAGACCAACACAACAAAAGATCTGACCGCAGTCAGTCTAAACTCCCACGTATTAGCCCACCGATCAGCTCGGCGCTAAAACATCAACTGCCTGAAGTCCCTTGACTTCACACAACACTCAACTGTCTTTCGCCCCATCCACCCTAGGGGTATCCACTCACACTCCCTATTATTCCTCAGGACTGGCTGTTTTTCTCATCGCCAGGTCAGTCACTTGTTTATGTACTAGCACAGTCATTCTCCTTAATGTCAATGACCCAGGCATGTGTCAAGTCTATTCTATATATATAGCTTGATTCATCGGCTCTTACTGGTATAGTGATAATAAAGGTCATTCCCCTCTTTGGACAACAATCAACTTCAAATCAATACCCAATTTCTGGCTGACTCGGTCACATGATTATTAATCTGAGACACGAATGTTGGGTGAACGGGGTATGCATGATGGTTTAATGAAAAGCTTTTTCTTAATGGGGTAGCGAGGTCTGGACTACCCATGTCCAAAATAGATATAGTTTAACAGCTCCCACTTACGTTGTGATTGCCGGCTCAGTGGGCAAGGCGTTACGACCGCAGTTCATAATTCCGCATACCGCGTTCGAAACACTGCTGCAGGCGATTTTACTGCAGACAGTCTTGCGTTGGTTATTTTATAAAATAGTATGACTGCCGGTCGTTCAGAAAGCAATGGCAAACTACTGAACCAAGAAATCACGGTCCCTCTCCTCAGAGCAGCTAACTCCTTGGCACAGCGCCGGCTAGCAATATATATTATGGCCACCGAAAAGTCGAGTTCAGTTTGTCAGCAATAGGTAGTCGTCATTATAAAGTAAACTGCATGTTTTTTTACAGGACGGTGCAATCAATCTCGGAATTAATGTGCAGTGTGTGGATTTCCAGACAATTTTACATTAAATAATTTGCCGTTTCTTCATAAAGGCAGGCACTGTGGCTAGACCCTCGCCAGCCACCTCGATTTTCAAGGATTCTCTCCGCATTGGGGAGAATTTCGATTTCACCATTACCCCTACCCCGTTCAACCTCAGAAGAGAAGCTATATTAGGGTCCATTCCTGGCTCGGATTAATAATCCTGTGACTGAGTGCGCTACAAATGGGCTGCCCACTGTTTTACCTTCCGAAGCTGATTTAAAAAGTCGCTTAAAAGTCGACAGGGTCGACTTCATTGCACCGGGTTTTATCCCATATGGCTCGATCTCTTTCCGCAGCACGGAAAGCGTCGCACAAAGCACGAACTCCGTAGCTTTTAGCGACGACCCATAGAAGTCTCCGAAACATTTAGCTCGTAAACCGAAGGACGCAGCCCGGAATCGAACCCACAGCCTTCGGAGCACGAGTCAAACGGCTTGATCACTTCGCCACAGAGCCTCCCTGAGAAGAAGCTGATTAATTTGACGGTGGTCGTTGTCCATATGGGGTAACGGTTGTATCTTAGGTATGGTGCGGATTGGAATTTGTAAAGTGTATCTGTGCTCATATGTCCACTCGGCTTAAAATAGGTACCAGGGAATGTCTTGGGAAGTAAGTACGACCGGTGTGATACTGATCACATGACCCACTGAGTGGCGATTGGTCTGTGAAACATATTTATCTAGCACCATATACCCATTGCGCTGTAGGACGTATAAAGTGGGCATTAACTGTTTACATGGCTTTAGGGACGGCCGAGGGTCATACCATGTTGACAGTCAACGGCAAAGCGATCTGCTTGCAAATTGAATGCGGCTGACTGCGAACCCGGTGTATGGGGACTGTGAGACTGCGCCCGCTGCCCCTTCTGCTGTCGTACTGCATGATCAAATACTGTCACTGATTTAACAGATTCAGCGCGAAATTAAAAGCAGGTTAGGACCAAACACAAATTCATGGCGGAAATTGAAGTTATGACTTGAAAGTTGTTCATATGACATGTTGTATTATATATCAAATTAAAGGGGGTTGAATAAGAAAACGACTGTATATAAGCCCATGACAGTTACCAGGAGTCTCTTAAGGCGATTAATCATCCCATGTCAGTTAATCAGTTAAAACTGACAACAGAAAAAACACACGAGCAGCGCGAAGTAAACCGTCGATCGACAAATTCATTTTACCCTTTCGGTGTTCTTTTGTTTCTGCTAGAAAAGAAATGTGATCATTCTTTGAAATACTTGATGTTATTACAGTAATGGGCCAAATAATCGATAGGTTTTTATAGGTACTCACAGATGTGGACAGAAGTACACTAGTTTCGAAGCGTGCCTCTAAAACGACCTAACCACCTTGTTTTAGAACACGTGTGAAAGTCAATTTGGCCCAGTTAAGCTGTTAATGTGACGTGTTTCCTGTAGTAAGATGACCTCTTGGCTTGAAGGACACTTGTATTTAGCTGTCCAGTGAATGTACCATACGTGCGTGTTTTGTTCCGGCCTGTCTGTTTCTGCATGGCTGCTTTATGGGCATTTAGGTTGTTAATTCTCTTAACTCTCTCTCTCTCTCTCTCTCTCTCTCTCTAACTCTCTCTCTCTTTCTCTCTCTAACTCTCTCTCTCTCTCTAACTCTCTCTCTCTCTAACTCTCTCTCTCTCTCTTTCTCTCTCTAACTCTCTCTCTCTCTCTCTCTCTCTCTTTCTTTCTTTCTCTCACACATACACACACCCGCACGCACGCACATTCTATCTATCCATCCATCCATCCATCCATCCGTTCATCTATCTATCTATCTATCTATCTATCTATCTATCTATCTATCTATCTATCTATCTATCTATCTATCGATCCATCCATCGATTCATCTATCTATCTATCTATCTATCGATTCATCCATCCATCTATCTATCTATCTATCTATCTATCTATCTATCTATCCATCTATTTATCTGTGTGTGTGTGTGTGTGTTCATATTTGTGTGTGTGTGCGCGCGCACGTACGTGTCCGCTTGCATACGTCTGTCTCGGTGTGTGAAATATGTATGTGTTCATGACGGATATTGACAAACACAGCTGAACACCCCCATCCTCCCCACCCTTTTCATCACGCGTGAGAGAAGCACAACTCCAGCCACTACGATCGATTGTTGTCGCTAGTCGCCCTCTGCTGACGGCGCATCTCTCTCGCTTTCTCGCAACCGAGTTGCCTTTTTACACTCACCTCCCTTAACTTGATCTACAAGGACGACAGCGTGTCAGGCCAAAGGCTGAGATAATCGGCAGAAAGCGAAATCTTACACGATGCCTTTTCCCGCCGTCTTGCGAACTGAGTATACTGTATTGTCCATCCATTTATCATGATCCCGGTAAGCGTGGGCGGTCATGTTCTTCCATCTCACTCGATCACCAGAGTCGTGGTTCAGCTTCGTGTTTCTGTCTCGACCATGCCACGTGGCGAAGCCATCCAGGTATTTACTTCTAGGTCTTCCCCTTGGTCTCTTCCCTTCGATCCTGCAGTCGTCACCAAGTTCTCCAAGTCATTTCTTCTCATAACATTTCCACACAAAATTTTGAATGTCGACGTCTAATGACTCTAATCAGTTTACGATCTTCATTTTTTTCATGAAGGACTTGTTCATTGGTTTTTCTGTCTGTCCATGGTATTCTTTGTACATTTCTCAGAAACCAATAGCCCCATATTTTAAATCAGTCGACACTCGATTGGTAAGGTGGTCATATTGTTCTGGCACCTTGCCGTCTTGACAGACGATAGTTTGTGCTTTAAAAAGGCATAATAACTTTTACCTATGGCGGTAGCGAATGCGACTGATAAGGCCAATTCGCGCTGTAAATGTCCGTTCACAGTGGGTGCATGTGAACACGTGGTCATTTCCACCACCATGCACCATCTTACGTCTCAAACGCTCGGTGTGAGACTTATCTGCAATAATTTTCTCCTTTGTCTTTATTGCATTTCTGATCTTTGCCCTCCATGCAACACGTTCAGCGGTGACTTGCTCCCACTGTGCATTATCAAATGCCTGTATCAATCATGTCCCGCTTACACACATCTTTATATCGTAGTAGAGGCCGACCTTGAGATCTCTTACCCATCTGTAATTCACCAAAAAAGATGTCCTTTGGTATCATCCATCATCCATCCTCCTAAGATGTCCTATCCATCTAAGTCTACGAAGACTGAGCATGGAATAAACCGTCACACAACCTGATCTTTCCAATACTTCAGTATTTGTGATTTTGTCTTGCCACTTAATACCAAGAATTCTTCGCAGACACCGCATATGAAAGCTGTTTAAACGTTTCTCTTGGTGTCAGTAAGTTGTCCAGGTTTCACTGTCATAGAGAAGAGTACTAAGGACACAGACTTGATAGACAAGGACTTTTGTTTTGGCAGTAAGCTTCCTGTTCTCCCAGACTCTTTTTCTTAACCTGTTCATTGTTGTTGCTGCCTTACCAATCCGGATGTTAATTTCCTGATCAAGGGATAATTTGCTATTTAACACTGAGCCTCATCATCATCATCAAGTGCCGTGCCAGCTGGCGTAGGCGTTCATGGCTCTCCACAGATCTCGGTCTTTGGTTTTCTGGATCAACTCTGCTGCTGATATTCCTCCATGCCACCGTCTCAATCCATCCAGCATCATCTCTCTTGGTCTGCCTCTGCCTCTCTTCCCCTCGATCTTTCCACCACACTGTTCCTAGATATGTAAAATGGTCTACCATCTCTAGTTCGGCGTCGTCAACAAAGATTGATGGTACCCCATGTGCACCTCTGGACATAATTTGTGTCTTCATTTTGGTGGTCATATACTTCTTAATAAAGTTCCTGGTTTCCATTACTACGACTAATGCTTTTGTGTTTGAGCCACGGCACGCTGGAGTCAAAGTGAATGACAAGGCATGTGACTTTATCTGATTCTGCGTCCAGTTTGGGTGTGTACACAAGTGGGCCGAGCAGACATCGTAAACGACCTTACATATCTACGTGAATCTGCTGACTTCGGCGACATGGGGTCAGACAATGGACTTGCTCGGGGTCAAACCCGGAATTGCGAGACTTGGAACTTTGTTGTAAATAGTCCCGCGTCCTTTACAGGATATCGCAGTTAAATCCAGCATTTTTTGACTGTTTGTGGTTCCTGGAGAAGGTTACGTTATGTAATTTGTCATTGCTTTCTGAACGACCGGCAGTCATACTATTATATGGAAACCAACGCAAGGCGATCTGCTACCAATAGCCAGTAGCTGTGTTTCAAACGCGGTATGGGGGGTTATGAATTGCATTGATAACCCCTTCGCCACAGAACAAGAGCCTTGGTACAGGACACAAGAAGACTGACGAATGAACGTCCAACTGGAGCGCCCAGTCATCACAAGCTCGTAGACATTCTCAGGAGGAATTATGGGATCTCAGGGACTTGTCTGGCGTGCAATCATGATGTTTCATTTTTATAATTTGATAAATACAGAGTAAATTATTTTACATTATTAGTATAGAATCTTATAATAGTGAGCTGTTATATGGGAAATGTTGCTATAGTAAGATATTGATAGATATTAAAGTCGCTTAAAATTCGACATGGTCGACTTAATTGAACTGGGTTTTATCCCACATGGCTCAGTCTCTTTCCGCAGCGCGGAAAGCGTCGCACAAAGCACGAACTTCGTAGCTCCAGCGACGACTTTCGGGAGTCTCCGAAAAACTGCATTCGTGAACCGAAGGACGCTGCTCAGAATCGAACTCACAACCTTCTGAGCCCGAGTCAGACGGCTTGACCACTTCGCCACGGAGACTCCCATATTGATGAATTATAAGAGTGTACGCTTATGAAGGAAATGGGACGCAGAGGTGTTTCCAGGGCACCAGGGCCGGGTTATATACTGGCCAAGACCTCTTGACGCGTCCTCGTCGAGCGTCCTGGGCAACAGGTCCTTCGGGATCCTGGCTAAAGTCAGTAGGATCGCCGATTCCTCCGAAGTCGGAGAGTGTCTGCCTGTACGGCGAGGAACCACCAGTCTGCACACCAATAAGCCAGACATGGGACAACGGATACTCACGCAAGCCTCAGGTCCTGTATGACATCACACTGATGTTGGACAACAGGATACCTTCATCCGACATACAGGACTTCGCGTTGGAGCTCAAGCCAAAGAACACAAGCAAGCAAGCATGAAGGAAATGTTACTATTGTAATATGCCGATGAATTAAAACAGTAATACTGATACTTATGCAAGAAGTGTTGTTTTTGTAATATATTAATGCATTTTATGATCCCCTATGTAGGAAATGATTGTCTTGTAATATACTAACGCAGTTTTCTTTCCCCGCTGAGACCCTGTTGAGCTTGACTCTAGTCCGACTTTGTGAAGACACATGAAGGGTGTAGCATAGGTGGGAGCGCAAGCGCAATTGAAATACCACTACTTTTATCGTTTCTTTACTTATTCAGTTCAGGGAGATTTGGTCGCAACAGGACGAACAATATCTCCGGCGGGCCTATTCTCGCTGGTCGTGGGATCCGCAGAGTCAGCAGGGAGTCTGACGGTAGTACACGCTTACATTGTCCGGACACTTACGAATGAGAGGTGTGCGCGCTCATACAGGTCCAGACACTTGCTTTAAGGACCTCTTCTGCGGGATATGGCTGAACGCCTCTAAGCCAAGGCCTACGGTTGTGTGGGTCTGGCCACCACTCACCTCCTGCTCTTGGAGGTGAGACTCACCTCTGGCTCTTGGAGGTTTGACGCTGAGCCGCCAGCGTCTGCATCCTACCTTATTCCAGACGTACTGGTTATCCTTTCCTCTGGAGTAAACAAGGCAAGGCCGAGAGAGGGAACATGCTGCATGGGCAACACATGTTCTCTGAATCCATGCCCAGGCATTGTGCGTTGGGACTTTGGCCAAATTCCAATCCACATACTTTCGTCTGTCAAGACGGCAAGGTGCCACTCACTAATGTATTTTACAAACCCGTATGAAGGAGATACTGTTTTTGTAATAAAATGATGAATTATAAGTCTACTTTTATGTAGGAAATGTTGTTATTGTAATATATTGATGAATTATGACAGTGATATTGATACATATGCAGGCGAAGTTGTTCTTGTAATATATGGATGAATTATAAGAGTGATACTGAAACGTATATAGAAAATGTTGCTATTGTAATAAATTGATGATTGGTATTACGGACATTATTTCTATTAAAAACTTATAAACAGCATCACGGCTAGAAAATTGAAACACTTTGGCCATAGTAAATATAACAGGGTTGTAGAAAGAAAACCAACGATAGGCTTCTTCCTCTTCTTCTTTCATCTCATCTCATCTCATCTCATCATGTTCCTCTTGTACCTTGCGGTGTCGAGGTGAAGTATAAACTTCGTGAGAGTGCCCGATTATGGGCTTCATATATCGATATTCCCATGGACTCTGCTATTCCCTCCGTCCAACGTTTACGTGGTCGGCCTCTTCCTCTGTTTCCATCTGGTCTGTACATCATTGCTTGTTGTGGTATGCTGTTGACTGGTAACCTACTTGCATGGCCAAACCATTTGACTTGCTGCTTTCTAATAAAATCTAGTGCTGCTATAACCCCCACTTTAGTCCTGATTTCTTCATTTCTGATCTTATCTCTTCTTGATACGTTGAGTATTCTTCTCAGGAATCTCATTTCTGTTGTTGTGATTTTTCTTTTCTCTTTTTCTGTCATTGTCCAGGTTTGGCATTGGTAGCATAGAGTTGGTAGGAAGATTGTGTTGTAAAGTGCTTTCTTAGTAGTTATTGATACATGTTTGTTCTTTAGTATTGGTGCCATTTGTCCAATGAGTTGGTTTGCCTTATTGCATCTATTTTCGATCTCGTCTTCTGATCTGCCATTTGATGATATTATACTTCCTAGGTACTTGAAACTCTTTACTTGTTTCAAGGGATGTTCGTTTAGGTGAATTGTTGTTGTTTTTTCTTCTTTAGTTATAGTCATTACCTCTGTTTTGCTTGTGCTAATTTTCATGTTATGTTCCCTACACATTTCGTTTAGACTATTCATGTGGTCTTGTAATTCAGCTTCTGATTTTGCTATTAGTGCTTGGTCGTCCGCAAACAGGAGTTCTCTAATGGTTAGATTTGCAGATGGTTCTTCTTCTGTGTTCTCGTCATGCGGTATTCTTGCGGTCTCTGTTTGGCTGGTTTCTTTACATATGTTGTCTATATATGTTATGAACAAGAGAGGGGACAGGACACAACCTTGTCGTACTCCAGATCTTATGGTGAAGGGTTCTGAGTGTCCTCCAGTTGCTCTCACTATGCATTCACTGTTGTTGTATAAGCTTCTACATAGGTTTGTTAGATGTGTACTCACTCCATATTGTTTAAGGATTTCCCACAGCTTGTTTCTATCTACTCTATCGAATGCCTTTTCTTGGTCGACAAAGGCTAAGTAGAGTGTTTCATTGAATTCGATTGATTTTTCTATAAGTTGTCTAAGAGCAAAAATGGCATCTGTGCATCCTTTGTTTTTCCTAAATCCAAGTTTAATTTCTCTTAGCTGGGGTTCTATAATAGTTCAATCTTTTCTCAAGAATTTTGCAAAATATTTTCCCAGTATGACTCAACAGTGAAATGCCTCTGTATTGTGTGCAGTCTCTTTTGCTGCCTTTGTTTTTCCAAATTGGGATAATTATGGCGTTTCCCCAGTCTCGTGGTGTCTGTTGTTCTACCCAAACATGGTTGAATAGTCTATGTAGCCAAGCTGTTCCTACTTCTCTTGCTGCTTTAATTAGTTCATTTGGTATTTCATCCTGTCCCGGTGATTTGTTCAATGGGGCTAATCTGATGGCTTCTATAATTTCTTCTTTTAGTATGTCTGGTTCTAGTTCTTCGGTGGCATCTGTGTAGGTCTCTTGAATTCCTGTGACATCTGATGGGATGTTGAGAAGTTGTTCGAAATACTGCTTCCATCTTATTAGGATTTGTTTTTGTTCACTTATTGGTTCTCCATTTTCGCTGTTAATTATTTCAGTTGGGTCAAAGGGTTCTCCTCTGGTTCGCATTGCACTTATCTTTTTGTAGAAGTTTCTAGTTGCCTCCTTGTAGTTTTTATTTAGGGTTTCTCCATACTCTTCCCAGTCTTTTTGTTTTTCCCTCTTTACTATTCTATTCACATGTCTTCTCGCTATTCTATATTCTATGTAATCACATTCCTGTTTGCTCTTCAACCACTTTTTATATTTTTCCTTTTTGTCTTTTACCGCTTTCTTTACTTCTGCGTTCCACCAACTTGTTATTTTCTTTATCCGTGTTTTGCGTTTTTTCGTGGTTCCACATGTTATTTTTGCAGTATTTAAAATGCTTGATTTGAACATCTCCCATTCTTCTTCCGCTGTTTTTCTTTCTGTAGGTAATTTTACAAAGATTTCAGTTAGTTCTTTCTCATAATTTTCCCTTACTGCCTCGTCTTTAAGGTTTTTTAAGTTTACTGATTCGCATGGCATGTATTTTCCTGCTCTTTGTTTTCTTCTTCTGATGGTTCTTATTGTGGCAACGACTGCTTTATGATCTGTGTTTATACTGAAATTGGGCACTGCCCTTGCATCTAATATATTTCTCTTTCTGTTATTTCTTGTTAATATAAAATCAATTTGGCTTTTAGTATCTAGATCGTTCCATTTATACCAGGTGTATACTTGTGAATCTTTATGTTTATAGAATGTGTTTGTTATATAGAGGTCGTGTTGGCTGCAAAGCTCTATCAGTCTACTTCCGTTATCATTCCTTTCATTATGCTGATCTCCAAATGCTCCCAGATGTTTTTCTATGCCCACTCTGTTATGTCCTAGTCTTGCATTGAAGTCTCCCATAACTATGATGTTGTCCTGCTTATCTATTTTATTTAGCACGTCATGTGATGTCTTCGTAGAAGTCCTCGCATTCTTGCTCATTATTGTTTGCATTACATGGTGCGTATATTTGTACATATGTTGTAATTGTTTGTTCTTTTATTCTCACTGTTATGATTCTTTCTGATATATATTTTATTTCTAGTATTCCTCTTGCTAGCCGTGGTTCGATGACTATTCCCACACCGTGTCTTGCCCTTTCTTGCTGTTCTACTCCAGAGTAAACAAACGTGTAACTGCGGTGGAGCTCCTTGCATCCTTTCCCCTTTGTTCTGGTGTCCGCTATTCCCATCAGTCCAATTTTCCTCTCTTCCATTGTTTCTATAAGCTCTTCTTCTTTACTATTGAAACCACAGACGTTCATTGTGCCTATTTTTTGAGTCGCTGATCTATCTCGTAGTCCATTAACATTGCTGGGTCGATATCCGTTTGGGTCAGTCCGTTTATACTTCTCAGTTTTTCTACGAGCAGTATGAAGATCCCCTGCCGGCTTGCTAGGCCAGTCGCAGGTTTAGGACACTAATCTGACCACAGGGAGTCCATCCCCTATGGCGAGCCATAGCCCCGTTAGCCCATGACCTCGCGGTCATGGTTGCCCGGTCTGCACCACATGGAGGTGGGGGTTGACTTGTGTAGTCTGCGGGTCATCGGCAGGCTACTAATTTTCGCTCTTCACCCCTCCTGGAGAGGCTAGCCGATCCTAACCCTGCAGATCCTCTTCTTCTTTCGTTCAATTGAAATGTGTCTATCTCTGCAATTTGTCTCTTGTATGAATGTAACTGTCTTGTTTAGTTCACTCAGTGGCCCATAGAGTTTACCTTCTGTTGTTTCTTTCGACCAGAACGTTTGACTGGATATGAACACAGGTTTAATGCCGGGAACAGGAGTCAGGGATCGACTAACACTACAATGGGCATAGAACATTAAAGACTCCCCAAGACAAGGCATGTGGCATATGAACTGGTGAAAGATGGAAGATCTTCCCAGAGGTTGTGATAAGAGCGGTGGAAAGACCTGTTCAGATCATGGTGATAATGATGATGAAGGAAAGTAAATAAGTGTATGTGCTTTCTGTTATCTAACATAAGAAATAAGCTCACGTGTTATGATCGGCACTTGAAATAAAGTCGAGTACAGAAGTAGAAATGTGAGGACACGCTTGACAATATAAACATTTACAACCAAAGTGCAGGTAGGCGTGGTTGAATGGATAAGAGCGATCACTCTTAATCTTCCTCTGTGCTGATGGCGAGTTAGGGGGTTCAACTCCTACATCAGTCAGTTGGGCTAAAATTTTGACCTATCGTCCTTGACTTGGGGACGTACATTACAAGTACCTCTGAAGTCGGAGTGGGTTCGCCTACCTGCGAAGGGCACTGATAACAAGGGAAGCTGGCCCACAGACAAAAATCAGTCCCGTGCAGACTATGCTAGAGTTCACATCGAGCGAACGGAAAAAAGAAAGCTATAACAACAGTACAGGGATTGGAACCTGCCACCTCAATGTGACGAATTCACCTGGATGTAGGAACAAGTGTGCATCGACGGAGGCCAACTAGAGATGTCCATTGAAGGAGAAGAAGGAAATAAAGATTAGAGGACGCACTAGACAACATAATATTTGAAAGCTATAGTTACCGACCGGGATTCGAACCTGTCACCTCCAAACGACGACGACGCCTCGCTGCAGGAACAAGAGTACTTCGGCGCAGGAATGTCTAGTTGGTCATGCGTCGAAGTACACATTGTTCCTGCAGCGAGGCGCCGTCGTCATTTGGAGGTGACAGGTTCGAATCTCGGTCGGTAACTATAGCTTTCAAATTTATGTTGTCTAGTGCGTCCTCTAATCTCTACTTACTTCTTCTCCTTCTATGAGAGCAAAAAAAATACTATGTGTGGCTATTTGTGAAATGTCTTAGTGGCCTCAAGGGGTTAATAAATTAGAGGTGTCCAGTTGCAACGATCAGCATATAAAACTTGCTACAACTACAGCGACGGACGGCCAACTAGAGGTGTCCAGTTGCAACGACCAGCAGCTAAACCTTGCTACAACTGCAGCGACGGAGACCAACTAGAGGTGTCCAGTTGCAACGATCAGTATATACACCTTGCTACAACTACAGCGAGAGACTGGGTATCCAAGGTTTGCCCGGTGAGCTATGATATCGTGTCCAATAAAACACAGATTCATTAAACGCTAAGGAGGTTAGCATCGCCGAATTGATTAGAGATCTCGTTCTAAATATCTGATGCTGAGGTAGTGAGTTCAATCCCTACACCGGTCAGTTAGATTAATCATTAAAATGTTGACTTCTCCTCCTTGACTTGCGGACGTAAATTACAAGTATCTCTATAGTCAGAGTCGGTTCTCTTGATGGCGAGGGACACTGGTAATAGGGAAAGCTAATCCATACGCAAAGATCAGTCCAGTGCACTAAAAGTAGTAGTAGAACGTGTATGGACTAGACTTGAGTTCAAAGTTCAAAGCGAGTGAACAACGGATACTCACGCAAACCTCAGTCCGATATGACATCACACTGATGTTGGACATCACACTGATGTTGGACAACAGGATGCCTTTCTTCATCCGACATACAGGACTCCACGCTGGAGCTCACAGCCAGCGAACCTCAAGCAAGCAAAGCGAGAGTAACGCATACAAAATTGAATGTAATCAATAAATCAAGTCTAGTGTGTCATCTAATTTCAATTTCTTCTCTAATTTCTATTTCTTTCATCTGCTTCAGTATGTGCCAATAAGTACCTGGCAATATATTGCTTATGCTAGTTAGTTCACTGACCTGATTGATACTCTTTTCACCATCAACAGGACAAGCAGAATTGCTGAATACCGCTCTGTTCTGCAGGTACCATCTTTGAGCACAGCATCAACATGGCATCCAGTTGTTTGTTGTGCTCAATGGTGCTGTATAGTGCTTTGTATCAAGAAGAGAAAAAATCAGAAATGAAGAAATAGAACTAAAGTTGGGGGGGGGGGGAGAGAGTGAAATGGCGAGTCATGACCGCCCACGCTTTCCGGCATGGCACATGATTGATTGATTGGGGTTATAGCAGCGCTAGATTTGATCAGAAAACAGCAGGTTAAATGGTTTGGCCATATAACTATATTACCAACTAACAGCATACCTCAACTAGCAATGATGTACAGACCAGAGAGAAGCAGAGGAAGAGGCCGACCGATGGATAGAGGGAATTACACAGAGTCCTTGGAAATCTCAGTATATGAAGCCCATACAAGGGCACTCTCCCGCTGTTTATACTTCACCTCGACGCTGCAGGGAACAAGAGAAACATGATGAGATGAGTGAAAGAACGTGACTGCATCTGGATTCTTCTTATAGTCCATGCCGTGTGGTGTTGGTGATCACGTCTGTCCACACAGCCTTCTGTCTCGTTTCTTCTTCCTCTTCTTCTACTTCTTCTTCTTCTTCTTCTTCTTCTTCTTCTTCTTCTTCTTCTTCTTCTTCTTCTTCTTCTTCTTCTTCTTCTTCTTCTTCTTCTTCTTCTTCTTCATCTTCTTCTTCCTCTTCTTCTTCTTCTTCTTCAGCGTTCCGAGCCATTGAGGTTCTTTGCTGCAGATACAATCCGTCTCCATTCGTCTCTCTGGTTGACCTTCTCTTGCCAGTCGCTGATTCCAAGTGCTTGTAGTAGGTCTGTATATATATATTATCTCTCCACCGTTTTTCTTGGTCTACCTCGGGGTCTACGGTCATTTATTTCCTGAGTGTAAGCGTGTAAGCGAGTTTTGCTTCCCTATTATCTTCCATTCTTTCTATATGCCCCAGCCATTGTGGTCAATTAGCCTTCATGATACCAGTGATTAGAAGGGACTTAAACAGATCATAAATCTTCTGTCTCGTTTACTTCAATAATTTGTGTTACCGGCGTTCTTCAATCCCATAATTTAATATTGGTCTCTACCAGTGGTTCTCACTCGGTGGGGAATCCCCCCCCCCCCCAGGGGAGAATTTGGAGAATTTTAGGGTCTTGGTGGGAGGGGAGGGGGGGGGGGGGGGGGGGGGAGGGATATTAAAATTATTTCACGGTTGCGTTAATTACTTGATAGTGTTTTTCACTCCATACTTTACAGTTCTTTACTTCTCGCCCTTCTGAAATTCGTTTTATGATGTAAGTAGACCCGCAAATCAAGTTTTATTTACACGTCTAGACTTGTTATTGTAAGTTTTATTAAATTTAACTTCCATTTTTACGTATACTGTGTAGGGTGGGGAATATATAGGGATGAAATACAAACAAAGAGGTGGGGGGGGGGATATTCCGAACATATCATGAAAGGGTGCGTGGGCCAAAAATGGTTGAAAACCACTGGTCTATACAAATATAGTCTAGCACTATCCGCCCAGTGCGTCTTAAGGCGTATAAAAGGTGTTGTTGTTACTTACTTAAGGTCCCCATTGTTGTTACTTACTTAAGGTCTCCATTGTTGTTACTTACTTAAGGTCCCCATTGTTGTTACTTACTTAAGGTCTCCATTGTTGTTGCTTACTTAAGGTCCCCATTGTTGTAACTTAAGGTCAAATTGTTGTTACTTAAGATCCCAATTGTTGTTACTTAAGGTCCCCATTGTTGTTACTTAAGGTCCCCATTGTTGTTACTTACTTAAGATCAACATTGTTGTTGCTTACTTAAGGTCCCCATTGTTGTTACTTAAGGTCCCATTGTAGTTAATTAAGATCCCCATTGTTGTTACTTAAGGTCCCCATTGTTGTTACTTAAGGTCCCCATTGTTGTTACTTAAGGTCCCCATTGTTGTTACTTAAGGTCCCCATTGCTGTTACTTAAGGACCCCATTGCTGTTACTTAAGGACCCCATTGCTGTTACTTAAGGTCCCCATTGTTGTTTCTTAAGATCCCCATTGTTGTTACTTACTTAAGGTCCCCATTGTTGTTACTTACTTAAGGTCCCCATTGATGTTACTTACTTAAAGTCCCCATTGTTGTTGCTTACTTAAGATCCCCATTGTTGTTACTTAATTAAGATCCCCATTGTTTTTACTTACTTAAGGTCCCCATTGTTGTTACTTACATAAGGTCCCCATTGTTGTTACTTAAGGTCCCCATTGTTGTTACTTACTTAAGGTCCCCATTGTTGTTACTTACTTAAGATCACCATTGTTGTTGCTAACTTAAGGTCCACATTGTTGTTACTTTCTTAAGGTCCCCATTGTTGTTACTTACTTAAGGTCCCCATTGCTGTTACTTACTTAAGGTACCCATTGTTGTTACTTAAGGTCCCCATTGTTGTTACTTACTTACGGTCTCCATTGGTGATACTTACTTAAGGTCTCCATTGTTGTTACTTACTTAAGGTCCCCATTGTTGTTACTTACTTAAGGTCTCCATTGTTGTTACTTACTTAAGGTCTCATTTTTGTCACTTACTTAAGGTCCCCATTGGTGATACTTACTTAAGGTCCCCATTGTTGTTACTTACTTAAGGTCCCCATTGTTTTTACTTACTTAAGGTCCCATTGTTATTACTTACTTAAGGTCCCCATTGTTGTTACTTACTTAAGGTCCCCATTGTTGTTACTTACTTAAGAACCCCATTGTTGTTACTTACTTAAGATCCCCATTGTTGTTACTTACTTAAGGTCCCATTGTTGTTACTTACTTAAGATCCCCATTGTTGTTACTTACTTAAGGTCCCCATTGTTGTTGCTTACTTAAGGTCCCTTTGTTGTTACTTACTTAAAGTCTCCATTGTTGTTACTTACTTAAGATCCCCATTGTTGTTGCTTACTTAAGAACCCCATTGTTGTTACTTACTTAAGGTCCCCATTGTTGTTACTTATTTAAGGTCCCCATTGTTGTTACTTACTTACGGTCTCCATTGGTGATACTTACTTAAGGTCTCCATTGTTGTTACTTACTTAATGTCCCCATTGTTGTTACTTACTTAAGGTCTCCATTGTTGTCACTTACTTAAGGTCCCCATTGTTGTTACTTACTTAAGGTCCCCATTGTTGTTACTTACTTAAGGTCCCCATTGTTGTTACTTACTTAAGATCCCCATTGTTGTTGCTTACTTAAGATCCCCATTGTTGTTACTTACTTAAGGTCCCATTGTTGCTACTTACTTAAGATCCCCATTGTTGTTACTTACTTAAGGTCCCCATTGTTGTTGCTTACTTAAGGTCCCTTTGTTGTTACTTACTTAAAGTCTCCATTGTTGTTACTTACTTAAGATCCCCATTGTTGTTGCTTACTTAAGAACCCCATTGTTGTTACTTACTTAAGGTCCCATTGTTGTTACTTACTTAAGGTCCCCATTGTTGTTACTTACTTAAGATTCCCATTGTTGTTACTTACTTAAGGTCCCATTGTTGTTACTTACTTAAGGTCCCCATTGGTGATACTTACTTAAGGTCCCCATTGTTGTTACTTACTTAAGGTCCCCATTGTTGTTACTTACTTAAGGTCCCCTTGTTGTTACTTACTTAAGGTCCCCATTGCTGTTACTTACTTAAGGTCCCCATTGTTGTTACTTACTTAAGGTCCCCATTGTTGTTACTTACTTACGGTCTCCATTGGTGATACTTACTTAAGGTCTCCATTGTTGTTACTTACTTAAGGTCCCCATTGTTGTTACTTACTTAAGGTCTCCATTGTTGTTACTTACTTAAGGTCTCATTTTTGTCACTTACTTAAGGTCCCCATTGGTGATACTTACTTAAGGTCCCCATTGTTGTTACTTACTTAAGGTCCCCATTGTTGTCACTTACTTAAGGTCCCCATTGTTGTTACTTACTTAAGGTCCCAATTGTTGTTACTTACTTAAGATCCCCATTGTTGTTACTTACTTAAGATCCCCATTGTTGTTACTTACTTAAGATCCCCATTGTTGTTACTTACTTAAGGTCCCATTGTTGTTACTTACTTAAGATCCCCATTGTTGTTACTTACTTAAAGTCTCCATTGTTGTTACTTACTTAAGATCCCCATTGTTGTTGCTTACTTAAGAACCCTATTGTTGTTACTTACTTAAGGTCCCCGTTGTTGTTACTTACTTAAGGTCCCCATTGTTGTTACTTACTTACGGTCTCCATTGGTGATACTTACTTAAGGTCTCCATTGTTGTTACTTACTTAAGGTCCCCATTGTTGTTACTTACTTAAGGTCTCCATTGTTGTTACTTACTTAAGGTCTCATTTTTGTCACTTACTTAAGGTCCCCATTGCTGATACTTATTTAAGGTCCCCATTGTTGTTACTTACTTAAGGTCCCCATTGTTGTCACTTACTTAAGGACCCCATTGTTGTTACTTACTTAAGATCCCCATTGTTGTTACTTACTTAAGGTCCCATTGTTGTTACTTACTTAAGGTCCCCATTGGTGATACTTACTTAAGGTCCCCATTGTTGTTACTTACTTAAAGTCCCCATTGTTGTTACTTTCTTAACGTCCCCATTGGTGATACTTACTTAAGGTCCCCATTGTTGTTACTTACTTAAGGTCCCCATTGTTGTTACTTACTTAAGGTCCCCATTGTTGTTACTTACTTAAGATCCCCATTGTTGTTACTTTCTTAAGATCCCCATTGTTGTTACTTACTTAAGGTCCCATTGTTGTTAATTACTTAAGATCCCCATTGTTGTTACTTACTTAAGGTCCCCATTGTTGTCGCTTACTTAAGGTCCCTTTGTTGTTACTTACTTAAAATCCCCATTGTTGTTGCTTACCTAAGATCCCCTTTGTTGTTACTTACTTAAGATCCCCATTGTTGTTACTTACTTAAGATCCCCATTGTTGTTACTTACTTAAGGTCCCATTGTTGTTACTTACTTAAGGTCCCCATTGTTGTTACTTACTTAAGATCCCCATTGTTGTTACTTACTTAAGATCCCCATTGTTGTTACTTACTTAATGTCCCCATCGTTGTTACTTACTTAAGGTCCCCATTGTTGTTACTTACTTAAGATCCCCATTGTTGTTACTTGCTTAAGATCCCCATTGTTGTTACTTACTTAAGGTCCCATTGTTGTTACTTACTTAAGATCCCCATTGTTGTTACTTACTTAAGGTCCCCATTGTTGTTGCTTACTTAAGGTCCCTTTGTTGTTACTTACTTAAAGTCCCCATTGTTGTTACTTACTTAAGATCCCCATTGTTGTTGCTTACTTAAGATCCCCATTGTTGTTACTTACTTAAGGTTCCATTGTTGTTACTTACTTAAGGTCCCCATTGTTGTTACTTACTTAAGATCCCCATTGTTGTTACTTACTTAAGGTCCCATTGTTGTTACTTACTTAAGGTCCCCATTGTTGTTACTTACTTAAGGTCCCCATTGTTGTACTTACTTAAGGTCGCCATTGTTGTTACTTACTAAAGGTCCCATTGTTGTTACTTACTTAAGGTCCCCATTGTTGTTATTACTTAGGTACCCATTGTTGGTACTTACTTAAGGTCCCCATTGTTGTTACTTACTTAAGATCCCCATTTTTGTTACTTACTTAAGATCCCCATTGTTGTTACTTACTTAAGGTCCCCATTGTTGTTACTTACTTAAGATCCCCATTGTTGTTACTTACTTAAGGTCCCATTGTTGTTACTTACTTAAGGTCCCCATTGTTGTTACTTACTTAAGATCCCCATTGTTGTTACTTACTTAAGATCCCATTGTTGCTTACTCACTTAAGGTCCCATTGTTGTTACTTACTTAAGATCCCCATTGTTGTTACTTTCTTAAGGTCCCTATTGTTGTTACTTACTTAACGTCCCCATTGTTGTTACTTACTTAAGGTCCCCATTGTTGTTACTTACTTAAGGTCCCCATTGTTGTCACTTACTTAAGGTCCCCATTGTCATGATGTCAAATTATTCAACACCCTCTCTTCCGGTCTTCTCCTGCATCTCTCTGACCTTCCAACTTTCTTTTTCTGACTTAATACTCCAGTTTTTCTCTTATAATGAAATACCCAGAGAATGTGAATTGTCTGCTTCTGATGCAAGTTACGATTCTCTCGGTGAGTTAACTCCTTTCAAGGTACCTTCAATACTCTTTCTATCCGTTCGCGGTGTACCCATCAGTCTTCTATAAAACCTCCACAGCTTCCAGATAATTCCTCACTAGTCTGTTATCTGATTCAGAACCAAACAAAAAATATGCTTAGACCAAGCATGGTACACAATAAAATAAATAAGTATTATAATGTAAACTGTTCACTGAGCATTGAAATTGCGGAAGACACAGTCAAACGAAGCAAATAACACTGATGACCCCCATTATGGCGATATATCGTCCTTCTTTCTAAATAGGAGTTCATGTTTGGCGATGTGTTATCCATCGGCACTGAATCATGTTAACTGTCCATGATTCGCCTCCGAACATCACGACTGACTCAACATACTTTAAGTAACTATTTTTCTCACCACTTTTGACAGAAAAACATTGCACAGAATAGTCTTCATCTTGAAAATGTTGCCATTGATTAGGCGGTTCTACATTTGAATTACTCAATACATCTTCCATCTGCTTCTTTCAAAGTGGCCAAATACTTAAGTACATTTACTTGTTTCAGACTTTAAGTAAGGACAGCTGCATGTCCATGGTCATGTAAAAACAGGGCTCTGTTTCGCCAGGTGGCACAGACCCCCCTATATCAGATTTTCCTATACTTAACCTGCGATTGGCCTCACAGCCGACGGGATTTTTCCTACTTCTCCAAGAAAAAAGAGAGAAGTATAATCGAAATGACCCAAATGGAAGCTCCTAAACGGGCACTTTCACGCTGTTTATGCTACACCTCGACACCGCAAGGTACAAGAAGAACCAGGTGAGATCAGATGAGTTGCATGTTCTATATAGGAGTTAGCAATCAACCCCAGTATTTTTTGGCTTTATGTGATTAACTAGATAACTTTTACGTTCAGTAGTTTGCTATTGCTTTCTAAATTACCGACGTCTCATACCATCGAAATTAACGCAAATCGGCGTGCTTTCCAATCACCCGCGACTGATTTCGAAGCCACGGCTCGGTATCTGGAAATTGCGAAACGCATTCACTGTCGCTACTAGGAAAAAAGAACAAGGAGAAGTAAATATCGTGATGGCTTGACCGCATGGCATGGTCGGGACAAGAACACAGAGCTGATTCACGACTCTGGTGATCGTGTGAGGTGGCCAAAAAATGACCGCTTACGCTTACCGGCATATGAAGATGATGAAGATGATGATGCTTATAAGACAGGCTGACGTTAGGTAATGTTCGCAAAATAGTGATATCGGTGATGTCCTAAAATCCATTATCTTCTTCTTCTTCAGCGTTCCGAGCCATTGATGTTCGTTGCTGCAGTTACAATCCGTCTCCATTCGTCTCTCTGGTTGAACTTCTCTTGCCAGTCGTTGATTCCAAGTGCTTGTAGGTCTGTATATATATTATCTCTCCGCCGTCTTCTTGGTCTACCTCGGGGTCTACGGTCATTTATTTCCTGAGTGTAAGCGAGCTTTGTTTCCCTATTATCTTCCATTCTTTCTATATGCCCCAGCCATTGTAGTCTATTAGCCTTCATGATACCAGTGATTAGCGGGGACTTAAACAGATCATAAATGTCTTTGTTACTTCTTCTTTTCCACTCTCCACATTGTGTATCCCTAATGGGTCCAAAGATGCGTCTTAAAACTTTCTCCTCAAAGCTTTGTAAACAAGGCTTCGTCTCCTTTCGTTGTACTCCAGGTTTCAGAGCCATACAGCACAACTGGTCTGATCAGTGTTTTGTATATTGTGATTTTGGTGTTACGAGATAGCGCATTTGATTTTAGTAGATGTTGTTGTGCATAGTATATCTTATTTCCAGAATTGATTCTAGTTTGTAACCCGGTCAACAAATGCACGCAGAAGTCGGATGTGTCGGCCTAACGGCGCAAGAACGCAGCTCTGCTGTAAACAGGCACAACGCAGTCACATCCGAAAAAAACATCCGGATGAACGAAGAAGAAGAAGAAGATTCTAGTTTGTATTTCTTCCCTTATGATGTTGGAGCAGTTGAAGATTGTACCCAGGTATTTGTATGTTTCCGTTCTTTTAATGGTCATATTATCTATTTGTATGTGGCCAGAGTTTTTAGCCATTCCTTCTCTTGAAATTACCATATATTCTGTCTTATCTTGGTTGATAACCAGCCCCATCCATTATACAATCTTTAATTTTTCTAGCTTTACTCAATATTAACCTCTGTTCTCCACACACACACACACACACACACACACACACACACACACACACACACACACACACACACACGCACACACACACACCACTGTATCCATATTCAGAAAACAATGGCAAACTACTGAAGGTAAATTGCCAAGAAATCGCAAATAGTCAAATAATGTCGTGGTTGACAGTGACGTCCTGTAAAGGATATGTAACTATTATTTTTTTTTTAATCCATAAAATACGCGTTTCGACTTCCCTCCGTTTACTTCAACCTACACTCCGCCCGCCTGCCTATTTCTACATTGCCCACGATTGTTGATGTCTGAAGGCAAGCGGCCAAATCTCAGCCACAATATTATGTAAAGGCCTATTTCAAAAAGAAAACGGAATTCTAAATTGGTTTACATTACCTTATTAGCTTCTAGCGTAGCTGGGTCAAAGTGGCATTCTGACACGCTATTTCGGGAACATTTTAGACGATTGTTGAATCTGCATACTACCACACTGGCCTTGATTACCACGTCCTGTAAAGGACAGGCTACTAACGTGTGTGTTAGTGTGTGTGTGTGTGTTTGTGTGTGTGTGTGTGTTAGTGTGTGTGTGTGTGTGTGTTGTGTGTGTGTGTGTGTGTTAGTGTGTGTGTGTGTGTGTGTGTGTGTGTGTGTGAGAGAGAGAGAGTTGTATGTCCTTTACAGGACGGTGCCTAGAATTATGTGTCTTTACTAACAACTAGGCCGGTCTCCCTGGTCAAGGTGTTGGCAGCTTTCTCCGAACCCCGAATACTCTCGTGGTTGACGTGAGTGCACGAGAATTGGAAGCGGTTCGAATCGTGCCAGTGACTTATGAGAGTATGGAGCCGGTCGCTCAGAAAGTCGTGCCGTGCTGATGAGCGTATCTAGCCTAGGAATCAACATACAACTGAAAGATGCTGGTGTTGACCGCAATATGCTGAAAAAGGATGGAAACGTGGAGGAAAGAAAAAACTAACAACCAGACAGAGCAGTTATTCTCCCTGACAATCTCCCTTCCATGGTTAACGTCTCCCCCACCAACTAGCGTAAGCAAACATGTAAACATATACAATTAGATATACTTGGAAAATACTAAGACAGAACTATGAGTTACACGAAATTACCACTGTTTATAGGCTTGCTAGATGTACTAACATCAATAATTCAATCAGAAGATGATGATACCTAAGAATATCTTGGATACAGAACAGAACATGTGCATCCATGCGACAAGAGTTGAATATCGAAGAAGGTTGGCTACTAATGACGATAAAGCAAAGAAAATTGAAATATTTTGGTCACTTGAAACGTCACGAAAGTTTGGGTTGATTGATTGATTTAGGAACCGACATCACAGCATTCGGGGCATTCTCATAAGCGCTCCGTCCCCATCCTCAGAAGCCAGCGAAGAGTTCCAACCCAATAGTACCAGTAGCAATCTGATTATATGTGCGTCTCGCCTTTCCTCTAAGCGTCGAGCATCGGCCAGATCCCCTCGCCACTCCACGCTGTCGCATTCTTGCCAGACCATGGTGATCCATTTGCTCCTCCGAGGTGTACACGTGCTCCCACAAGGCCGCAACCACGTCTGCCTTATCATGCATCAATACTCCATCAAGTTTTGCAGAGCCAGCCAATCTGTCTGCCTGTTCATTCCCCAGCACACCAGCATGCCCCGGAGACAAAATCCAGACGATGCTTGCCACCCGTGACTTCCGAAGCGAAGCAAGCCACTCTGCACGAAGCTTGCCTGTCCTCGCCCTACTCAGCATGCTTTCTACGAAAGTTTGGAGAGAACAATAATGGAGGGGTATATGCGTGGGAAGAGAGGTAGAGGAAGGCCAAAGAGAAGATGGGTGCAGGATGTGGCAGATGATCTCCAGATGGGTGTATCGGACGCGGGACATCTTGCTTGTGATCGAGAAGTTTTTTTGGAAGGTCGTTATTTGAGCGAGGTTCTGCAAAGTACATGCTGCTGAATGAATGAATGATGGTTTGTGATATGATGATAGTGAACTAGTGATTTAGGGACACAGGATATTCACATATACTAGGTAGTGATGTGAAATGTTAGTAGTATGAAATGATGGAAAACAATAATATGAAGTTACATCAACATATAAATATGTAACATAAAATGTTACTTGTATGACAGGAATGCTTATTTTTCTTCAGCGTTCATCCGGAGTAGTTTTTTCCCCCCAGACGTAATTACGTTGTGCCTGTTTATCTACGCCTTTAGGCCGACACATCCGACTTCTGAAGGCATTTTTTGACCAGGTTAACATTCCCGGTACAGGAATACTTCTGCATTCATCCGGAATTCTTTTTTCGGACGTGATTGCGTTGTGCCTGTTTACAGCAGAGCTGCGTTTTTGCGCCGTTCGGCCGACACATCCGACTTCTGCGGGAATTTTTTGACCGAGTTAATCCTTCCCGGTCATTTGGTTTAATACAAGACTACATCAATTTATCAAAGGTGAAATAAGTACTCTTATTTGTGTGTGTGCAAAATAGATAAAAAGATCAGCACTCTGACTACTTTTCCATTAATTAATGCTATGTTTCCCAAGACAACTATGAGTCAGACCGATATTCAGATATCTGTCAGTCATTTCTCACATCAAAACACTAAGTTTTTGAGGTATATAAAATGATATTTCTCAATTCAGCTCAACTATACAAAGTAACATACTACCTGTCTAACTAGTCAAAGTCAACACAAGGTAACATTTTAGAGAAAAAAAAGTCAACATAGACAAAGTATTTTTAACTTGGATAAGGCATCAACTGTCAACAAGAGAACACCATCAGTAAGTGAGTGATGAAAGTAGTCATCCTGAATTATTTCAGACTATACAATAACCATCATCTGGTGGACAGGAATACAGGTCTAAGAATGAGACTACGCCTTGGATCAACTGGAACAGTGTTCGTTGCCAATGCGAAGTCTTTCCTCCATCAGGCTGCTCCTCGTTATCACTGAACAGGATCGTGTCAACTGACTCTCTGTTCAGGAGCTAGAAATTGTCGATCAAAACTGTGTAGTTTCTAGTATCTACACATGCAATCCTGTCTATACATAGAAGAACATACACATACATAAACACACATAGCGTTAATGTCTGGCAATGTCTCTCATCCATATTCATCGCTTTTACTCTTCTCTCTCTCTCTCTCTCTCTCTCTCTCTCTCTCTCTCTCTCTCTCTCTCTCTCTCTCTCTCTCTCTCTCTCTCTCTCTCTCTCTCTCTCTCTCTCCCTCTGTTGAGTCTGTAGGAATTTTCCGTAGTGGAACAGGTCCCGTCGTTACATTTGGTGCCTTCTCTTTAAGGGTTCCTGGTGATTAATGGAGTGTCCTGTGTATCTCATGCAAACACAAGGTTTTTTTCGCTGTAGCTCCTTCATCAGAATTGATTCAGCAGATGAAGTGTTATATCGGTGTCAATGTCAGATCGCTTGTTATCCTCCGGGCTTACTTGCCGGTGATCAGTCTCCGTGTCAGCCTAATGTGAGTTTCGATGAACGCACGTTCATCAGGCATATGTAAGGACTTAGATGTTTGCATATCCTTTACAGGACATCGCTGTCAACATCAGCATCTTTCAGCTGATTGTTGATTTCTTGGCAAGATTACGCTCTGTAGTTTGCCATTGCTTTCTGAGCGGCCGGCTCACATACCTCGTAAGTTACCGACGCGATTCGAACCACTGCTGATTCTCACCGTTGTCACGTTACTTACGAGAGTATACGAGATTACGGAAAAAAGTCGCTAACCTGTAGGCCAGGAAGCCGGCTTATGTAATGACTACTCACACCATTTACCCATCACATAGTTTGGTTAATCAAGTCAGATCTTAGTCAGATAGACAGGGCCCCCCCCCCCCCCCCCCCCCTCCCATACCACCAGGACAACGGCTGTGATAGGCTGACAAAATCAGGCGACGGTAACCGATTTGGTGTCAAACCAATACGTGAACTAGGGTATGCTTAACCTGCACGTGAAGACAGGATTCGGCAGACTGTGCGGAAGAAATCATTGATTATTCAACGAGCAAGACGGCGTTTACTTGCAAAGAGTTGTGGAACTTAAGGAGCACGGCAAGGCACATACAGCGCCCTGGTCATCCAATGCACCTGTATTCGTCTCCAGTCGTCTTGACTTGTCTTGCCACTTTATTCAGATGTACTCGGGCGAGAGAGTGAGGTCGACGAATTGCGCGACTCTTCTCGCTTTAATCCAATACATCGCGCAAGTCATTCTTCATCCTCCTCCTGGAACTTCAAGCATTCTTTGCCCACATTGTTAAAGAACATTTCGAGCCAAAATAGGCCTTATCAGTCATCTTATACCTCAAGCCTCCATACTCTGATCCCCACTGGATGAAATTAATGGTCATCATAATTCTTGATGGACAAACGCCACCAGACAGATTTGACCGAGCTAGCGTATGACAGTAGACTGTACTACCCGCTTTCTGTTAGCGCCGAATGTTGGGGTGGGGAGGGGGCATATTGGAGGGGGCATATTGTGCCAACGGCTTCTGGCAGAGAGTCGCAATTGGGAGGGTACACGCTTTACCCTAGTGCGAGGAAAATCAATCTAAACACTAAATGTCAGGGTAGGGCACACCAGACCCTAAGCCTTGGTCGGCAACTGGTCTAGGATGGAAGCTCCGACAGGCGAACAGTTAGAGCTCTGTGTCAGCGACTTGTTCGCTGCAGGTTCTCAGGACTCCCCTACTTTCGCACCGCACGAAATAACAAGTCGTGACATTTGCGAAAGGAATGCAATTTATTTAGAGCCGACATTTGAATGGCTCTGCGAGCGTTATACTTCATCATCGTTATACAACATGAATGCAATGAAGTGGTGAGAAATGATGCTCGAAATCACAATCTAAATGAACTAGCCTAATGTTTGCCTATTGCCTAGAAACTATAGCATTTGTTAAGGATACGTCTGCATTCTACCGTCTCCAGTCGTGGTCTGCTCGCACGCTACACATTGCGTGGACAAGCACGGACACTGTACTCTCTGTGCAGTAGCTATTATTGCGTGCATGGTCTCGCAAGCACGCTGGCTTGTGAGCTCGAGTAACCGGGCACTTCACGGTTACTCGCAAGGACAAGCTTCCCAATGGCTTGGGGAAAGCCCTCGCTCAGTTGTACGCATTGGCCCCTGGTCTGACACAAATGTGTCTCCTTGTGAGGCTATTTATAGTGCTTGGTGTCTCTCCTGTCTGGTGTCTCCCTACTAGACTAGTGTTACTCTCCTATAGCCTCTGTAAGGTCCTTATTGGAGATCTTGACAGGCTCCCCTCCTCTCTGTGAAGTGTTACTTCCCTTTAACTCATGTTTGTAACACTTCTGGTCACAAAGAAAAATTGGTTGCTCCAATTTTGTCAGATATCCAATAAGTTATAACTCTCTAGTTTGGGGATAGAACAACTCTCTTCTTCCTTTACTCACACTGCTTTATCCTTTTCACCTTGGCTAATTAAGTAGCCCATGTATCAGTATAGTTGGCTCTATAGATATCTTTGGGAATTGTTTTGGACCGGAACCATTGTCTTATGACTTATGTCCTGGCTTCCGTCGTTTGACCCTATGTCTTTTGACTTTCACCTATTGACTTCTGTCTTGACCTGTCCTCAAATTGCCCGAAATGACAACACACATACAAGTTGACTCTATTATGAGTACAACACATGAGCACAAAGTGTTCATGTTCCCATTAATATCCCCTCCAACTCTTATACACATAGTTCTACTTTTCACCTTCTCGCTTCCCGCTTGTGAAAAGCTATATTCACTGTTACCTAAAGGTTTCTAAGAAGTTATTGTGTCCCCTGGATTTAGAGTTATTGTTCTTTGAACTGAATAGTGTGTGCAATCGTTTATATGTTTGTTTTCCTGTTTGTTTGCGTGTTTTCTAATAAACTACAGTGTACTTAACTCTCTAACATGTGTATGCGTTAGTGTACTAAATGTGTGTGTTCCTTCGAGCGCCGCAAATCGGTTTATTGTGGTTACAAACGTTCGTTATTCTTATTTGTGACCACAACTCCGCTTTCTGAAGCTCAAAGTACGTTCTCTATATACTCTATTAAAGTATGGCAGTAACACACATAAAAACTCGACAACACATTGCTACACAGATGACACAGACAAGTCAAAATAAGACGTTTCCAGCGGTGGAAAAATTTTCCGCTGTCTTTCTCTCTCGCTCTCTTTCTTTCAATGTTTACTAATTTTCGCATTCTCTCCTCGCATTTTTTCTTCTTGCATACATCTTTCATTCACTTTCATACTTTCTTTCACTCAAACATTCTCTCGTCATTAAAATATGTTTCATAGCATCAAATACATGAATATTACATATATACAATAAACGATTGGCTGAATTATAACAGTAATCACGCCAAATGACTGTGCGTTTTGTTTGCACGTGTCATGTCTATACATAATATACATAGTTATGAGGATGGTTTGTTACCGATCCTGTAATAGTAACTTCACATAGTTTGGTGTGCTGACCTAAATTACCCTCAAGGGAAATAATCTAATAAATACTTTCATTTAAGTGAATTGGGTTAATTACCTTAAAGTGTTATTTGTGAAAAAGATGATATTAATTCCTAAATGGTTGGGTTAGTTTGGAAATGATATTTTAGATAAATGAATTTATAAATGATTATGATTATATGGTAATAAATTAATATAATATCTAACAATCGTATTTCTATAATTGGTGTTCTATTAAATGGGTTATTAACTAAATGATGGTGATTTCTAACTACCAAATAAGAAAATAAAGTTATATATGCATTTAAACAATTTGCAATTCAATAATTAATAGAAAAATGAAGTTATAGGTACTGTTAATAAAATAATAATATACATATATCACAGTTACATTTCTATATCTAATTACACTAAATCGACGTCCTCCTTTGCGTTGTGAAGATGGAGCAATACTCTTTGTAGACTATTATAACATAGTTCATTTCGGCAAAGTCTTCTATGCTCTCCTTCAGTGGATAGTGTATAAATATAGTTTCCTACTAAGTTATGTAGGTTCATAGCTAACACTTTAATGTTCCTCTAGCTTACGTGTGTGTCAGCGCATGTTACTTCTGCGTCTGTTCGTTACACTTCTCATAGCACTGTTACTTTCACACAGGTTACATATTTGGCGATGATAACGCACTTACAATGTGTCATTAATCACCACATACGGCACTGAGTTATCTAACATTACAGTGTCACTGTTTCTGGTGGTCTGTGGTCGATCCCTTCCTGCAAATCAGGTATTTCAATGGATGATGGTCGACTCAAAATGTCTGCAACAGTGTTCAATCTTCCTTTTAAGTGCTGGATGGTAAACGTGTAATTTTGGAGAATCAAAGCCCACCTGTAAATTCTGTTATTGCTAGGAAGTCCAGACTGCATCACAGACAACGGAGAGTTATCGGATTCGATTCACAAACTGTGCTCCTGCCAAAAATCTATGAAATTTCTGACGCAATAGATCAAACTGAGGCCCTCCAATTCTGATGCTGAGTATTTTGATTCAGCAGGGGTAATCTTGCGACTTACGTACATTACGGGGTGGAACGTCCCGTCGTAGAACTGTCCTAGTATCCCAGATATGGATATGGCACTCGCATCTGTGCGTAAGAAATAAGTGAGTTTTGGATTAGGCATACGAAGGATAGGTGGAACGCTGAAAAGATGTTTCAATTTTGATAACGCACTAATTAATCCTGCATCTTGTACAGATAACTTAGCCGAAGCTTTTAAGATGTTAGAAAAAACACTGGTGATTTCCGCCAGATTTGGAATGAATTTACTATAGTAGTTTACCAGACCCAGTAAACTTCGGACCTGTTTCTTGGTCGTTGGCATTGTCAAATTCAGAATCTTGGTGACGATTCTGTCATCAGTTTTTAATTGGCCCCTGCAGATGGTATGACCCAGGAAGTCAATTTGTTCCATGCCCAACTCTACTTTGGTCGGCTTCGCTGTGAGCCCAAATAATCGCAACCTGTCGAAGACTTGTCGAAGTTTCAGTAGGTGTGTTGTCCAGTCTTCCGTATGGATGCATATGTCATCTATATAAGTTGAAATATTAGTCATCCCATGGAGAAGATCCCTAGTTAGACGGACGAAAGTCGCTGGAGCGTTACGAAGGCCGAAAGGAAGAAAGCGCCACTCATATAGACCGAGAGGAGTGGAGAAAGCTGTAAGATGAATAGAATTTACTTCCATCGGGACTTGCCAATAACCTTTCGTGAGGTCAATCTTGCTAAATATGCGAGATGTAGACATGTCCAAGATCAGATCCTCGCATGATGGAATCGGTTCAGCGTCAATTTTGGTTATTTTGTTTAAGCGGCGATAATCGACGCAGAGTCGAATAGTAGAGTCCTTTTTGGCGACAAGGACAATAGGGAAAGAATACTCTGACTGAGATTTCTGAATAATTCCGCTCGACTCGAGAGATAGAATTTCTTTGTCGAGGTTCGACCTATAGTTTAAAGGATAGAATAAGGTCGACACTTGATTGGTGTGGTGTCAGTCAGAACTGATAGAATGTTCTATTCTATCTGTCTTTCCTGGGATGTCGGAGAAAATGTCTCTGTATTCTGTCACTAGCTCTATGATTTGTCGTCGTTGGTCATCTGTCAGTTTCGTTTCTATCTTTATGCTGTCAATGGTCGCAGTCGCGTCTACAGTAGGAACTGGTAATTCCATCTCGTCTTCGTCTGTCTCGTTCAATACTGTTGTGGTGCTAGCTGTGTGTGCTGTTACCTGGCTAAGTGTGTTTGCGTTGTCGCTGTCGTGTGTCGCCCTATCTAGTGAAGTTGTGTTGTGTACGTCTGTCGTCTCATTGCTTGGTGTTGGTGCAATTTGTTCGTCTGTCTGTTGTTCTTGTCGTGAAAAATATGGTTTCAGCATGTTGATATGAAATATCTTTAAGTGTCCTTTTATCGATATTTCATAATCCACATCTGATATTTTACGTTCAACGTTGAAAGGCCCTTGCCAAGATGTTAGTAACAAATTACGTTTATCAGGTAGTAGAAGCAAAACCTTCTGGTTTGGTTCGAGGTGAATAGTTTTCGCACCCTTATTTGCATAATCGCGGTACATCTGTCCTTTCCTCTCCAAAGATGCTTTGGCTATTACACACGCTTTCATTATTCTATCGCGTGTTTCGGTTACCATCTCATACGGTGTTACTGCTGTTGGATTGTCTGGTAAGCTAGTGATTAGCTGATGGTAGATGGTTAGGGGTCCTCGAGGGTTCGCCCCATAAACTAACTCAAAAGGTGAGAAACCCGTACTCGAGTGCGGAATTTCTCTATGGGCAAATAGCACTGCTGGCAATAGTGTGTCCCAATCAGATGGGTTCTCCGCTGTTACTTTAGCCAGCATGTGTTTGAGATCCCCGTTAATTTTTTCTATGATCCCGTTGCTCATTGGGTGATACGGGGTACAGAAATGCTGCTCTACTCCTAACAATTTGGTTAAGGCTTGCGTAGCAGCCGAAATAAACTGCGTTCCCCGATCTGATAAGATAGATCGTGGGAAGCCAAAGCGAGAAAATATGTGCAAAAATACATTTGCCACATCTTTGGAGGTGATGTATTTGAGTGGAATCGCTTCGATCCACCTGGTGCATAGGTCCACGAGAGTAAGTATATAACGGTTTCCTTTGCTTGACACCTGATTCAGGGGTCCAACAATATCGACCGCTACACACTCAAATGGTCTGGATGCTAATAATGACCGTTGAACTTCGGCCGTCACATGCTTTCCCTTTCGTACAAGATGTTGACAAATAGTACAAGAACGACAGAAAGATTTTATGTCCGAACAGAATTTCGGCCAGTAAAAGTGTGACAGAACTCTGGCTCGCGTTTTATCATAAGCCAAATGTCCAGCAAACGGTGACTCATGTGCGATTTTAAGCACATTTTGTCGGTATGTTACAGGTAACACCGTCTGCTGAATTTCATGGTTATTATTTGTGTAATAACGCATGAGAATTCCGTTAAATTTTCTAAAGAAACAAGATGCATTCTTAGTCACTTTCGCTCTTTCACCCAACAATTTAAAATATGGTGTAATTGTTTGGTCGGTGCTTTGTGCCTCGATAAATTTCTGTCGAGTAGTGTTGGTATCTGCACCACTTGGTGTTAATAGCTGTAGCATTTCATTTTGTAAGTCAGTATAGTTTGTTTCTGTATCTGACCTTGTTACAGCGTTAGCCATATGTGTATGTTTCCAGGCTCTTATGTCGTCTTCTGTACATTCTTTCAATGCATCTAGGCATCCTAAAATAAGATCCGTGCATGGATCTTGCAGGATAGCGCACGTAAATGTGCCGGTTAGGAACGGGGTATTGATATGCGCTTTTGCCAGTGGATATTTCTCGATGGTTCCAGAGAAAGTACGGCATTTGACAAATTCACCCGGATAATCTCCTGGTCTAGCAAGTTCTCTCCTTAAACCCAGTAGAGTGCTTCCGCTATCAACTAAACATTGGCATGGTTGCCCATTGACCAGTGCATCGTAGAACTTAAGTTTAGCTCTGGAGGCACACTGCTGCGTTAGCATCTTCATTTGAACATGGTATTATGTGCCCACATTCCAATTTACCATCCGCATGAAACTGATGGCATACTTTACATTTCTTAAAGTCTAAAATATCTGTTAGTAATGATACACTCTGACATTCACTCGTTGGCAACACATTCACAAGTTCCGGATCAATGTCACTCTCATCGTCTGATGATGTATCGATGAGTGCTGCATTATTTGCCTTCATTCTCTGTCTCCCAATACATTTATTGCTATAATGGCCATAACTTGAACAAAAATAACATTTAACAGCACGTTTAAAGGATGATCTTCTGCTTTCTTGCTTCTTTAACACTGCTTCTAAGTGTGAGGGATATGTGGGGTTCTTATCACACATCGAGTAAGTCGGATGAAAAAGATTGCAATAGTTACATTGAGGTGGTTTCTGATATGGTTTGTCCTTCTTACGGTAATCTTTCTGGTTGTAAGATCTATCAGGAACTTTATTTGCAAAAGCTGTAATTTCTGTGTCATGTGATGTAGTTTTAAATATGTCCCGATTAGATGAAAAATAAGCTGACCCCCGTTTCTCTAATTGCTGAATGGACTCAATATCTGACTGTTGTAAAAACTTCGCAAAAGGGGTAGGAACGGTAGAAATCACCTTTGTCCATTACCATCAGCTCTTCTAGTTTTTCATAGTTGTTACCTACTTTAGCAGCTCTAGTCCACTTTTTAAATGTGCTCTGCACGTTAGAGATGTAGTCTAAGAAGGTTTCAGTTGCTTTTGGCTTAATCTGTGAGAATTGAATTTGGTACCCAGTAGCGTCTAAAAGAAAATGTTGCATTATCCTATCGTGTATGTACTGATAATTGTTTCTAAGCTCTGTAGGTATGGATTCTATTACTTTTAAAGGCTCCCCACTCAGGTTCCTCATGTAAATCATTGCCCAATCATCTAAAGGTATTTTCTGTGTCTTTAGTTGGAATTCTATGTTTTCAGTCCATGCGCTAATTGAATCACCTACACTGTATGGTTTGATAAGGCCCTTATACTTACTAAATTTGTTCTGTTCTTCTTGGCTCTTTTGTTTGCTAGAGGCTATTTGTATGTTAGAATCTACCTCCATTTCCTTCATCTTTAGTCTAGTCTCTGAATCTACTTGTATCTGCTTTTGTTTGGTGGCTTCCTCTGCTTGTTTGTTAGCATGATCTAAATCTAAGTGTTTCTGTTTGATAACTTGATCTGCTTGTTTTGTTTGGCATAATCTAATTCTAATTGTTTCTGTTTGGTAGCTTCCTCGATCTCTTTCATTTCTTTTTGATGCTGCCTTTCTAATGCTCTTTCATCTCTGTCAAAGCAGCTTTTCTCTCTGTTTCTTCTCTATATTTTTGATCCGCCCACTTTTCTAATTTTTCACCAGTATGGCCCATTGCGATGCCCGCCTGGATACATTCATTTAGTGACGCCATTTTGTGGCGTAATGTTAGTTCAAAATGATAATACAATAATATTCACACAATAGTTTATAATAATGTGTTAGTAAGTGTACATCTTTACTGAAAAAGAAGATGCATGATTAATTTAGAGCATACCAAAATATTCTGAAAATATACTCATCTAATTCTTTGGAAAGTACGGTTCTTGGGATGTTCCACCGCTGTCTTTCACACTTACAAAATGATTTGACTTGATAACACAATGGCTGCTTTTGTTTAGTAGAGCAGCAAAAATTAGACACACGCTTATGTTGTCAATACAAGCTTATATTTCATGCGAATGATGAATGAAAAATGTGATAGATAGTGATAAATGGTGTTAATGGATGATTGATATGATCGTCTGAATGATTGTTAGATGATATGTGAGATGATTCGTCGTATGACAGTCGATGTCGTCTTGTCTTCACTTTCTGACTATGGTGTAACTTCGTTCTAGGCTTCAGTTCGTCGCTAATCTATTTACTGACTTCGTAGAATGGTGACATTGATGGCTGTATCACACGCAATGAAATGTACACGGTGGTTACGATGGTAATATTCAATGATAATTGTATACATTTCTATTGATTTTGGTATAATAACACTTTCAAATTAATATTTGTAGAATTTCACACTTTGGCGATTTAATTTGGCTCAATTGTGGTTCACACTCCACAAATGGTATGATCGTATAATTTACCAAAGAAAATTCTTTATGTCATGTATGGAAACAAATTTACATTACTTTGAAATATATCACACATCAATGCTGTTGAATCGTGCAATGAACTGATGCTGGTTCAGAACTTTATAATACCAATTGATAGCTGGCGTTGGTTTAGTGGTTTATAACACCACTTGCCTGCTGGCGTAAACTGTTGGTTGAATATTACAACAAATGCCTGCTATGACTGCTTTGCTAGCGTTGGTTCACTGTATTCTGACAGCAATTGCTTTGCTGGCGTTGGTTACTGTGTTCTGACACCAATTGGGGTCCTGCCTGTCAGCGACTTGTTCGCTGCAGATTCTCAGGACTCCCCTACTTTCGCACCGCACGAAATAACAACTCATGACATTTGCGAAAGGAATGCAATTTATTTATAGCCGACATTTGAATGGCTCTGCGAGCGTTATACTTCATCATCATTATACAACATGAATGAAATGAAGTGGTGAGAAATGATGCTCGAAATCACAATCTAAATGAATAGCCTAATGTTTGCCTATTGCCTAGAAACTATAGCATTTGTCAAGGATACGTCTGCTCTCTACCGTCTCCAGTCGGGTCTGTCCACACGCTACACATTGCGTGGACAAGCACGGACACTGTCCTCCTCCGTGCAGTAGCTATTATTGCGTGCATGGTCTCGCAAGCACGCTGGCTTGTGAGCTCGAGTAACCGGGCACTTCACGGTTACTCGCAAGGACAAGCTTCCCAATAGCTTGGGGAAAGACCTCGCTCAGTTGTACGCATTAGCCCCTGGTCTGACACAAATGTGCCTCTTTGTGAGGCTATTAATAGTTCTTGGTGTCTCTCCTGTCTGGTGTCTCCCTACTAGACTAGTGTTAACTCCTATCGCCTCTGTAAGGCCTTATTGGAGATCTTGACACAAGGTATTTAAATTCTTTAACTTGTTTCAGAGGTGTGGTATTTTTCTGTATACTTAGTGGGCCTGGCGATCTGCTAACTTGCATTACTTCGGTTTTGGCTGTGTTTATACTCATATTGTATCTGCTGCAGGTTGAACTTAGATTACAATACTAGCATTATATCCTATTTTAACAGCCATTACTTGTTGATGTAGTGCTCGCCTACTCAAAATAATCTGGCGCCTGGGATAAGCTGTTCTGAACATGCAGTTCCAAATACAAACAACTGGGTACAGATGCGAAAGCATTCTACATGAAATCCACATATTCAATGTTGATAAATCGCGCTTTACTCAGTTGGGCGACGGAACTATGTACTACCAGTCTAACCAGACGTGGTTGCTGATGCAGTTGGCGCATTTTCTGTTATTGTTAGGCCTCCTGAAGTCCTTGTATATCTTTGCATGCTGGCACTGACTGCATGGCTGGGGTCAAGAGCAGTATCTACACACCTCCACCTCACTCTTGCAGGTGGCACGGGTGTGCCAGAACTTCTGACACTTAGAGCACTGCAGCACTCTCGGTATGTAGTGCTCTGGAACGTTGTCTCTCTTGTCCCATCTGATGTACTGAGGGATCAATCGGTCCTCTGATGTTCCAACGACGACAGTAGAGGGGATGTTGTTCTTTCCGATGATCCTCTCGGCACTGGTGATCTTGAGTTTGTGGTTCTCTCTTGTCAGCAACTCCCTGATCTGGTCGTTGGTGAGATGGGTCTTGACTCGTTTAATGACCCATCGTTTCATCATGTTGTGTCGGCTGGCTTCCAATAAGATGCCGTGGTGAAGCTTGATGTCGGCTTTCTCATCTCGTGCGATCTTCTGTATCAGTGCTGTGGTCTTTGGGTTTTTGTTGATGGAGACCACTACTCCCTCGTGTGTCTTGCGCAGCTGGTTGATGCTGTGTCTTCCCAGCTCGTTTTCAAACAGACTGATTATCTTGTCTGTTGGTAGCGCGGACAGTTTCGCTTCTCCCACGCTTGTCTGTTTGAGCAGTATTCTGCCGGTGAAGTCCTCAGATGTTGCTGTTGTTTCCTCCTGTGTGGAGGTCACTGGTAGATTGGGCTGCATCGTCTTGGAGCTGGTTGGAACTTCCCGGCTGCTGCTGGCTTGAGTTGTGATTTCTTCATCAACTGGGGCGGCTTCAGCTGGTGTAGTAGCCGGACTGCTGTTCGTAGATACAGCGTCAGCAGTCGTAGCGGGATTCCCCGCCTCTACCTTCTTCTTCCCGGCTGTATATAGCGCATGTCTCTGCGTGGCATTTTTAACGCGAGGCATCCTCTGCGTTATCCGATAAGGCGACTTGATCTCGATAGCGCGTCGAGTCGGAATGTGAAGATGATGATGATGATGGAATCATCATCACATTCCGATGATGAATGAATTAATTAATTAATCAATTAATTAATTAATTTTAACAAAAAATCAAAACAGAGAGCGCGATCAATGTAACAAGAAAGTTGGAACGACAACGAACTGCACTACTCAAATGTGTCAGTCAGTCAGTCAGTCAGTCAGTCAGTCAGTCAGTCAGTCAGTCAGTCAGTCAGTTAGTCAGTCAGTCAGTCAGTCAGTCAGTCAGCCAGCCAGTCAGTCAGTCATTCAGTCAGTCAGTCAGTCAGTCAGTTAGTTAGTTAGTCGAGGTTCCAACTTCACGGCAACGGGTCGTTCCCATTATGCTCCGTTCCTGTGCCAGTGAATATCACACAAAATGCTCCCCACTGTCCAATGTGAAAAGTGGAATAGCAGGAGTCTCGGCAATCCAACAGCCCGCACAGGTACACTGTGCATAATGCCGCCGCCAGAATGCCAACACAAAATTAATCCACGAAAACCATATTTCATCGTCGATGGACTCGGCAGTCACCAGAAAGACCTCATTGACCCGGGTTTTCTCACATGGCTCGGTCTTTTACCGCAGGGCGACCCGCCGAAAGTGTCGCATAAAGCACGAACTCCGCAGCTTCAGCGCCGACTCCCGGGAGTCTCCTGAAAAATGCACTCGTGAACCGAAAAGGCAACTCAGTAAATTCAGCAAGCCGGTAGCCATTGTTCCGAACATGCAGGTCACTGTACAGGACAGATGTAAAAGCATTCCCCGCGAATTTCACAGCTCACAGTGTCTCCCACGCACTCACTCAGTAGCAGGGCGACGGAACCATGTATTACCAGTCCAACATGAGGAAAATAGCGATTGAAAACCGTAGCTGCAAGCATAAACACTCCACAGCCTTAACGGTTCAACGCCTAACCGCCATGTTAGCGACATGAAGTCCTGAAATGTGTTACAAGTACACAGATAACTCAGCACTGTAAGTAATATATTCATGCAACTGAAGCAGCAGAATCAGATAGAATACACTGAAGTGTGAATATCAAACAAGAAAGTAAAATCAAGTTACTTGATATTAGGAGAAAGTAAAAAGATGGTCTTAAATGACAACACATCATCATTACAGACAGAGACAACAGGTGGGGAGACATCACTACACATCATCATTACAGACAGAGACAACAGGTGGGGAGACATCACTACACATCATCATTACAGACAGAGACAACAGGTGGGGAGACATCACTACACATCATCATTACAGACAGAGACAACAGGTGGGGAGACATCACTACACATCATCATTACAGACAGAGACAACAGGTGGGGAGACATCACTACACATCATCATTACAGACAGAGACAACAGGTGGGGAGACATCACTACACATCATCATTACAGACAGAGATAACAGGTGGGAGACATCACTACACACCATCATTATAGACAGAGACAACAGGTGGGGAGACATCACTACACATCATCATTACAGACAGAGACAACAGGTGGGGAGACATCACTACACACCATCATTATAGACAGAGACAACAGGTGGGGAGACATCACTACACATCATCATTACGACAGAGTACACAGGTGGGGAGCATCACTACACACCATCGTTATAGACAGAGATAACAGGTGGGAGACATCACTACACATCTCATTACAGACAGGAATCGACAGGTGGGGAGACACGCTACACATCATCATTGAATCAGATAGAGAACAACAGGTGGGGAGACATCACTACACACCATCGTTATAGACAGAGATAACAGGTGAGAGACATCACTACACATCATTCATGTACCGACAGAGACAACAGGTGGGGAGATCATCACTACACATCATCATTACAGAGAGAGACAACGAGGTGGGGAGAGTCATCACTACACATCCATCATTATAGGACAGTCGAGATAACAGGTGGGGAGAGTCATCAACTACACATCATTCATTAGCAGACCAGAGACAACAGGTGAGAGTACCTCACTACACATCCTCGTTATAGACAGAGACAACATAGATGGGGAGATCATCACTAACCACATCATCATTACAGAACAGAGATAAACAGGTAGGGAGAGTCATCACTACACATCATCATTACAGACAGAGACAACAGGTGGGGAGATCATCACTACGACATCATCATTACAGACAGAGACAACAGGTGGGGAGACATCACTACACATCATCATTACAGACAGAGACAACAGGTGGGGAGACATCACTAGCACATCATCATTACAGACAGAGACAACAGGTGGGGAGACATCACTACGACATCATCATTACAGACAGAGACAACAGGTGGGGAGACATCACTAGACATCATCATTACAGACAGAGACAACAGGTGGGGAGATCATCACTACACATCATCATCGTTATAGACAGAGACAACAGGTGGGGAGACATCACTACACATCATCATTACAGACAGAGACAACAGGTGGGGAGACATCACTACACATCATCATTACAGACAGAGACAACAGGTGGGGAGACATCACTACACATCATCATTATAGACAGAGACTAACAGGTGGGGAGACATCACTACACATCATCGTTACAGACAGAGACAACAGGTGGGGAGTCATCACTAACATCATCATTACAGACAGAGACAACAGGTGGAGGAGTCATCACTACACATCATCATTACAGACAGAGACTAACAGGTGGGGAGACATCACTACACATCATCATTACAGACAGAGACAACAGGTGGGGAGATCATCACTACACACCATCATTATAGACAGAGACAACAGGTGGGGAGACATCACTACACATCATCATTACAGACAGAGACAACAGGTGGGAGAGTCATCACTACACATCATCATTACAGACAGAGACAACAGGTGGGGAGACATCACTACACATCATCATTACGACAGAGACTAACAGGTGGGAGATCATCACTACACATCATCATTATAGACAGAGACAACAGGTGGGAGTCATCACTACACATCATCATTACAGACAGAGACAACAGGTGGGGAGACATCACTACACATCATCATTACAGACAGAGACAACAGGTGGGGAGTACATCACTACACATCATCATTACAGACAGAGACAACAGGTGGGGAGTCATCACTACACATCATCATTACAGACAGAGACAACAGGTGGGGAGACATCACTACACATCATCATTACAGACAGAGACAACAGGTGGGGAGATCATCACTACACATCATCATTACAGACAGAGACAACAGGTGGGAGATCATCACTACACATCATCATTATAGACAGAGACAACAGGTGGGGAGACATCACTACACATCATCATTATAGACAGAGACAACAGGTGGGGAGACATCACTACACATCATCATTACAGACAGAGACAACAGGTGGGGAGTACATCACTACACATCATCATTACAGACAGAGACAACAGGTGGGGAGACATCACTACACATCATCATTACAGACAGAGACAACAGGTGGGGAGACATCACTACACATCATCATTATAGACAGAGACAACAGGTGGGGAGATCATCACTACACATCATCATTACAGACAGAGACAACAGGTGGGGAGACATCACTACACATCATCATTATCAGACAGAGACAACAGGTGGGGAGATCATCACTACACATCATCATTACAGACAGAGACAACAGGTGGGGAGATCATCACTACACATCATCATTACAGACAGAGACAACAGGTGGGAGAGTCATCACTACACATCATCATTACAGACAGAGACAACAGGTGGGAGACATCACTACACATCATCATTACAGACAGAGACAACAGGTGGGGAGTCATCACTACACATCATCATTACAGACAGAGACAACAGGTGGGGAGTACATCACTACACATCATCATTACAGACAGAGACAACAGGTTGGGAGTCATCACTACACATCATCATTACAGACAGAGACAACAGGTGGGAGATCATCACTACACATCATCATTACAGACAGAGACAACAGGTGGGAGAGTCATCACTACACATCATCATTACAGACAGAGACAACAGGTGGGGAGATCATCACTACACATCATCATTACAGACAGAGACAACAGGTGGGGAGTCATCACTACACATCATCATTACAGACAGAGACAACAGGTGGGAGAGATATCACTACACATCATCAGTTACAGACAGAGACAACAGGTGGGGAGACATCACTACACATCATCATTACAGACAGAGACAACAGGTGGGGAGACATCACTACACATCATCGTTACAGACAGAGACAACAGGTGGGGAGACATCACTACACATCATCATTACAGACAGAGACAACAGGTGGGGAGACATCACTACACATCATCATTACAGACAGAGACAACAGGTGGGGAGACATCACTACATCATCATTACAGACAGAGACAACAGGTGGGGAGACAATCACTACACACCATCGTTATAGACAGAGACAACAGGTGGGAGACATCACTACACATAATCATTACAGACAGAGACAACAGGTGGGGAGACATCACTACACACCATCGTTATAGACAGAGACAACAGGTGGGGAGACATCACTACACATCATCATTACAGACAGAGACAACAGGTGGGGAGACATCACTACACACCATCGTTATAGACAGAGACAACAGGTGGGGAGACATCACTACACATCATCATTACAGACAGAGACAACAGGTGGGGAGACATCACTACACATCATCATTACAGACAGAGACAACAGGTGGGGAGACATCACTACACATCATCATTACAGACAGAGACAACAGGTGGGGAGTCATCACTAACATCATCATTACAGACAGAGACAACAGGTGGGGAGTACATCACTACACATCATCATTACAGACAGAGACAACAGGTGGGGAGACATCACTACACATCATCATTACAGACAGAGACAACAGGTGGGGAGACATCACTACACATCATCATTACAGACAGAGACAACAGGTGGGGAGACATCACTACACACCATCGTTATAGACAGAGATAACAGGTGGGGAGACATCACTACACATCATCATTACAGACAGAGACAACAGGTGGGGAGACATCACTACACATCATCATTACAGACAGAGACATACAGGTGGGAGACATCACTACACATCATCATTACAGACATAGACAACAGGTGGGGAGTCATCACTAGACATCATCATTACAGACAGAGACAACAGGTGGGGAGACATCACTACACATCATCATTACAGACAGAGACAACAGGTGGGGAGTCATCACTACACATCATCATTACAGACAGAGACAACAGGTGGGGAGATATCACTACACATCATCATTACAGACAGAGACAACAGGTGGGGAGATATCACTACACATCATCATTACAGACAGAGACAACAGTGGGGAGATATCACTACACATCATCATTACAGACAGAGACAACAGGTGGGAGAGATCACTACACATCATCATTACAGACAGAGACAACAGGTGGGGAGTCATCACTACACATCATCATTACAGACAGAGACAACGGTGGGGAGATCATCACTACACATCATCATTACAGACAGAGACAACAGGTGGGGAGATCATCACTACACATCATCATTACAGACAGAGACAACAGGTGGGGAGATAGCACTACACATCATCATTACAGACAGAGACAACAGGTGGGGAGATATCACTACACATCATCATTACAGACAGAGACTACACATCATCATTACAGACAGAGACTACACATCATCATTACAGACAGAGACAACAGGTGGGGAGATATCACTACACATCATCATTACAGACAGAGACTACACATCATCATTACAGACAGAGACTACACATCATCATTACAGACAGAGACAACAGGTGGGGAGGATATCCACTACACATCATCATTACAGACAGATGACAACAGGTGGGGAGATATCAATACACATCATCATTACAGACAGAGACAACAGGTGGGGAGATATCACTACACATCATCATTACAGACAGAGACTACACATCATCATTACAGACAGAGACTACACATCATCATTACAGACAGAGACTACACATCATCATTACAGACAGAGACTACACATCATCATTACAGACAGAGACTACACATCATCATACAGACAGAGACAACAGGTGGGGAGATATCACTACACATCATCATTACAGACAGAGACTACACATCATCATTACAGACAGAGACTACACATCATCATTACAGACAGAGACAACAGGTGGGGAGATATCACTACACATCATCATTACAGACAGAGACTACACATCATCATTACAGACAGAGACTACACATCATCATTACAGACAGAGACAACAGGTGGGGAGATATCACTACACATCATCATTACAGACAGAGACAACAGGTGGGGAGATATCACTACACATCATCATTACAGACAGAGACTACACATCATCATTACAGAGAGCACGAGGACGGCGCGTATTGCCGGTACACATCTCTGGCAGGTCCGCGTGGAGAGTGGCCTTCTAGACATGACCTTCTACTGGGACACGTCTCTCTGTGAGGTCCGACCCATAACTTATAAGCCTGGTGGGGATGACAGTGACTCGACCGTCCCGCCCCAACTGGTAGTGACTGGGAGACAAGCATCCTTTCTTCGTGAACCAGAGTCCGTAGTGCCAGCGACGATTCCCTCTAGAAGTTTCTGTATCAGGTTTGAACGTCCTTGGAAGGGGAGACATCGAGGCTCCGCACCTACGGCCGAGGTCGACGATACAGCTTTTCCCCACTGATAAAGTGGGACATGTTTTTTCTCAGGGCTGGAAAGCCGTTGTACATTTACTTCGGACTGAAGACGTCCTGACCAGCACTCTTCTTCATGAACTGGGACATCGCTTCTCTCTCAGCCAATGGCAGTTTGGGGTGGAGACTATTGACCACCTATATATTGACATCAGTTTAACCATTTTCCTGAATGCACCAAAGTTCTCTATCTGTCTTGTCTGCTTTGTGTGCGATAGACTGATCACTTACGGGTTTGTCCGGTGGGCTACGGTTCTTAGACACCCAGCGACTTATTTAAAACACCAAATTTCAAGGGAGTGACAATTAAAACATAAGAAGGCCTGCAACACGTGGTGTTGTGGCGGCTTTCACAGGGAGAATGAGCACCTATAGATGTGTCCGTTGTGCTACATTGCTCGGGAACGGGTAGGCGCAGCAGACACCAAAAGACAATAACAAAATATATTGTACAGGGCGGGTAAAGGGTTAGGGTTCGACGACCTCCATGGCGGTGACGGTCTTCCTCTTGGCATGCTCGGTGTAAGTGACAGCGTCGCGGATGACCTTCTCTGGGTAGCTACTTTAGTAACATTTTCTACATTAATTTTTAATTATATAAGCTGCATATTTGGATACCTCTTGACAAAATAAATCTAACGATACCTCATTCAAGTCTGTGGGTCAATTCTAAGCTGAGATATTAATGTTTGTGGGTCAGTTTATGACGTAACATAGGCAAAGAAGGAAATTGTCTAAATCCCCTTTGGAATATGTGACCAAAATACATTAATCAAATCAAATCAAATAAAATCAACTTTATTAGGGTCACAAATTGGGCGCGCAGGCCCGTCTTACATTCGGCCCTTCAAATCACTCGTCTTTCGTTCATCAAGAGCATTATACATTTACATAGGAAGAAAAATAAACATTGTGAAATGAATGTTGTAGAACATAAACAAGGCTAATTACCATGTTATGAGGCCCATCTCCCACCTATCCATACATTACCCCACCTACACACACACACCCACCTACCCACACACATGCGCACCAAGGGACACGTACATACCCCACCAACCGACCCATCCCCCTACCCACACACACACTGCCCTCACCTGATCCCCCACCCAAAACACACTCGCCACCCACAAACATTCCCCCGCCAACCCACACCCATACACATCCTAACCCACACATCCTCTCCCCACCCACACCTCAAACCACCCATCCCCCAGCAACATCTCCATCGACCCCATATTCCCCACCCACGCACACAATCCCCCATCAACCCACACACATCGCACATCCACTCACACATCCCCAAACCATACACACGCATCCCCACCAACTGACATGTCCCTACCCCCCCCCCCCCCACACACACACACATCTCCCTCACCAACACATCCCCACTTACACACCACACACATATCCCCCACACAGATAACACACAATATTCCCACCCACACCCACACAGATACCCTTACCCATGCACCCCACATACCCCCACTCACACACCACAAACATCACCCACACAATATCCCCAACCAACACACCACACACATATCTCAAACCCACACACCATACACTTCTCCCCACCAGCCCTTGCATCCCCAATCCACCCAACACAATCCCCTACCCACACAACCCGCCACCCAGACATACTTCCTCAAACCATCCACACATCTCTACCCACATAAACACACATCCCCCACATCCGTCCCACACACATATCCTCCACCCATACACACATCCCCCACACCCATTCCCACACCCCTACTTTCACCCCCACACATCCATCCACACATCCCACCAACACCACAAATATCACTACCCACCAAAACTCACACACCCTAACCCATCCAAATGCATACCCCACCCACACAGCCCCCCCCCACACATATCCCCTCACTCACACACATCCCCCGCACACACTCACACCTCCTCACATCTAGACACATACAAAATGTCTCATGTTAGCATTGAAACTAGTATGAACAAACTCCCACACTTTATTCACACACATACACTGACACTTGTCATGAGCAGTCTCATAAAAATGTTAAACATGGAGAAAAATGTGTACATAAAATGTATGTGACGTAAAAATAGTGATGCTCTCTCTCTCTCTCTCTCTCTCTCTCTCTCTCTCTCTCTCTCTCTCTCTCTCTCTCTCTCTCTCTCTCTCTCTCTCTCTCTCTCTCTCCCACACGCACACACATATATAGTAAACAATTATAGTTAAACAATTATAATGAACAATTATAATTAACAATTATACCAGTAAATGAATTATGGTGGCATATAGTCGGTATGGATTAAGTATTAAAAGAGTTTTCGATTAAATGTGTAGGGACTCATTGGAGTTTTCAGATCTGAAGGCAGATCATTCCATAAGTGAGCACCAGAATAGGCGAAACATGTTTTGTATAGGTCCAATCTAGGCTTTGAGACATGTAACAAATTTAGGCGCTTGCTGTTCATTGCATTAGATTGAATCAGCGGCAGAAGATACTCTGGGGTAATTTGAGATATAATTTTATTCACTAATTTGGCTTTGTTGAAAAGGAAGCCCTTTTGTAAGTGGTAGAAGTCTTAGATGACTGTACAAATTATTACTTTCAACGTGCTTTATGCCAGAAACCAGACGAATAGCGCGGTTTTGTAGAGAACATAGTCGTTTTAAATTAGATTTAGGGCAACCATCCCAAACTGTGGAACAGTAATCGAGATGTGATTGGATATAGCCTGTATAGAATAATTTTCGTGTGCTTTCGTCCAGGAAGTGCTGAATTTTAGCAAGTTGGGAAACTTTTTGTGCTATTTTCTTGGTAAGAGCGTGAACATGAGAGCTTCAGTTCAAATGGCTGTCAATTAAAAGACCTAGTGTTTTATGTTCAGTCACATTAACTATAGTTAACGTGCCCATGCGGAGTTCGAGCGGTGATCCAGTTATGGCTAGTGTCTGTAGTTTTTGTCTGGTCGTTATTAGCATGGATTTGGTTTTGTCGATGTTAATTTGCATGCGGTTTTCATTGCTCCATCTAGTAAGATTATCAAGTTCCTTTTGTAAATAATTCTCTAATTCACTACGGTTTTCTTGACTAGTATATATAGTACAGTCGTCTGCAAATAGATCACAAGTTGTATTGATATATAAAGGAAGATCATTAATATAAACTGCAAAAAGCAGCGGACCTAGTATTGAGCCCTGAGGCACACCAATATTAAGCTGTCTGGGTCTTGATAGACAGTTGTTGAAATACACGACTTGTTGTCTGTCGGATAGAAATGACGTAATTATGTTCACTATGTTGGTGCTTGTCTTCATTTGTTTTAGTTTTCTAATTAAAATATCGTGATCTACCATATCAAAAGATTTTTTAAAGTCTACAAACACCGCTCCACAAATTCTACCGTTGTTGATGTTTAAGTGCCAGTTATCGGTCATTTTTTTTAGAGCACTATGGCAAGAATATTTAATTCGAAACCCAGATTGACTGTTAATTATTAGATCGTTGTTAATTAAATGATGTAACGTTATTTGATGAATGTGTTTTTCTAGTGGTTTTGATAGCGACGATAGTAAGGAAATAGGTCTATAATTACCCAAAACTCTATTATCGATTGAGCCATTTTTAATTAGCGGAAACACTTTAGCAATTTTAAATGCAGATGGAAAGTAGTTTTTGGCCAGGCACTGGTTATATATGAACGTTAAGGACTCGCTAATGACTGGTGCAGCACAACGAGGAATTCTATTACTGATACCGTCTAGGCCGTGTGAGTTTGTTGATTTGAGGTTTAAGAGATATGTATAAACGTCTGCAACAGACATTAAAGGAATCTCATCGGGAATATTTCTGGTGCACTTCTCCTCACAGAATGATGCCAGTAAACTTAAATTACACGATGAGTCTGGTATTGAAGACTTTAGATTCTCTATTTCTGATTGAAAGAACCAACTGAATTCATCGCATGTTATAGACTTTGGTATTGATGATTCTGTAGGGCGTTTCTTATTGGTTAGCAAGTTAATAGCCTTCCATATATTTGTACTGTTTGAATTATCTACAATCAAGTTTTTAAAATGATCTTTTTATATCCTACGAATTTCTTATTTAACTTTATTCCTTAGTCTGCGGTAATTGATGAAGTCTTTATTTTTGTGTGCTGTATCTCGCTCTCTCATGATTTCCAGAACTTCTCTAGTGACCCATGGGGATTTATGTTGATTTTTGACTCGAACTTCTTTGATTGGCATGTGTTTATTGAACACATTGTAGGCTGTCTTCGTCCAGAAAGCTAATGCATCGTCCGGGTCAGGAAGCTGGTAAACGTGATCAAGGGCTGCTTTTCTTAAGTCTTGCAAAAATAAATCTTGGTTGAATGCTTTAATATTTCTAAATTTGATACTTACATGTTTATGTTTAAGAGATTTGAACCCAATTCTTGACCATGTACAACGTACCGAGTAGTGGTCACTAACTGTACTAACAGGTACAGAACATTCAATAATATTATCTGGACAAGTAACATATATATGATCAAATATAGATGAGGATGTGTCAGTAACCCTTGTGGGACGGTTTATTAGTTGTCTGAAATTGTAAGAAAGAATGATATCGTCCCATGATGATTGGATTTACTAATATCTATGTTGAAGTCACCTAGTATCATAACTTCTCTACCTGCTGTAAACACTCTATCCATCATTGTTGTGAAGGAGTCATACCAACTGTACCCGGAACAAGGATTCCTATATAGGTATCCAATGAGAAACGGTTGTTGGCTGGCTGGCTTCACTTCTAGCCAAACACATTCTGTCTCTACTGTCTCGAGATCACTTCTACGGGACAAGTTGGGGGAATTGGAAATGTATACAGCAATACCTGTCTCTAATTTTTGATTTGCATCTTTCCGAATTACTTTAAACCCCTTAAGTGAGATTTCGGAGTCGGTTATTTTGTCGTTAAGACGACTTTCTGTGATTCCAAACACATGGAACTGTTTGGACAGTATTACCGAGAGCTCGGGTAATTTGGTGAGCAGATGAAAGACGTTGAGATGGCCTATATATAGACCATTTTTGTTGAGCCACTGATCGTGATTGGCAAACATTACAAACTAAAAAGAAGATGTCGCTTGTGGTATACAAATTGCAGTCATTTTCAAACTTTATTTAGAAATAGTTAAGGCTGTTAGAGGGGGCAGGAAAATGTCTTTGCTGGAGTGATATCATGAATGCTTGGTGCAGGGCTGCAGGATTGTATCGCATTAGCTGCTGAAGATGACGGTTCCACCCATAGGGTTGTAGATTACCGTCCAGCGAGGGATTGCTATGAGTGTCACTGGAAGTGCCTACATTGGAAGCAGACATCGGCGGCACAGCACCATTGTTTAACGGTGTCCCCTTTGAGATCATAGAGGGAGACTGTTTTACGGGCATGGTAGGAAACAATGTATCATATTTATCAACATTTGGATTGGAGCTTGGGTTGCTATTCACGACATTGTGTTGCTGGGGTACAGGCAAGGGTGGTGTGGGAAGAGAAGGAGTGTTTTCTGAACACAGTGAGATGGCTGTTGCCGGAGGTGAAGTTCGGTTTACTCCTGTAATTAGTGCTGGTTGTTGTGCACGTTCGGGATATTTTATGTTCTTCGCTAGGAAGCTACTTCCTAGCTTGGAACAATGTATTTGATCCCTGTATAGTTTTTTTCTTAGGAGCTCCGGACGGTGACGTAAAGTAAAGGATGTTATTTATGAAATTCATGTTATTATTTTTACAGAATTTATACAACGTTAGAGTAGCAGCATCGGCAGTACGACGCTGGAACCCGTAACATGGTGGAATGATAGATGAAATAAACACAAATGATTTCGGAAATCTATTGCGCAACAGCACCTCCAATGTAGCTAGTTGTGAGGAGCTGACGATTTTATTATCCATTATGTCATTAACACCAATATGGACTGTTGCTCTCCTAATTCGGTCGTTCACTTGGAATCGTCGCAGTGTAGCGGTCAGCCTGTCAATGTCAGCGCCTGGTACAGGGTAGATTGAAGTTGATTCGCTGTCAGAAGATGACATGCGATCACTATAGATTCCCTTCAGCAGGGAGTCTCCAATGGCGACATGTGTTGCACTATGATCTATGGTTATTTCACGCTGCTGGCGTGTCTGCTTGGACTGTTGTTGCCACTGGTCATTGTCGTCTTTCTTGTGTTCTTGTTTATTATAGCTTGCTTGGTTGTTGATATCCAGTAGGGGTAACGACTGAGCTCTGTGATTTCAAGTCTGCTGCTGGCGAGTCTACACTTAAGGCCTGGAACCTGTTGCTGATATGCACATCGATGGGGTAGATAGATGGTGTGCGTTCTACAGGTTTAGTGGTGGTTTTGTTGCTTGTAGAAACTATCTGTATGTCATTATGCGACGAACATTCACTGGTAACACACGCATCTACAACACCATGGATACTTTCTGTTTGTGCACTTTTATGAACTGACTGTGCACGCTTTAGTTTCAAGGCATGTATGGATGTTTTAAAAGTCTCCTTCTCTTCTTTAAGGATTCGGATTTCCTCTCGAAGAAGAATGTTTTCTTTTTTAAACTCCGCAATAATATTAGTGGTGTTGCTGGTAATAAAATCTTTTAACCTCGTCTCCAAAGCCTGAATTAGTTCACGACAATCATTGTGGCTTTGTGTTTCGGCCGAAGAAAGCGTCTTTGAAGGTGATGTGTTAGTTTGATAAGATTGATCTGGTGAATTGCGTTGTTTGTCCAGCTGGACATCGGTGTCTGATTGTTTACTAGACAACGTGATGGATGTTGGCGATGAAGATGATCGATTCAGTCGCTGAGCTGGCGTGCTAACTATCTTTTGTCCCGTCTTGTTTTTGTTTACATTTTCACATCGCTTTGCCACAGTTGATGATCGTAAGTTGGAGGACATGTTGGCAATATAGGCAGCTCGACAAGGCAAGGAGTAAATACAACTGCAGGCCTTTCTGTAGATCGTGCGTGGCGCTTATCTCTTGCTAGTCACACATAGTTAAGTCTCACGTTGTCGTGAATCGATAATTGGTAAAAATTCAAACATGGATGCTCTTACCCTCACGTGTCACAATGAAATCTTCATTTCACTAAATAAACAGTCACATAAACTTGACAGTTGAGAGTATGTAAATTCAGCACAATAATTGAGTAAATAAAAGCGCCGGCCCTTCTGTAGGGCGTGCGTGGTGATTATCACTTGTTAGCCCCGCATGGCTAATTCTCACGTTGACGTGGATCGATAATTGGTAACATTCAAAAATGGCTGCTCTTACCATCACATATCACAAAGAATTCCTCATTTCACTAAATAAACGGTCACATAAACTTGAAGTGGTGAGTAGTATGTAAATCCACTTTTAGAACGAACACAACGATATACACAACATCGCGATTGAATTAAGTAAACTTGTTTAAATATTCAAAAATCGAGAGAGCATGAGAAAACACGTCCGCTCGTTACCGGAAACCGGAAATCCAGCGATGTGTAAGGATAGAGAGGAGGTTGCTGTGGAACTACAAACCGAACTCAATCGCATAAGTACTTGGTGTGATGAAGCTGGGGCAATGGTCAACCCAACAAAGGCAACAGTGACTTGGTTCTCGTTGAATAATCATATTGTCAACAATCCAACACCAACTGTAATGCTGTGTTCAGAGACGGTGGAAAGAACGCAGGCAATGAATTACCTGGGGATACGGTTTGATCGAAGCCTTGCTTATAATGTGCACATAGACCAGGTGATAACAAAGGCCAAGCGGGGCTTGGCAGCGATGCGGGTGATGGCGGCAGCAAACTGTGAGCAGCGCCATCTATGTCTTCTGTACGAGGGGCTGGTCATGTCTGTTTTGGAGTATGCAATGGCAATCCTGACTCTCAGCCATAAGCAGATAGAAAGGATGGAAAGGATACAGAATGAAGCTATGCGCATTATTCTTGGATGTACAAGAGATACAGCATGCAGGGCGATGCGCTACCTTCTTGATTTTCCAACCATTGAAGAGAGAATGCAAGTTTGCAGGGCACGCGCCTACCTCAGAATTAACGCAAACACACAGCATCCACTGCATAGTGAAATTAGGAAGGTGAAGGGCAGCAGGTTAAAAAGAGGACGGTCGTGGATGGGTCAAGCCGAAGACATTCTTCAACAGGTGTGTTCACTTGAGGACTTAGAACCTGGCGAGGAGTGGGTGCAAGTGCCAACAGACTTCTGCACATCCTTTTCAGTTTGCATCCAACTAGATAGAAAATGCAGACAAGAAAATCCGGCTGCTGTGGAGGCTGAAGTACAAGCGTTGATTTTCGAGAATTCGCTAGACAGTGACGCGGTCATCTACACAGATGGGTCGGTCGTCCGAGATGTGAGAAGCTCATGGGCCTTTACAGCTCGGGCCGGATGGAGAATTGTGAAGGAGGACTCTGGTGCTTTCACTGAAACCACAAGTAGCCTGACCATGGAAGTCATGGCAGTAAGTAAAGCAATAACATGGCTCGAGACACAGACATTCACTAGGGCTTGTTTCCTTAGCGACTCAATGAACATGATCAAGAGGATAGAGGAGGGGTCGATCCGAAGAGAATGGTTGCTGCCTCTGGAGCGGTCTCGGCTGGCAAAGATTAGTTTCATCTTCGTGCCAGGTCATGCGGGAGTACAAGGAAATGAGCGGGCTGACAAGCTCGCAGGTGAGGCTACTGTGGAGGGCGGACGCGCCATGGACCAGGCTGACATTCTGAATGCTCTACGAGAAGTGAGACTTTTGCAAGAACCAAGTGATGACTGTGAATCTACAACAATGGCCAGACTGCGAGAGCAGCAAATTAAAAGAGGGGTGGCCAAACAAGAACACTACGCAGGAAGCCAAAGAAGATTGGTAAACCAACACAGAACTGGCGTCGTTAGCCGCTACACGCTGCGGGATTTGCTGAGGAGGGGATCCGAGCACTTATGGACTGAATGGTCCGATGTGCAACGAGGATGATCTGTCGACTAACTAACTAACTAACCGGAAATTTTGAGAATTTAACTAAGGGCAGATAACTGTTCTTGAATTTTTTCTCGCTAAGGGGGATAACTCGTGTTGTTTATTTTGAGGGCCACCGTTAGAACGCAAAATTCAAATGAAAACCTTTAACTCTCTCTTCCTCCTGCCTCTTCCTCCACTCCAACCGCTCCTCCGTCTAATCCTTCTCATTCTTCCTCCTCTTCCTTCCTCCTAAAGCCATTTTAATAATATGGCACATTTTTGCAAATGCAAAAATATGCACCACGACTGTCATGTAATAATAAAAATTGTGATTGCTTGATTGATTGATTTAAGAACCGACATCATAGCATTCGGGACATTCCCATAAGCGCTCTGTCCCCATCCCCAGCAGCCAGTGAAGAGTTCCAAAACTAATAGTTCCAGTAGCATCATTCAAAAATTGTGAATAATGTAATAAGCCTTAAGATTTATGGTGACTTTCAACTTTTATAAAATGCAAAATCATGCACTTTAAAAAAAGTAAATAACAAAACCATGAGTTATTCAGTCTGCATATTCTTTAGTTGCATATCCTTCACTGGACGTAGCAGTCAACCGCAGAATATTTGGCTGTTCGTGTCTGCTAGGCAAATCTTATAGTCAGTAGTTTGTCATTGCTTTCTGAATGACTGGCACCTATACCTTTTTCGAAAGAAAAAACCCAGCACCCAGGATTACGAATCGTGTCTGTAACTCCTTCGCCACGGAGATTGGTAGTCTGCATATACAAACATATTATTCTGAGTTATATTAATTGAGTAATTGTTATTAATCAACAACATTATTAAAGCCAGCTCATTGGCAAAGAGGATAATGGACACAGTTCGTAACCCCGCATACCCAGCATTCGAAACACAGCTGTGGGCGATTTGGCAGCAGACTGCCTTGCGATGCTTTTTTTTAAAAATGGTATGGGGGACTGTCATTCAGAAAGCAATGACAAACTATTGAATGTAAACTTGCCAAGAGATCACAACAGAAAATATGCTGGTGTTGACTGTGACGTCCTGTAAATGATATGCAACTAACTATCATTATTAAATCTTTCATGGATTCAAATCATATGATATTAATAAAATAGTGACACCATCTGTTCTGTTTCCTTGTCCCATAGATAATTTGATCCCAAAGATAAATAGAAATTAATTGTGTATTATGATTTACTTTAGAAGCTGGCTGCTGGGTTTAATATGAGCCCATTTCAATTATTTCCATTAGGTCAGATCTTACATTAATAAATCATTACACCAATCTATTTGATTTGCTTTGCCATTGTCAGCAACTTGCGTGCGACAGGTCTTTCAGGACTCCCCTACTTTTGCACCACACGAAATAATAACTCGTGTCATTTGCAAAAGGAATGCAATTTATTTAGAGCTGATCATAATCAAGCTCTGCGAGCGGAATACTTCATTGACAATAAACAACATGGTACGTTACATAGATGCAATGAAGAGGTGATAATGATACTATTAATCACTGAATGAAATCTAAAGCCTAACAATCACTATTGTCTATAAACTTATAGCATTCGTAAGGAACACGTCTACTCTCTAGTCGTCTCAGTCCTGGTCTGTCCTCACGCTATCTAATTGCGTGTTCAAACACGGACGCTGAATCCTCCGTGCGCTGGCGAGTCTTGCGTGCATAGTGTCCCAGCACGCTGGCCAGTTAACTCGAGTAACCTGGTACTCCACGGTTACTCGTAGAGGCGAGTTTCCCACTTGTACTCAATGCTCCCTTGGTTGACACAAGTGTGTCCCGTTGTGAAGCTATTTATAGCGCTGGTGTCTCTCCTGTCTGGTGTCCTCTACTAGACTCTGTCTTAGCTCTATTACTTATATTCTTAACTCTCTAAACTCTTATTGGGATTTTTGACAGGCTCCTCTCCCCTCTGTGTAGTGTTACAACCCTTTAACTCATGCTTGTAACACGTTGTATGGTCACAAAAAAAATTGGCTGTCCAATTTTGTCAAAGATCCAATAAGTTGTAAATCTCTCTTCTGGGGATAGAACAAACTCTCTCCTTTCCTTACTCACACTGTTCTATTTCTTCACTCGGCTAATTGAGTAGCCCATCGTATCAGTATCGTTGGCTATAGATCTTCTTGGGAATTGTTTTGATCCGGAACCGTTGTCTTATGACTTATGTCCTGACTTCCGTCTTATGACCCTCTGTCTTCTGACTTCTGTCCGTTGACTTATGTCTTTTAAACTGTCCTCATATTGCCCAAACTGACAACCCAATACAAGTTGACTCTGTTATGAGTACAACACATGAGCATTAAATGTTCATGTTCCCAATAATATCAACTCCAACTCGTATACATAGAGTTCTACTCTTCACCTTCTCGCTTCCGCTTGTGAAGACATATTTTCAATGTTACATTAAGGTTTTTTAAGAAGTTATTGTGTCCCCTGATTTGAGTTACTGTTCTTTGAAACAAATGGTGTATGCAACTTTTATGTGTTCGTTTTCCTGTTTGTTTGCGTGTTTTCTAATAAACTACAGTGTACTTAATTTGCTAACATGTGTATGCGTTACTATATTACATGTGTGTATTCCTTCGAGCGCCGTAAATCGGTTTATTGTGGCTACAAATGTTTGTTATTCTTATTTATGACCACAATTCCGTTTCAAGATGCTCAAAGTATTTTCCTATTTAATGTACTTAAGTATAGCAGTAACACACATAAAACTTGACAACACATTGGTTACACAGATTGACACAGACAAGTTATGACAAGACGTTGTAAGTGGTGAACAAAAAATTTGCCGCTAACTCTCTCTCTCTCTCTCTCTCTCTCTCTCTCTCTCTCTCTCTCTCTCTCTCTCTCTCTTTCTTTCAACGTTTACTACTTTATACATCTTCTCCTCTCATTTACACATCTCTCATCCAATTTCATACCCTCGCTTTGCTAAAACATTCAATCGTCATTAAAATATGGTTCATAGCATCAAATATATGAACATTACATATTTACAATAAATGTTTGGCTGAATTATACAAGTATTCACGCCAAATGACTGTGCGATTTGTTTGCACGTGTCATGCCTATACAAAATATACAAGTTTGTGAGGATGGTTTGTTACCGATCCTGTAATACTAACTAATGTAATTTGGTGTGCTGTTCTAAATTATCCTAAGGGAAATAATCTAACTAATTAATTACATTTAAGCAAATTGGGTTAGTTATACATACATACATACATACATACATACATACATACATACATACATACATACATACATACATACATACACACACACACACACACATACATACATACATACATACATACATACATACATACATACATACATACATACATACATACATACATACATACATACATACATACATACATACATACATACATACATACATACATACATACATACATACATACATACATACATACATACATGCTCATCTGCTGGGGGCGTGTAAGTGGCAGTCAGTGAGGCTCATCTGGTGGAGGTATAGAAGTGGCAGTCAGTGAGTCTCATCTGGTGGAGGCATGTAAGTGGCAGTCAGTGAGTCTCATCTGGTGGAGGTGCGTAAGTGGCAGTCAGTGAGGCTCATCTGGTGGAGGCATGTAAGTGGCAGTCAGTGAGTCTCATCTTGTGGAGGCATGTAAGTGGCAGTCAGTGAGGCTCATCTGCTGGAGGTATAGAAGTGGCAGTCAGTGAGGCTCATCTGGTGGAGGCATGTAAGTGGCAGTCAGTGAGGCTCATCTGGTGGAGGCGCGTAAGTGGCAGTCAGTGAGGCTCATCTGGTGGAGGCGCGTAAGTGGCAGTCAGTGAGGCTCATCTGGCGGAGGCATGTAAGTGGCAGTCAGTGAGTCTCATCTGGTGGAGGCATGTAAGTGGCAGTCAGTGAGGCTCATCTGCTGGAGGTATAGAAGTGGCAGTCAGTGAGTCTCATCTGGTGGAGGCATGTAAGTGGCAGTCAGTGAGGCTCATCTGGTGGAGGCATGTAAGTGGCAGTCATTGAAGCTCATCTGCTGGAGGTATAGAAGTGGCAGTCAGTGAGGCTCATCTGGTGGAGGCATGTACGTGGCAGTCAGTGAGGCTCATCTGGTGGAGGCGCGTAAGTGGCAGTCAGTGAGGCTCATCTGGTGGAGGCATGTAAGTGGCAGTCAGTGAGGCTCATCTGGTGGAGGCATGTAAGTGGCAGTCAGTGAGGCTCATCTTGTGGAGGCATGTAAGTGGCAGTCAGTGAGGCTCATCTGGTGGAGGCATGTAAGTGGCAGTCAGTGAGGCTCATCTGCTGGAGGTATAGAAGTGGCAGTCAGTGAGGCTCATCTGGTGGAGGTATAGAAGAGGCAGTCAGTGAGGCTCATCTGGTGGAGGCATGTAAGTGGCAGTCAGTGAGTCTCATCTGGTGGAGGCGCGTAAGTGGCAGTCAGTGAGGCTCATCTGCTGGAGGCATGTAAGTGGCAGTCAGTGAGGCTCATCTGCTGGAGGTATAGAAGTGGTATTCAGTGAGGCTCATCTGGTGGAGGTATAGAAGAGGCAGTCAGTGAGGCTCATCTGGTGGAGGCATGTAAGTGGCAGTCAGTGAGTCTCATCTGGTGGAGGCGCGTAAGTGGCCGTCAGTGAGGCTCATCTGGTGGAGGCATGTAAGTGGCAGTCAGTGAGGCTCATCTGGTGGAGGCATGTAAGTGGCAGTCAGTGAGGCTCATCTGCTGGAGGTATAGAAGTGGCAGTCAGTGAGGCTCATCTGGTGGAGGTATAGAAGAGGCAGTCAGTGAGGCTCATCTGGTGGAGGCATGTAAGTGGCAGTCAGTGAGTCTCATCTGGTGGAGGCGCGTAAGTGGCAGTCAGTGAGGCTCATCTGCTGGAGGCATGTAAGTGGCAGTCAGTGAGGCTCATCTGCTGGAGGTATAGAAGTGGTATTCAGTGAGGCTCATCTGGTGGAGGTATAGAAGAGGCAGTCAGTGAGGCTCATCTGGTGGAGGCATGTAAGTGGCAGTCAGTGAGTCTCATCTGGTGGAGGCGCGTAAGTGGCCGTCAGTGAGGCTCATCTGGTGGAGGCATGTAAGTGGCAGTCAGTGAGGCTCATCTGCTGGAGGCGTGTAAGTGGCAGTCAGTGAGGCTCATCTGCTGGAGGCATGTAAGTGGCAGTCAGTGAGGCTCATCTGCTGGAGGTATAGAAGTGGTATTCAGTGAGGCTCATCTGGTGGAGGTATAGAAGAGGCAGTCAGTGAGGCTCATCTGGTGGAGGCATGTAAGTGGCAGTCAGTGAGTCTCATCTGGTGGAGGCGCGTAAGTGGCCGTCAGTGAGGCTCATCTGGTGGAGGCATGTAAGTGGCAGTCAGTGAGGCTCATCTGCTGGAGGCGTGTAAGTGGCAGTCAGTGAGGCTCATCTGCTGGAGGCGTGTAAGTGGCAGTCAGTGAGGCTCATCTGGTGGAGGCATGTAAGTGGCAGTCAGTGAGGCTGATCTGGTGGAGGTGTGTAAGTGGCAGTCAGTGAGGCTCATCTGGTGGAGGCATGTAAGTGGCAGTCAGTGAGGCTCATCTGGTGGAGGTATAGAAGTGGCAGTCAGTGAGGCTCATCTGCTGGAGGTGTGTAAGTGGCAGTCAGTGAGGCTCATCTGCTGGAGGTGTGGTTTAAGTCTGCAATGTCCCGTTCTGAGCCTACAGATTCTCGTATGGATGTTTCTGTCAAGCTCATTTATACTGTCATACTCTCTTCTGGATGTTTCTTTCAAGCTCATTTATACTGTCATACTCTGGTCTGGATGTTTCTTTCAAGCTCATTTATGCTGTCATACTCTGGTCTGGATGTTTCTTTCAAGCTCATTTATACTGTCATACTCTGGTATGGATGTTTCTTTCAAGCTCATTTATGCTGTCATACTCTGGTCTGGATGTTTCTGTCAAGCTCATTTATGCTGTCATACTCTGGTCTGGATGTTTCTGTCAAGCTCATTTATGCTGTCATATTGTGGTCTGTATGTTTCTGTCAAGCTCACTTATGCTGTCGTAAGATCAACATACAGCTGAAAGATGCTGGTGTTGACAGCGATGTCCTGTAAAGGATATGCAAAAAAAAAAAAATTGTGGTCTGTGTGTTTCTGTCAATCTCATTGCATATGTCATACTCTGATCTGTATATTTCTGTCAAGTTCATTTATGCTGTCATACTCTGGTCTATGTGTTTCTGTCAAGCTCATTTATGATGTCATACTGTGGTATGGAAATTTCATATTGTTTCCTCCAGGTCATCTTCATAGACTGCTTTAGCAGAATATATCCATTTCCGCCATAGGACTTGCATCATACATCTATTGGTACATGGTCTGAATGTTTGCATATAACAACAACTTTATCTGATGTGTTTTTAATGTCGCTTTTCTACTTCAGGAGAAGGCCAGCGATCAAGTCGATTGTCAAGTAAGTAGTTTCATGTTGTACAACATCAATTCACTAATATTCTTCTTCGCATCCCGCCTTGCAGAATGGCAAATCAGTCTGTGATATCCTTTACATAAACAGCACACTAACTCTGTGGTGTTCATGCATCAGACAGTCGAACTAACATTCCTGCTTGGGCTGATTTCTCTGTGTGGCTTTGTAGAAAGCAGATGGTGAATACTTGCTGAGATCTCTATAGATATTTCTGTAGATGTAAACAGAGTTTGCAAACATGCAGATCGTTATTTCAGTGACAACTCACAAACATTTTAATACAATAAGGCGTGGCTGGAAATACCAAACTGTTTAGAGAGGTGTGCGACAGGGATGTTTTCTTACCTTTTTCTCTGCATTGTGAAACAGATATGCGACGGGTCTCCACTGGGTGAGGCAACATCAGGAACATAAGATGTGAGGATGATACAGTACTCGTTTCAGATCATGCAAGAGATGTTAACTTTTATTGGAGGCTGTTAGTCGGCAGACCTGTGTTAGTTAGTTAGTCTTTCCTCTTGAGCCCAAAGCAGCAACATAGGGCAGAAGTCATGGCTCTCCATGTCTGACGGTTCGCTGCTACACGTTTTAGATCCTGGATCTTGACAAAGGTCGTAGAACCGAAACGTCGCTCGTGCCTTGTTGTCGTATAATACTTATTGTTTTATTTTAATACTTCAGTATTATATATTTATTGATTGTTTATGTTTTTTGATAAGTCACACTTTGTTTTCACCTGTGTAAGATGGAGTTCTCTGTAAGGTACGTACACCGTGCCTGTGTCTAGCATGTCTCGTCTTTTCGCAGGAGCTAAATATACCTAATTGTTTGCAATTCATATTGATGTATCCTGCTGCAGCCGCTGCTTTTTCTTCTCTTTTGTGTAACTGTATTCTGTAAAGATGCCTGACACTTTCTGTTTATCAATTGTTCCTAGTTAACAGAAAAATAATAATACCGTGCATTAATTACATTTTTGTTAAATAAAAATTTCTGAAAAATGCCTTATTCTAAACAGCACATGTGCGTTCTCATCACACTCAGTTTTGGGGATTGTGGGGCAGATTTGCCGTGCTTGGGTCTCAGCCTCCCCGCAGCCATTGTGGGGCAGATTTCCTGAGCTTGGGTCTCCCCGCAGCCGTTGCGCACTCGGTGTATACAGGATGTTGCTTCTTTCTGAATTGTCACTTTGTTTACTCAATAATGTTCCACTAATTTAATTCTTATATTTAATTTTATATCGTACTGTATGTATATTGTATGGCAGCCATTGCACATCAACAACAAATAAGAAAGCAAAACATTGTACCTGTAAGTTATGTTTAACAGCTCTTCGACCCTACAATGTAAAAGAAACCACGGCAGGAGATCCTCCTGGAACACCAAGCATTCTTTTCCCACATTGTCAAAGAACATTTCGAGCCAAAATAGGCCTTATACGCCATCTTAGAACTCACGGCTCCATACTTTCAACCCCACTGGATGAGTGACGTTTGGCCCAACATAAGGGCGTCTTTCAGTAAGGCCCGTGTCTCTGAGTCAACGTATGATGACATCATTAGGAAACAATGGTTCTTATACAACTTCCCAGACATGGTGCTGGATGTGCGTAAGTCAGCGTCCATTGGGGAATGTGTCCTCATGACCGTGCAGAAAAAGGGTTGAGAGTAAAAGGAATGATCTCTTTTTGAGCAGACTTTCTGTACAGATACATGAACGAATTATTGTGTGACAGAACATGCTTGCGTGTGTATCCATGTGTTGAGAGTAAAGGGAATGATCTCTCTTTGAGCAGACTTTCTGTACAGATACATGAACGAATTATTGTGTGACAGAACATGCTTGCGTGTGTATCCCTGTGACAAATGTACATGTGTTCAGATACGTGAACAAATCATTGTGTGACAGATGTACATGTGTTCAGATACGTGAACGGATCACTGTGTGACAGATGCAAGAGACCAAACAGTGGAACATGTATGCTTGTGTGTCCCTGTGACAAATACCCAGAATTCAGTAGTGTCATGGCGTCTGTCTGACTGCTTCCACAGGAGCTACTTCTACGCCCTGAGAGATGCAGAAGCCAAAGGTCATACAGAGAATAACTTCCTGGGTCAGATGCTTGATGTCGCCAGTTTCAAGTTAGTAGAACTCATTCTTCTGGGGGTATTTTCTTCTTCTTCTTTCGTTTGAAATATGTTTATAACTGCAATGTTGTCTCTTGTATGAATCTAACAATCTTTCTTAGTTCACTTAGCGGTCCATGGAGTTTATCTTCCACTGTTGTCTCTCTAGGCCAGAAGGTTTGCCTGGATATGTTGTATTGTGGGCAGTGCAATGAGAACCAGAGGAGAACCCGTTGACCCAACTGAAATAATTAACAACGAAAATGGAGAACCAATAAGTGAACAAAAACAAATCGTAATAAGATGGAAACAGTACTTCGAACAACTTCTCAACATCCCATCAGATGTCACAGGAATTCAAGAAACCGACACAGAGGCCACCGAAGAACTAGAACCAGACATACTGAAAGAAGAAATTATAGAAGCCATCAGACTAGCCTCATTGAACAAATCACCAGGACAAGATGAAATACCAAATGAACTAATTAAAGCAGCAAAAGAAGTAGGGACAGCATGACTACATAGACTATTCAACCACGTTTGGGTAGAACAACAGACACCACGCGACTGGGGAAACGCAATAATTATCTAAATTTGGAAAAACAAAGGCAGCAAAATAGACTGCACACAATACAGAGGCATTTCACAGTTGAGTCATACTGGGAAAATATATATATTTTTTTTTTATTATGTGGAGTTCATGCAACATAGAAACTTGGAACGGCAATATATTTAAAAAAAAAAAAAAACCAACAGTCATTAAAAATGCACCCTATACTACTTCAGTATTGAACAATGTATACGTGCCAAACTAATGTTTGTAAATAAAGACATAATAACTACTCCTCAAAACACTGACCTACTTGGAAAGTGATACATGGTAAGTGGCAACCCAGATTACTAATTGTGAAAATTCCGAGGCCATCTCTCTCTCTCTCTCTCTCTCTCTCTCTCTCTCTCTCTCTCTCTCTCTCTCTCTCTCTCTCTCTCTCTCTCTCTCTCTGCCTGTCTGTGTGTGTGTAATCATTCATTCAGCCATTCCCAGACTGTTCTCTTGCGCTGGGTTATCTGTAACTTTACCTACTGTAACATCTATCTATTGTTAACATTATTCACCGTGGCATTGTCCATTGTAACATTATCTACTATAGCACTGTCCATTGTAATATCCACTGTAACATTATCTACTATAACACTGTCTGCTGTAACATGCTACTGTAACATTGTAACCTACAGAGTGGGAATCTTGGGAGAGCCCTACAGACAGTTCAACCCGTTGACCTTGGCCCCAATGGGAGCGGAGAATGAAAGTGAAGCAATCGGGGCTGACAGTGGAGACAAAAGGTAATCTATGTACCGAGACAATACGTATGTCTGCATGTTTCTGCCAGAGACTGACACCTGACATATACCGAGACAATACGTATGTCTGTATGTTTCTGCCAGAGAGACTGACACCTGAAATGGTCAGCTGTTGCACAGAACATATGTAGGAGTTTGTCCTTAGATAAAATACCGCAGTGTATTCTCCAGCCATGAAATCTTCTGTCATTTTCTCAATAGCTAGCGTTTGTGAAATTTTCCTATCTTTAGATTTGAAGCTTTAATACCGTAGTCATCTTGAATGAGCCATGTGTCTGTGCGTTTGTATGTGTGTAGGTGTAAGGTATTGTTGATACCTTGAACGATCTGTGTTTCGTGTGTGCCTGTGGGGGTATGGTGTCGTTGATATATTGAGTTGCTATGGAGTGTGGTCTGGTTTATATGACAGCAGCAGTGTTCACAGGAACAAGCACACACCGACCACACGCTGAGAAGTAGACACTGCAGCCGAACAGACACACGTACACACACACACACACACACACACACACACACACACACACACACACACACCATACATGACATCTTCAGAACGACAGGCTCGGTTAAGTTGGACTGCCGCTTTGATATAACTTGCCGATAAGTAATGTACAAGTGACGTATGAACAAAAGGTGTGAGCCGTAGACTATGACGTCATGGGTCGACATACTCTCCCAGCCCAGGAAGCTGCTTATGAATTCACCTGATAGGACCCTACGGTCCGCTTCCATGCTTTATTATGACTGAATGGCTGAGAGCTGGTTTTCCTCCTTCGCCTCAGTTATTCAACACAGATCCTCCCTTTGGTTTATTGGACGGCCACACCAAGTCTTTCCTTCATTCCTATTTCATTGGGCTCGCTTCTGGAGCGCAGCCATGCTGGCTGTCTCACAGAATATGGGAAATATCCTGTCTGTCTGACAGTAGTTGTATTACAGGCCTGGACCCTGGTACGCCTGTAGTCACAGACTACTCACTTTACCACCAACACTTCAACACGTCGCTCCTCAGCATGACCCGTTGATCCTCATTAATGACCAGCTACATTCACTGGCTGGTGTCCAGACACACGATGATCGCTACTTGCATACAATCTGCATGGCTGAACATCAGCGCAAGGCTTACACATCGACATGCGGTGACAGCACCACCTTGCACTGACAGCGTGCAGTTTAACAGTCACACACACTTCAATTCTACCCAACCGCCGCTCAGTCCTCAGTTTAACAGTCACACACACTTCACTTCTACACAACCGCCGCTCAGTCCTCAGTTGGGAGCCGTGAGCGGACACGCACCAAGTGTTAGTTCTCACGGGAACATATGTTCCTCCACGTGAATTCTTACCTGAGCTCACTCACGCAAGCTCTTTCTTCACTCAAATCTTCGCTCTGTTGCGTATGTCCTCTTTTCCTAGCATCTTTGCCCTCCTAACTTCTTTGTATTGTAACAGACGTCATCTATTTATGACAGCCGGCCCAGGACACTTATCTGCACAGAGGCGCTGTCCCAATAAGCTGTAGTGTCATTATGTTGCTATTTTAGGTGAAGAATTTGAATACGCACAACCTCTGGTGTGAACTTCAGTTTTACGGCTACATTGTGTAGCAGTAAATGTAGCTAATGGCTGAATAAGAGTGAATGTGATGATTGTTGTCAGTGCTGCACACTCACTTCTACTTGATGCTACACCGCCATGCATATATTTCTCTATTTTCATCAGCACACTCTCTGACGAAGGAGACAACGAAAGTGAAGCAAATAAACATCCAGGTATTTCCATAATTTATTATTTTTAAACACCTGGCAGATTGTTGGCCCTTGTTTAAATATCTGACAGATTGTGACCCCTTGTTTAAATATCTGACAGATTGTTGGCCCTTGTTTAAATATCTGACATATTGTGGCCGTTTGTTTAAATATTTGACAGATTGTGGCCGCTTGTTTAAACACCTGACAGATTGTGACCCCTTGTTTAAATATCTGACATATTGTGGCCGCTTGTTTAAACATCTGACAGATTGTGGCCGCTTGTTTAAATATCTGACCGATTGTGGCCCCTTGTTTAAACACCTGACAGACTGTGGTCCCTTGTTTAAACACCTGACAGATTGTGGCCGCTTATTTAAATATCTGACAGATTGTGACCCCTTGTTTAAACACCTGACAGACTGTGGTCCCTTGTTTAAACACCTGACAGATTGTGGCCGCTCATTTAAATATCTGACAGATTGTGACCCCCTGTTTAAATATCTGACAGATTGTGACCCCCTGTTTAAATATCTGACAGATTGTGACCCCCTGTTTAAATATCTGACAGATTGTGACCCCCTGTTTAAATATCTGACAGATTGTGACCCCCTGTTTAAATATCTGACAGATTGTGACCCCCTGTTTAAATATCTGACAGATTGTGGCCGCTCATTTAAATATCTGACAGATTGTGGCCGCTCATTTAAATATCTGACAGATTGTGGCTCCCTTGTTTAAATATCTGACAGATTGTGGCTCCCTTGTTTAAATATCTGACAGATTGTGGCCGCTCATTTAAATATCTGACAGATTGTGGCCGCTTATTTAAATATCTGACAGATTGTGGCCGCTCATTTAAATATCTGACAGATTGTGGCCGCTCATTTAAATATCTGACAGATAGTGGCTCCCTTGTTTAAATATCTGAAAGATTGTAGCTCCCTGTTTAAATATCTGACAGATTGTAGCCCCCTGTTTAAATATCTGACATATTGTGGCCCCTTGTTTAAATATCTGACAGATTGTGGCCCCCTGTTTAAATATCTGACAGATTGTGGCCCCTTGTTTAACTATCTGACAGATTGTGGCCCCCTGTTTAAATATCTGACAGATTGTGGCCGCTTGTTTAAATATCTGACAGATTGTGGCCCCTTGTTTAAATATCTGAACGATTGTGGCCCCTTGTTTAAATATCTGACAGATTGTGGTCCCCTGTTTAAATATCTGACAGATTGTTGCCCCCTGTTTAAACACCTGACAGATTGTGGCCCCTTGTTTAAATATCTGACAGATTGTGGCCCCTTGTTTACATATCTGACAGATTGTGGCCCCTTGTTTAAATATCTGACAGATTGTGGCCCCTTGTTTAAATATCTGACAGATTGTGACCCCCTGTTTAATTATCTGACAGATTGTGGCCCCCTATTTAAATATCTGACAGATTGTGGCCCCCTGTTTAAATATCTGACAGATTGTGGCCCCCTGTTTAAATATCTGACAGATTGTGGCCCCTTGTTTAAATATCTGACAGATTGTGGCCCCTTGTTTAAATATCTGACAGATTGTGGCCCCTTGTTTACATATCTGACAGATTGTGGCCCCTTGTTTAAATATCTGACAGATTGTGGCCCCTTGTTTAAATATCTGACAGATTGTGGCCCCTTGTTTAAATATCTGACAGATTGTGACCACTTTTTAATTATCTGACAGATTGTGGCCCCCTATTTAAATATCTGACAGATTGTGGACCCTGTTTAAATATCTGACAGATTGTGGCCCCTGTTTAAATATCTGACAGATTGTGGCCCCCTGTTTAAATATCTGAAAGATTGTAGCTCCCTGTTTAAATATCTGACAGATTGTGGCTCCCTTTTTTAAATATCTGACAGATTGTGGTCTCGTTTAAATATCTGACAGATTGTAGCTCCCTGTTTAAATATCTGACAGATTGTGGCCCCCTGTTTAAATATCTGACAGATTGTAGCCCCCTGTTTAAATATCTGACAGATTGTAGCCCCCTGTTTAAATATCTGACAGATTGTGGCCCCTTGTTTAAATATCTGACAGATTGTGGCCGCTTGTTTAAATATCTGACAGATTGTGGGCCCTTGTTTAAATATCTGACCGATTGTGGCCCCTTGTTTAAACACCTGACAGACTGTGGTCGCTTGTTTAAACACCTGACAGATTGTGGCCGCTTATTTAAATATCTGACAGATTGTGACCCCTTGTTTAAACACCTGACAGACTGTGGTCCCTTGTTTAAACAAATGACAGATTGTGGCCGCTCATTTAAATATCTGACAGATTGTGACCCCCTGTTTAAATATCTGACAGATTGTGACCCCCTGTTTAAATATCTGATAGATTGTGACCCCCTGTTTAAATATCTGACAGATTGTGACCCCGTGTTTAAATATCTGACAGATTGTAGCTCCCTGTTTAAATATCTGACAGATTGTGGCCGCTCATTTAAATATCTGACAGATTGTGACCGCTCATTTAAGTATCTGACAGATTGTGGCTCCCTTGTTTAAATATCTGACAGATTGTGGCTCCCTTGTTTAAATATCTGACAGATTGTGGCCGCCCATTTAAATATCTGACAGATTGTGGCCGCTCATTTAAATATCTGACAGATTGTGGCCGCTCATTTAAATATCTGACAGATTGTGGCCGCTCATTTAAATATCTGACAGATTGTGGCTCCCTTTTTTAAATATCTGAAAGATTGTAGCTCCCTGTTTAAATATCTGACAGATTGTAGCCCCCTGTTTAAATATCTGACATATTGTGGCCCCTTGTTTAAATATCTGACAGATTGTGGCCCCCTGTTTAAATATCTGACAGATTGTGGCCCCCTTGTTTAAATATCTGACAGATTGTGGCCCCCTGTTTAAATATCTGACAGATTGTGGCCCCTTGTTTAAATATCTGACAGATTGTAGCCCCTTGTTTAAATATCTGACAGATTGTGGCCTGTAACAGTAAGGGAGGAGTACTGGGGTATTATTAGAATCTAGTGGGAAACAGATACAGCACGATTGAGCATCGAGAGTGAAAGGGTGAGAGATGCTCGATCGTGACGTATTGGGTTGGCAAGGGCAGTTAAGATCCGGCCTTTGTCTTGAGTGGAGGTGAACATCAAACCTTTGTCATCTTATACCAATAAACGTTATATCAACAAGAAAACAACATGCCTTCGTGTTCTTATACACTGGTATAGGATGCGAAATGGTGCCGTGACCAGGATACTGAATTGGGCCGTCCCGGCTACCACGCGAAGTACTAGGAAACCTTCAAAGAATGCCTAAACCAGAAGGTATTTTTAAAAAAAGACGTTTTCTCAAATCGGTTTTGTCAAGGTCGGGAGACGCTTGTTGTTGTTCCATGCTCCGGTCAATTAACTCATAGAAACGGTTTCGACACGTGGTGGAGCAGCCAGTGAAAGGATGTCCAGTAAAATTCTGTAATCAGTTCAGTAATCAGCAAATAAAGAGGCTCGAAGGCTGTGATAACCCGGAGCAAATAATTTCTCAATCATGTAAAATTATAGAACTTTAACGTCATCAAAGGGCCTCCCAGAGCCGTTGACTGAACTTTAACGTCATCAAAGGGCCTCCCAGAGCCGTTGACTGAACTTTAACGTCATCAAAGGGCCTCCCAGAGCCGTTGACTGAACTTTAACGTCATCAAAGGGCCTCCCAGAGCCGTTGACTGAACTTTAACGTCATCAAAGGGCCTCCAAGAGCCGTTGTTTGAACTTTAACGTCATCAAAGGGCCTCCCAGAGCCGTTCTCTGAACTTTAACGTCATCAAAGGGCTCTCCAGAGCCATTGTCTGAACTTTAACGTCATCAAGGGGCTGGTCATGGCCGTTGATTGAACTTAAGCGTTATAAAAGGGCTTCCCATAGCCGCGATCTGAACTCTAGAGTTTCAAAAAGCTTACCATAACCTGAGTTTTGCTAATTGCAAATCGCCAGCCACTTACGTTATCGCTATCTCAAAACGTCGATGATGTACCCCACCCGGGGTGAAAACAAAGATTACAAGACTCAGATGGGACCCAACCAGGGGTTGAAGATAATCCCGGCATCCCTAGAGAAGTGACGTAATTACCTGGGGGAAGAAACAGACTACCTGAACTCCGCGACTAATTTTCAGATGAGACAGGCTCCTGGTGATCGAACGAAATCTGACGCTGAGGCGAGGAAGGTACGGGCTTGAGTCAGGAAACAAAAAGAAGGTGAAATTGTGTGGTTCTCAAACCCAAAAACTAACTGTGGTTTTCTAAAATAAGTGAGTGTATTCCTTAAATTAAGAAGTTGAAATTGTGTGGTTCTCAACCCAGAAACTAACTGTGGGTTTCTAAAATAAGTGAGTGTATTCCTTAAATTAAGAAGTTGAAATTGTGTGGTTCTTTGCTTGCCTTGTTTCAGTATTTTTCAGCATGGCGGAACAGGACACCTTAGCACAGGTTTTGACAGGCGTGGGAACAGCAGTAGGCCAACTTAATATGGTGATTAAACAACAAGGGATGGCAACAGAAATTGTGAAGTTTAGTGGACAGGCCAGAGACTATAAGAAATGGGTCACTTCCATAGAAAAATATGCCTATTTGATCTCAGCAACAGATGAAGAAAAAATGAGACTGGCTTATCAGACGGCAACGGAACCAGTCTCGGATCATATAAGAAGAAAATTAGAGGCTAGAGTAGATGAGACGTGGGAACAATTCAAAACCGACCTGGCACACAAGTATGCAGAAATAACGGATCCACAACATGCGTTTTCAGTATTGAGACAGTCTAAACAAAATAATGGAGAGACGGTACAGTTGTTCAGCGATAGGTTGATTAACCTGGCTGAAGAGGCATTCTTGGGACAGAATGTTCAAGGAGAGGAGGTGGAGAGGATGTTAGTCGGCATTTTTGTAGATGGCATAAAATCCGATGGTTTGAAGTTTAAGCTGATGAGGGAGAACCCTGAGAGGTTATCACAAGCGGTAGACATCGCGGTACAAGAAGAAAATTTGCGACGTAGATTCAGATTGAGAACAGGACGAGAAATAGGAATGAGTCGAGAAGACAGAGTTGAGGAACCCATGGAAATAGGACAAACAAGATTCGGATGGAATAGGAGAGGAGGTATACAAACGTTACAAGGTAGAAATAGGAGTGATTATGTTGAAAGAAGAAATATGAGATACCCTACAAGTGAGACAGTGGGAAACACAAATAACACAAATATTGTCTGTTGGGTTTGTGGTCAACGGGGACATGTTTCTCGTTTTTGTAATAACAGGCGTGTCCAGTCGAATACACAGGGTAGACATGACAATAATAGGGTGAATAGGAATGTTGTAGATAGACACAGGGATTTTACAGGTACAAGAACACAGGAAAATCGGCGCCCTACCTATTAGACAGGACCTATGATAGGAGGGTAAATAGTAAGGTCCCAAGGGTTAGAGAATATGTTAATAACAGGTATAATAGGTCGAACAGAGAATATTTTCAACTAGATGAAGTCAAGAAATTTATAGAAGATAAAACAGATTATAGCTCTTGTATATTAGAAATAGGAAAGTATAGAGTTCGTACATTAATTGATTCGGGAGCTCAGGTTAGTGTAGTAAAAGAAAGTTTTCTATACAAAATAGTAAGAAATTGTAGAGTATTTAAGAGTCATAATAATTTACACTCTGTTACTGGACAGAATTTACAAGTAATTGGACAAACAATGATAAATTTTAAGTTAGGAGGGATCAACATAAGACACCTTTTTCATGTAGTGAGGGGTTTAAATAGAAATATGTTAATAGGAAGAGATTTTTTGATAAAAAATGGAGTAAGACTTTTCTATGATTTACATAAATTAAAATTCAGGGACGTCTATATAGATATGGAAGAGGACATGCATATATCAGCACTAGTTAGAGTTAAAATGACAACGACGTTAAAACCACAGTCGGTTAATTTGATACAAGCGAAGCTGAAGAGAAACCCATATTATGTGGAAGGAAAAACAGTCAGAATCACTGAGTTACAAGAGGAAATAATTGATGAGCCTGGTTTGGAAGTTCCGGATGGAATAATAGCGTTGGATAAACACCTAACCTTTCCAGTGATGGTTATTAACAACACAGGTAGAGAAATCAAATTATACAGAGGATGTGTGATAGCCAAACTAGATCATAACATAAGTGACATATTGGCAACGGATAGAGCAGAAATGTCGGGAACAAGTTTTTCAGAAATTTCTAGTGAAAGGAGAAATGACAGACGCGGACACAGAAGAAGAGGGAACGTCAGAATGGATGAATTGATCCATCCATCCAGAGGAAATAAAGCCCAAATACATTCACTAGACAAAATAACAAGGGAACAGGAATTGTTGTCACAGTTAAAAGCTCCGCCAGAAAATAAGGAAGTGTTAGAACAACTTATAAAGCAAAATCAGGATGTGTTTGCGGTTAATGATTTAGAATTGGGAAAGACGCGAACAGTTACAATGGAAATAGACACGGGAGATCATCCACCAATAAGTTTAAAACCATATAGAACTCCATTAAGAAACAGAGAAATCGTGGAAAAGGCAATAGAAGAGATGCTGAAAGCAGGAATAATAAAAAGGTCGAAGTCTGAATGGTCATCTCCGGTCGTCATCGTGGCCAAACCTGATGGTTCGAGTCGATTCTGTTGTGATTACAGGGCGTTGAACAAAATCACCAAGAATGTAGCATACCCACTGCCGGTAATTGATGATATTTTAGGGCTGCTTAATGGCTCTACATATTTCACGACGCTGGACGCAAGGTCAGGATTCTGGTGTATTCCGATGTCGAAGGACGCGCAAAAGAAAAGTGCCTTTTGCACTCATATGGGCTCTTACGAATTTTTAAGAATGCCTTTTGGCGTCAAAACGGCGCCCTCTCACTATATGCTCTTAATAAATGAAGTTCTAGAAGGTATGCAAAAGTTCGCTCTTGCCTATATTGATGATATTCTGATTTTTACTACAGGAGGTGTGGAAGATCATTTGAAACATATTAGACTAGTATTTGACAGGTTAAGAAAGCATGATGTGAAGTTAAAGCTTAGTAAATGCCAATTTTTAAAGACAGAAACAAAATATTTGGGGTATATTATAAATAGAGAAGGTATAAAACCAGACCAGGACAAGATAAAGGTTATTAAAGAGTTACCTGCTCCAACTAACGTTAAGGAAGTACGCGCTTTTATAGGAACATGTGCGTATTATAGGCGGTTTGTTCCAGCGTTTTCAAAGATAGCTGAACCTATTACAAACTTAACAGGCAAGTACGCTAGGTTTAAGTGGGATGATGAATGTCAAAAAGCGTTCGAGTATTTAAAAAACAGCTTAACACTGGTACCACTGTTGACGCATCCAGACTTAAACAAACAGTTAATACTGTACACAGATGCTTCGGACAATGCAGTAGGAGCATGTTTGGTGCAACCATATGAAGGAAAAGAGTCTGGAATACCAGGGGTTAAAAATGAAAGGCCTATCTACTTCTTGTCGCATAAACTTAGTAAATCACAAAGAAAATGGACGACTATTGAGAAGGAGGCTTACGCGATTCATTACGCTCTTCAAAAACTAAATTACTACTTACATAACGCAAATTTTGTTATTAGAACTGACCATATGCCTTTAAAGTCTTTTCTAGAAGCTCCAGTGCAGAACAGGAAAATACAGACGTGGGCATTGAATCTACAGGGGTACAACGCAATAATTGAGTACATACCAGGTAGGATTAATACATGCGCCGATTTATTGTCTAGAATTCCATATCCACAGTCATCAGGAGATACAGAAGATGAAGCTGAACCAGAGATAGACGACCGAAATTGGCAAGTAAATATTTTAGATTCTGCTATAATAAATAGGGAAGAATTTGATAGTCTACCATCGGATCAAGAGTCTGAACATAGGGAAGAAGACCTACAGTTAGCACAATTCAACTATGAAAGAAGAGCAAGAGTTGGACCCAAAAGTCATACAAATAAAAGAAAAAGTTACGAGAAACAGAAGATAACAAATACAAAAGGAATTATTTGGTTTTACAAGAGGATGGACAGTTATACTATATGTGTGAAAGGAACGAACAGCTAAGGAAGTATATCCCAAAGCATTTGGAAAATGAACTTTTAAAAGCATATCACGATGAAAATGGACATCTCGGTAGAGACAAATTGGTGAAAGCACTTACAAGTAAATATTATTGGCCAAACTTGTTTAAATCTACATGCAAATATGTAGATACGTGTGAAAAATGCAGGATTAAGGAACATGAAAACAATAAAGTCTCCCTTACAAGACACAGATATTCCTCAGTTCCCAATGCAAAAGATTAGTTTAGATATTCGGGTCCACACCCCAGGACATTGTCAGGAAATGTGTATTTAATTCATATGGTAGACGTCTACAGTCTTTGGCCGGAGGTTTATGCAATCCCAGATAAAAGCGCAGATACTGTCATTAATATTTTTTTTACAAGAGTTCGTACCAAGGTTTAGTTGCCCACAAAGTATACTTACAGATAATGGTAGAGAGTTTGTAAATAAAAAATTCGAAAAGTTATTAAAAGATTTAAATATAAACATATAAAGACCTCATTTTATAGACCTTCTTCAAATGCGAAAAACGAACGTCAACATCGGACGTTATACGACATTTTGGCAAAGATTATTGATGAACATGAAAGAGATTGGGATTTATTTTTGGGACCTGCCCTTAGCGCCATTCGTACAAATCAAAATGAGAGCACGGGTTTTTCACCATTTTATTTATTACACGGGAGGGAACCAATACTACCTATAGATAATCTATTGAAACCTAGACGGAAATATATGGGTGAAGAATTTCAAGAGAACCATAATACAGGAAATGCATAAAGCACATGTAAGATTAAGGAATAATATAATTAAAGCTAGGGAAAGACAGAAAAAGTACAAAAATGTAAATACAAAATTACAAGAGTTTAAGGTAGGTGATAGAGTTTATTACAAGAAGCATAGAAGAAACTCTAAGTTTGATGCTCGTTGGATTCCAGGGTATTACGTTTTGGAAAAACTAGGTAATGTATCGTATATTATAAAGAACCAGGTCACAGCACATATAGCAAGGGCACACGTTGAACACTTAAGAAGAGATGAAGATGAGATAGAAAATAATAATTATAATAATAATTATTATTCAGACACGAAATATTTGGATGAACAAGTTGTCAGAGGAGCTACAGTAACCCCAGGTCTTAGAAAAGAACCAGCACAAAATCAGTTGCTAGCAAATCCAAGTTACGAAGATACTCAAGAACAGACAATTCCGAAAACAATGGAAGAAGAGAAGGTGAATGAAACTCATTATGATAGTATGGAAGAAGAAATAGGTGCTCCATTTAAAAATACTAGACAAGCAACGAAAAGAAGAATGGACAATCAAAGAGATAAAGAAGTGAAAAGACAGAGGAGAATTAGAGATTATTCAACAAGCGGAGAAGATATGCCTCTACTAGAAAGATCCTTAAGAAATAGTGATCGACAAATTAGGTGGGATGTTGAACGGAAGAGATTAGCGGCAGCTAAAGAGAGACATACAGACGAAGAAGAAGAAATGGATGAAAAGTCAGAGTCAAGTAGTAGTATGGAAGAAACTAATAAGTTAGTACGAAGAAGAAGATATTGATGTAGAATTGGCACTTATTCAAAGAAACTTAGGACTTGTTGAAGAAGCGGAAACGTAGGAGATAGATATTTGAGAGTACTGCAGATGGCAGGAGTTAGCAGTGAAAAGGTATACGAAACGGTGGAAGTGGTCTTGAGGTATTGGTACAATGGGTGAAGGTATTTTTCGTTACTACTAGAAATGCCGTGTTTAACGATAAGGATTAACAGGTGATGACTGCTCCAAGGGAAACCAGATCACAAGTTCGTTGATAAGTAGAGGTTGGCTACTACATTGAGTTAATATTGGATTAGTGGCCACATTACAAATGGAAAAAAAGGATTCAACATGTAGTTTGCAGTGCTTACATAAGAGGTTATTCCGGATGTTATGTGCTGTTAGGAGTTAGGAGAAAATAATGGTGTGATTAATGTTGGTTGCTGATTTGGTTATGTAGATAGAACAGGTGTGATTCTAATTAGTAATTAGTCTGTAGTTAACAGATATACAGATGGACAGTGAAATGTTTGGTTTTCTCGGTCATGGAAATACTGGAATGACCTGTATAAATAGATATCCGTTATTTTACTTAGTAAGAGAGGCCAATGTTAGTGGGTCACTATACGTAGTTATAATTGTTTGAGTCATGAGTCATATATAATATGTTTTTATGCTTGAGTTGGTATTGGAAAATGATGGCTACTGTTTGTTGGTTTTATCGAGCCTAAGTTTTAGTCCCTCATTTTCAGTTTTTTTTCCTTGATTTGGTATTGAAAAATGATTGTTGTTGTTTGATTAATTGATTTAGAATAGGGTGATTGTGTTCCTAGCATTTGAGTTGGAAAAAAAAACTATTGGGCCGTAAAAGTGTCCAATAGTGATAGGTAGTATTAGAATGTTGTATTCTGATTTGATAACATGCATGTTATGTCATTTTAAAAATTTGTTTTTTCTTTAGATTAGTTTGGGGGTTGTGTTCATTTTATTTTGATTACATGAATGGTTTAGTATATTGAGTTATATGATTATAAAGTTAGTCGAGGAAGTTTAAGTTGATGAGGTTTGGCTTAGAGTCTTTCGTTCAGAAATGAGTTGATTATAAAAACTACTTTGTCCCACTGATATAAGGTAGGGGGAAGACTGTGATTGGCAGTATATGACTATGGGAAGTACGGGGGCAAGATATAGGTGCTGTGAAATACCAGCTTTAATTTTATTAAAGATGTTCATAAAATATGAACATGGGCTCATGGTGGAAGGTGAGATAACGAAAAATGAACAGAATTGTGGTTGGCAATGTCAAGGTGGAATATATAAGATTTATGAAAACTTTTGCCATATTGTTTTATAACGAACAAAGATGTATTTCATAAGGTGTTTAAAAAAAAAATATTATTTTATAAAAAAAAATTTATTGGCAAGGGAGGTAAAGGGTGAGTGTCGTAAATTGCATTGCTGTATGTACATGTGGTCATGTCCTGTATTCATTCTTTATGTTTCTTACTAGGTGCGCACCGCTTCTTTACTTTTTCTAACTACATTGTTTTTGTACGTCCGGGGGTTTGAAAGAATGAGAGAAATTGTATAAAGAATTTATGAGCTGTTCTTATAATATGTATATTTGATACAGGAAACAGGAGGAGCCAAGAAAGAACCAGAATAGTAAAGAATGAGAAATTTTATAAGCTCAAAAGTTTCGATAAAGAATTTATGAGTTGTTCTTATAATATGTATATTTGATACAGGAAACAGGAGGAGCCAAGAAAGAACCAGAAATGAAGAAATATATAGTGGATAGCTATATAATTTTGGGGAAATAGAAAGAAAAGAAGGACTGTTTGGATTAACAGGGTTACCATACGTGGTATTATATAATTAAAAACTCGAAGAAGAAGTATATGGGGGGGGGGGGGGTTATTAGCAGACCATATCACTGGGAGAAGAGTTAAAAGATATATTATTTACTCAAACTTGAGCTGGTTTTAGGGAAGATTAGAGGACAAAGAGGGAATGGAGTATGGGGATTAGGAGTAAAGAGTTTTCCTTTATAAGGAAAATTCTTTATTCAACATGGGGAGGTGTAACAGTAAGGGAGGAGTACTGGGGTATTATTAGAATCTAGTGGGAAACAGATACAGCACGATTGAGCATCGAGAGTGAAAGGGTGAGAGATGCTCGATCGTGACGTATTGGGTTGGCAAGGGCAGTTAAGATCCGGCCTTTGTCTTGAGTGGAGGTGAACATCAAACCTTTGTCATCTTATACCAATAAACGTTATATCAACAAGAAAACAACATGCCTTCGTGTTCTTATACACTGGTATAGGCCCCCTGTTTAAATATCTGACAGATTGTGGCCCCCTGTTTAATCACATGACAGATTGTGGCCCCTTGTTTAAATATCTGACAGTTTGTGGCCCCTTGTTTAAATATCTGACAGATTGTGGCCCCTTGTTTAAATATCTGACAGATTGTGGCCCCCTGTTTAATTATCTGACAGATTGTGGCCCCCTGTTTAAATATCTGACAGATTGTGGCCCCCTGTTTAAGTATCTGACAGATTGTGGCCCCCTGTTTAAATATCTGAAAGACTGTAGCTCCCTGTTTAAATATCTGACAGATTGTGGCTCCCTTGTTTAAATATCTGACAGATTGTGGCACCCTGTTTAAATATCTGACAGATTGTAGCTCCCTGTTTAAATATCTGACAGATTGTGGCCCCCTGTTTAAATATCTGACAGATTGTAGCCCCCTGTTTAAAAAATCTGACAGATTGTAGCCCCCTGTTTAAATATCTGACAGATTGTGGCCCCTTGTTTAAATATCTGACAGATTGTGGCCGCTTGTTTAAATATCTGACAGATTGTGGTCCCTTGTTTAAATATCTGACCGATTGTGGCCCCATGTTTAAACACCTGACAGACTGTGGTCCCTTGTTTAAACACCTGAAAGATTGTGGCCGCTTATTTAAATATCTGACAGATTGTGACCCCTTGTTTAAACACCTGACAGACTGTGGTCCCTTGTTTAAACACCTGACAGATTGTGGCCGCTCATTTGAATATCTGACAGATTGTGACCCCCTGTTTAAATATCTGACAGATTGTGACCCCCTGTTTAAATATCTGACAGATTGTGACCCCCTGTTTAAATATCTGACAGATTGTGACCCCCTGTTTAAATATCTGACAGATTGTAGCTCCCTGTTTAAATATCTGACAGATTGTGGCCGCTCATTTAAATATCTGACAGATTGTGGCCGCTCATTTAAATATCTGACAGATTGTGGCTCCCTTGTTTAAATATCTGACAGATTGTGGCTCCCTTGTTTAAATATCTGACAGATTGTGGGCCGCTTCATTTAAATATCTGACAGATTGTGGCCGCTCATTTAAATATCTGACAGATTGTGGCTCCCTTGTTTAAATATCTGAAAGATTGTAGCTCCCTGTTTAAATATCTGACAGATTGTAGCCCCTGTTTAAATATCTGACAGATTGTGGCCCCTTGTTTAGATATCTGACAGATTGTGGCCGCTCATTTAAATATCTGAAAGATTGTGGCTCCCTTGTTTAAATATCTGAAAGATTGTAGCTCCCTGTTTAAATATCTGAAAGATTGTAGCCCCCTGTTTAAATATCTGACAGATTGTGGCCCCCTTGTTTAAATATCTGACAGATTGTGGCCCCTGTTTAAATATCTGACAGATTGTGACCCCCTGTTTAAATATCTGACAGTTTGTGACCCCCCGTTTAAATATCTGACAGATTGTAGCTCCCTGTTTAAATATCTGACAGATTGTGACCCCCTGTTTAAATATCTGACAGATTGTGACCCCCTGTTTAAATATCTGACAGATTGTGACCCCCTGTTTAAATATCTGACAGATTGTGGCTCCCTTGTTTAAATATCTGACAGATTGTGGCCGCTCATTTAAATATCTGACAGATTGTGGCCGCTCATTTAAATATCTGACAGATTGTGGCCGCTCATTTAAATATCTGACAGATTGTGGCTCCCTTGTTTAAATATCTGAAAGATTGTAGCTCCCTGTTTAAATATCTGACAGATTGTGGCCGCTCATTTAAATATCTGACAGATTGTGGCCGCTCATTTAAATATCTGACAGATTGTGGCTCCCTTGTTTAAATATCTGACAGATTGTGGCTCCCTTGTTTAAATATCTGACAGATTGTGGCCGCTCATTTAATTATCTGACAGATTGTGGCCGCTCATTTAAATATCTGACAGATTGTGACCGCTCATTTAAATATCTGACAGATTGTGGCTCCCTGTTTAAATATCTAAAAGATTGTAGCTCCCTGTTTAAATATCTGACAGATTGTAGCGCGTTTAAATATCTGACAGATTGTGGCCCCTTGTTTACATATCTGACAGATTGTGGCCGCTCATTTAAATATCTGAAAGATTGTGGCTCCCTTGTTCAAATATCTGAAAGATTGTAGCTCCCTGTTTAAATATCTGAAAGATTGTAGCCCCCTGTTTAAATATCTGACAGATTGTTGCCCCCTGTTTAAACACCTGACATATTGTGGCCCCTTGTTTAAATATCTGACAGATTGTGGCCCCTTGTTTAAATATCTGACAGATTGTGGCCCCTTGTTTAAATATCTGACAGATTGTGGCCCCTTGTTTAAATATCTGACAGATCGTGGCCCCCCTGTTTAAATATCTGACAGATTGTGGCCCCCTGTTTAAATATATGACAGATTGTGGCGCCCTGTTTAAATATCTGACAGATTGTGGCCCCCTGTTTAAATATCTGAAAGATTGTAGCTCCCTGTTTAAATATCTGACAGATTGTGGCTCCCTTGTTTTACTATCTGACAGATTGTGGCACCCTGTTTAAATATCTGACAGATTGTAGCTCCCTGTTTAAATATATGACAGATTGTGGCCCCCTGTTTACATATCTGACAGATTGTGGCCGCTTGTTTAAATATCTGACAGATTGTGGGCCCTTGTTTAAATATCTGACCGATTGTGGCCCCTTGTTTAAACACCTGACAGACTGTGGTCCCTTGTTTAAACACCTGACAGATTGTGGCCGCTTATTTAAATATCTGACAGATTGTGACCCCTTGTTTAAACACCTGACAGACTGTGGTCCCTTGTTTAAGCACCTGACAGATTGTGGCCGCTCATTTAAATATCTGACAGATTGTGACCCCCTGTTTAAATATCTGACAGATTGTGACCCCCTGTTTAAATATCTGACAGATTGTGACCCCCTGTTTAAACATCTGACAGATTGTGACCCCCTGTTTAAATATCTGACAGATTGTGACCCCCTGTTTAAATATCTGACAGAATGTAGATCCCTGTTTAAATATCTGACAGATTGTGGCCGCTCATTTAAATATCTGACAGATTGTGGCCGCTCAATTAAATATCTGACAGATTGTGGCTCCCTTGTTTAAATATCTGACAGATTGTGGCTCCCTTGTTTAAATATCTGACAGATTGTGGCCGCTCATTTAAATATCTGACAGATTGTGGCCGCTCATTTAAATATCTGACAGATTGTGGCTCCCTTGTTTAAATATCTGAAAGATTGTAGCTCCCTGTTTAAATATCTGACAGATTGTTACCCCTGTTTAAATATCTGACAGATTGTGGCCCCTTGTTTAAATATCTGACAGACTGTGGCCGCTCATTTAAATATCTGAAAGATTGTGGATCCCTTGTTTAAATATCTGAAAGATTGTAGCTCCCTGTTTAAATATCTGAAAGAGTGTAGCCCCCTGTTTAAATATCTGACAGATTGTGGCCCCCTTGTTTAAATATCTGACAGATTGTGGCCCCCTGTTTAAATATCTGACAGATTGTGACCCCCTGTTTAAATATCTGACAGATTGTGACCCCCCGTTTAAATATCTGACAGATTGTAGCTCCCTGTTTAAATATCTGACAGATTGTGACCCCCTGTTTAAATATCTGACAGATTCTGACCCCCCTGTTTAAATATCTGACAGATTGTGACCCCCTGTTTAAATATCTGACAGATTGTAGCTCCCTGTTTAAATATCTGACAGATTGTGACCCCTTGTTTAAACACCTGACAGACTGTGGTCCCTTGTTTAAACACCTGACAGATTGTGGCCGCTCATTTAAATATCTGACAGATTGTGACCCCCTGTTTAAATATCTGACAGATTGTGACCCCCTGTTTCAATATCTGACAGATTGTGACACCCTGTTTAAATATCTGACAGATTGTGACCCCCTGTTTAAATATCTGACAGATTGTGACCCCCTGTTTAAATATCTGACAGATTGTAGCTCCCTGTTTAAATATCTGACAGATTGTGGCCGCTCATTTAAATATCTGACAGATTAAGGCCGCTCATTTAAGTATCTTACAGATTGTGGCTCCCTTGTTTAAATATCTGACAGATTGTGGCTCCCTTGTTCTTGTTTAAATATCTGACAGATTGTGGCCGCTCATTTAAATATCTGACAGATTGTGGCCGCTCATTTAAATATCTGACAGATTGTGGCCGCTCATTTAAATATCTGACAGATTGTGGCTCCCTTGTTTAAATATCTGAAAGATTGTAGCTCCCTGTTTAAATATCTGACAGATTGTAGCCCGTTTAAATATCTGACAGATTGTGGCCCCTTGTTTAAATATCTGACAGATTGTGGCCGCTCATTTAAATATCTGAAAGATTGTGGCTCCCTTGTTTAAATATCTGAAAGATTGTAGCTCCCTGTTTAAATATCTGAAAGATTGTAGCCCCCTGTTTAAATATCTGACAGATTGTTGCCCCCTGTTTCAACACCTGACATATTGTAGCCCCTTGTTTAAATATCTGACAGATTGTGGCCCCCTGTTTAAACACCTGACAGATTGTGGCCCCTTGTTTAATATCGGACAGATTGTGGCCCCTTTTTTAAATATCTGACAGATTGTGGAACCTTGTTTAAATATCTGACAGATTGTGGCCCCCTGTTTAAATATCTGACAGATTGTGGCCCCCCTGTTAAAATATATGACAGATTGTGGCCCCATGTTTACATATCTGACAGATTGTGGCCCCTTGTTTAAATATCTGACAGATTGTGACCCCTTGTTTAAATATCTGACAGATTGTGGCCCCCTGTTTATATATCTGACAGATTGTGGCCCCTTGTTTAATATCTGACAGATTGTGGCCCCCTGTTTAAATATCTGACAGATTGTAGCCCCCTGTTTAAATATCTGACAGATTGTGGCCCCCTGTTTAAATATCTGACAGATTGTGACCCCTGTTTAAATATCTGACAGATTGTAGGCCCCTGTTTAAATATCTGACAGATTGTGGCTCCCTGTTTAAATATCTGACAGATTGTGCCCCTTGTTTAAATATCTGACAGATTGTAGCCCCCTGTTTAAATATCTGACAGATTGTTGCCCCTGTTTAAATATCTGACAGATTGTGGCCCCTTGTTTAAATATCTGACAGATTGTGGCCCCTTGTTTAAATATCTGACAGATTGTGGCCCCCTGTTTAAATATCTGACAGATTGTGGCCCCTTGTTAAATATCTGACAGATTGTGGCCCCCCTGTTTAAATATCTGACAGATTGTGGCCCCCTGTTTAAATATATGACAGATTGTGGCGCCCTGTTTAAATATCTGACAGATTGTGGCCCCCTGTTTAAATATCTGAAAGATTGTAGCTCCCTGTTTAAATATCTGACAGATTGTGGCTCCCTTGTTTAAATATCTGACAGATTGTAGCACCCTGTTTAAATATCTGACAGATTGTAGCCCCTGTTTAAATATCTGACAGATTGTGGCCCCTGTTTACATATCTGACAGATTGTGGCCGCTTGTTTAAATATCTGACAGATTGTGGGCCCTTGTTTAAAATATCTGACCGATTGTGGCCCCCTTGTTTAAACACCTGACAGACTGTGGTCCCTTGTTTAAACACCTGACAGATTGTGGCCGCTTATTTAAATATCTGACAGATTGTGACCCCTTGTTTAAACACCTGACAGACTGTGGTCCCTTGTTTAAACACCTGACAGATTGTGGCCGCTCATTTAAATATCTGACAGATTGTGACCCCCTGTTTAAATATCTGACAGATTGTGACCCCCTGTTTAAATATCTGACAGATTGGACCCCCTGTTTAAATATCTGACAGATTGTGACCCCCTGTTTAAATATCTGACAGATTGTGACCGCTCATTTAAATATCTGACAGTATTGTGGCTCCCCTTGTTTAAAATATCTGAAAAGATTGTAGCTCCCTGTTTAAATATCTGACCAGATTGTAGCCCGTTTAAATATCTGACAGATTGTGACCCTTGTTTAAACACCTGACAGACTGTGGTCCCTTGTTTAAACACCTGACAGATTGTGGCCGCTCATTTAAATATCTGACAGATTGTGACCCACTGTTTAAATATCTGACAGATTGTGACCCCCTGTTTCCAATATCTGACAAGATTGTGACCCCCTGTTTAATATCTGACAGATTGTGACCCCCCTGTTTAAATATCTGACAGATTGGGACCCCCCTGTTTAAATAATCTGACAGACTGTAGCTCCCTGTTTAAATATCTGACAGATTGTGGCCGCTCATTTAAATATCTGACAGATTGTAGGCCGCTCATTTAAAGTATCTGACAGATTGTGGCTCCTTGTTTAAATATCTGACAGATTGTGGCTCCCTTGTTTAAATATCTGACAGATTGTGGCCGCTCATTTAAATATCTGACAGATTGTGGCCGCTCATTTAAATATCTGACAGATTGTGGCCGCTCATTTAAATATCTGACAGATTGTGGCTCCCTTGTTTAAATATCTGAAAGATTGTAGCTCCCTGTTTAAATATCTGACAGATTGTAGCCCCTGTTTAAATATCTGACAGATTGTGGCCCCTTGTTTAAATATCTGACAGATTGTGGCCGCTCAGTTTAAATATCTGACAGATTGTGGCTCCCTGTTTAAATATCTGACAGATTGTAGCTCCCTGTTTAAATATCTGACAGATTGTAGCTCCCTGTTTAAATATCTGACAGATTGTTGCCCCCTGTTTAAATATCTGACATATTGTAGCCCCTTGTTTAAATATCTGACAGATTGTGGCCCCCTGTTTAAACACCTGACAGATTGTGGCCCCTTGTTTAATTATCGGACAGATTGTGGCCCCTTTTTTAAATATCTGACAGATTGTGGAACCTTGTTTAAATATCTGACAGATTGTGGCCCCCTGTTTAAATATCTGACAGATTGTGGCCCCCCTGTTAAAATATATGACAGATTGTGGCCCCCTGTTTGAATATCTGACAGATTGTGGCCCCCTGTTTAAATATCTGACAGATTGTGGCCCCCTGTTTAAATATCTGACAGATTGTGGCCCCATGTTTACATATCTGACAGATTGTGGCCCCTTGTTTAAATATCTGACAGATTGTGACCCCCTGTTTAAATATCTGACAGATTGTGGCCCCCTGTTTATATATCTGACAGATTGTGGCCCCTTGTTAAATATCTGACAGATTGTGGCCCCCTGTTTAAATATCTGACAGATCGTAGCCCCCTGTTTAAATATCTGACAGATTGTGGCAACTTGTTTAAATATCTGACAGATTGTTGCCCCCTGTTTAAATATCTGACAGATTATAGCCCCCTGTTTAAATATCTGACAGATTGTGGCTCCCTTGTTTAAATATCTGACAGATTGTTGCCCCCTGTTTAAACACCTGACAGATTGTAGCCCCCTGTTTAAATATCTGACAGATTGTTGCCCCCTGTTTAAACACCTGACATATTGTGGCCCCTTGTTTAAATATCTGACAGATTGTGGCCCCCTGTTTAAATATCTGACAGATTGTGGCCCCTTGTTTAAATATCTGACAGATTGTGGCCCCTTGTTTAAATATCTGACAGATCGTGGCCCCCCTGTTTAAATATCTGACAGATTGTGGCACCTGTTTAAATATCTGACAGATTGTGGCCCCTGTTTAAATATCTGACAGATTGTGGCCCCCTGTTTAAATATCTGAAAGATTGTAGCTCCCTGTTTAAATATCTGACAGATTGTGGCTCCCTTGTTTTAACTATCTGACAGATTGTGGCCCCTGTTTAAATATCTGACAGATTGTAGCTCCCTGTTTAAAATATCTGACAGATTGTGGCCCCCTTGTTTAATATCTGACAGATTGTGGCCGCTTGTTTAAATATCTGACAGATTGTGGGCCCTTGTTTAAATATCTGACCGATTGTGGCCCCTTGTTTAAACACCTGACAGACTGTGGTCCCTTGTTTAAACACCTGACAGATTGTGGCCGCTTATTTAAATATCTGACAGATTGTGACCCCTTGTTTAAACACCTGACAGACTGTGGTCCCTTGTTTAAACACCTGACAGATTGTGGCCGCTCATTTAAATATCTGACAGATTGTGACCCCCTGTTTAAATATCTGACAGATTGTGACCCCCTGTTTAAATATCTGACAGATTGTGACCCCCTGTTTAAATATCTGACAGATTGTGACCCCCTGTTTAAATATCTGACAGATTGTGACCGCTCATTTAAATATCTGACAGATTGTGGCTCCCTTGTTTAAATATCTGAAAGATTGTAGCTCCCTGTTTAAATATCTGACAGATTGTAGCCCCCTGTTTAAATATCTGACAGATTGTGGCCCCTTGTTTAAATATCTGACAGATTGTGGCCGCTCATTTAAATATCTGAAAGATTGTGGCTCCCTTGTTTACATATCTGAAAGATTGTAGCTCCCTGTTTAAATATCTGACAGATTGTAGCCCCTGTTTAAATATCTGACAGATTGTGGCCCCCTGTTTAAATATCTGACATATTGTGGCCCCTTGTTTAAATATCTGACAGATTGTGGCCCCCTGTTTAAATATCTGACAGATTGTAGCCCCTGTTTAAATATCTGACAGATTGTGGCCCCTTTTTAAATATCTGACAGATTGTGGCCCCTTGTTTAAATATCTGACAGATTGTGGCCCCCTGTTTAAATATCTGACAGATTGTGGCCCCCCTGTTTAAATATCTGACATATTGTGGCCGCTCATTTAAATATCTGACAGATTGTGGCCGCTCATGTTTAAATATCTGACAGATTGTGGCCTCCTTGTTTAAATATCTGACAGATTGTAGCTCCCTGTTTAAATATCTGACAGATTGTAGCCCCTGTTTAAATATCTGACAGATTGTGGCCCCTTGTTTAAATATCTGACAGATTGTGGCCCCTGTCTTTAAATATCTGACAGATTGTGGCTCCCCTGTTAAATATCTGACAGATTGTGCCCCCTGTTTAAATATCTGACAGATTGTGGCCCCCTGTTTAAATATCTGACAGATGTGGCCCCTGTTTAAATATCTGACAGATTGTGGCCCCCTGTTTAAATATCTGACAGATTGTGGCTCCCTGTTTAAATATCTGACAGATTGTGGCCCCTTGTTTAAATATCTGACAGATTGTGGCCCCTTGTTTAAATATCTGACAGATTGTGGCCCCCTGTTTAAATATCTGACAGATTGTGGCCCCTTGTTTAAATATCTGACAGATTGTGGCCGCCTGTTTAAATATCTGACAGATTGTGGCCCCCTGTTTAAATATCTGACAGATTGTGGCCCCCTGTTTAAATATCTGACAGATTGTGGCCCCCTGTTTAAATATCTGACAGATTGTGGCCCCTTGTTTAAATATCTGACAGATTGTGGCCCCTTGTTTAAATATCTGACAGATTGTGGCCCCTTGTTTAAATATCTGACAGATTGTGGCCCCTTGTTTAAATATCTGACAGATTGTGGCCCCTTGTTTAAATATCTGACAGATTGTGGCCCCTGTTTAAATATCTGACAGATTGTGGCCCCCTTGTTTAAATATCTGACAGATTGTGGCCCCCTGTTTAACTATCTGACAGATTGTGGCCCCCTGTTTAAGTATCTGACAGATTGTGGCCCCTTGTTTAAATATCTGACAGATTGTGGCCCCTTGTTTAAATATCTGACAGATTGTGGCCCCATGTTTAAATATCTGACAGATTGTGGTCCCCTGTTTAAATAGCTGACAGATTGTGGCCCCTTGTTTAAATATCTGACAGATTGTGGCCCCCTGTTTAAATATCTGACAGATTGTGGCCCCCTGTTTAAATATCTGACAGATTGTGGCCCCTTTTTAAATATCTGACAGATTGTGGCCCCCTGTTTTAATATCTGAAAGATTGTAGCTCCCTGTTTAAATATCTGACAGATTGTGGCTCCCTTTTTAAAATATCTGACAGATTGTGGCCCCGTTTAAATATCTGACAGATTGTAGCTCCCTGTTTACATATCTGACAGATTGTGGCCCCCTGTTTAAATATCTGACAGATTGTAGCCCCCTGTTTAAATATCTGACAGATTGTAGCCCCCTGTTTAAATATCTGACAGATTGTGGCCCCTTGTTTAAATATCTGACAGATTGTGGCCGCTTGTTTAAATATCTGACAGATTGTGGGCCCTTGTTTAAATATCTGACCGATTGTGGCCCCTTGTTTAAACACCTGACAGACTGTGGTCCCTTGTTTACACACCTGACAGATTGTGGCCGCTTATTTAAATATCTGACAGATTGTGACCCCTTGTTTAAACACCTGACAGACTGTGGTCCCTTGTTTAAACAAATGACAGATTGTGGCCGCTCATTTAAATATCTGACAGATTGTGACCCCCTGTTTAAATATCTGACAGATTGTGACCCCGTTTAAATATCTGACAGATTGTGACCCCCTGTTTAAATATCTGACAGATTGTGACCCCCTGTTTAAATATCTGACAGATTGTGACCCCCTGTTTAAATATCTGACAGATTGTAGATCCCCGTTTAAATATCTGACAGATTGTGGCCGCTCATTTAAATATCTGACAGATTGTGGCCGCTCATTGTTAAATATCTGACAGATTGTGGCTCCCTTGTTTAAATATCTGACAGATTGTGGCTCCCATTGTTAAATATCTGACAGATTGTGGCCGCTCATTTAAATATCTGACAGATTGTGGCCGCTCATTTAAATATCTGACAGATTGTGGCTCCCTTGTTTAAATATCTGAAAGATTGTAGCTCCCTGTTTAAATATCTGACAGATTGTAGCCCCTGTTTAAATATCTGACAGATTGTGGCTCCTTGTTTAAATATCTGACAGACTGTGGCCGCTCATTTAAATATCTGAAAGATTGTGGATCCCTTGTTTAAATATCTGAAAGATTGTAGCTCCCTGTTTAAATATCTGAAAGAGTGTAGCCCCCTGTTTAAATATCTGACAGATTGTGGCCCCCTTGTTTAAATATCTGACAGATTGTGGCCCCCTGTTTAAATATCTGACAGATTGTGACCCCCTGTTTAAATATCTGACAGATTGTGCCCCCCCGTTTAAATATCTGACAGATTGTAGCTCCCTGTTTAAATATCTGACAGATTCTGACCCCCTGTTTAAATATCTGACAGATTCTGACCCCCTGTTTAAATATCTGACAGATTGTGACCCCTGTTTAAATATCTGACAGATTGTAGCTCCCTGTTTAAATATCTGACAGATTGTGACCCCTTGTTTAAACACCTGACAGACTGTGGTCCCTTGTTTAAACACCTGACAGATTGTGGCCGCTCATTTAAATATCTGACAGATTGTGACCCCCTGTTTAAATATCTGACAGATTGTGACCCCCTGTTTCAATATCTGACAGATTGTGACCCCCTGTTTAAGTATCTGACAGATTGTGACCCCCTGTTTAAATATCTGACAGATTGTGACCCCCTGTTTAAATATCTGACAGATTGTAGCTCCCTGTTTAAATATCTGACAGATTGTGGCCGCTCATTTAAATATCTGACAGATTGTGGCCGCTCATTTAAGTATCTCACAGATTGTGGCTCCCTTGTTTAAATATCTGACAGATTGTGGCTCCCTTGTTCTTGTTTAAATATCTGACAGATTGTGGCCGCTCATTTAAATATCTGACAGATTGTGGCCGCTCATTTAAATATCTGACAGATTGTGGCCGCTCATTTAAATATCTGACAGATTGTGGCTCCCTTGTTTAAATATCTGAAAGATTGTAGCTCCATGTTTAAATATCTGACAGATTGTAGCCCTGTTTAAATATCTGACAGATTGTGGCCCCTTGTTTAAATATCTGACAGATTGTGGCCGCTCATTTAAATATCTGAAAGACTGTGGCTCCCTTGTTTAAATATCTGAAAGATTGTAGCTCCCTGTTTAAATATCTGAAAGATTGTAGCCCCCTGTTTAAATATCTGACAGATTGTTGCCCCCTGTTTCAACACCTGACATATTGTGGCCCCTTGTTTAAATATCTGACAGATTGTGGCCCCCTGTTTAAACACCTGACAGATTGTGGCCCCTTGTTTAATTATCGGACAGATTGTGGCCCCTTTTTTAAATATCTGACAGATTGTGGAACCTTGTTTAAATATCTGACAGATTGTGGCCCCCTGTTTAAATATCTGACAGATTGTGGCCCCCTGTTAAAATATATGACAGATTGTGGCCCCCTGTTTGAATATCTGACAGATTGTGGCCCCCTGTTTAAATATCTGACAGATTGTGGCCCCCTGTTTAAATATCTGACAGATTGTGGCCCCATGTTTAAATATCTGACAGATTGTGGCCCCTTGTTTAAATATCTGACAGATTGTGGCCCCCTGTTTAAATATCTGACAGACTGTGGCCCCCTGTTTAAATATCTGACAGATTGTTGCCCCCTGTTTAAACACCTGACAGATTGTAGCCCCTGTTTAAATATCTGACAGATTGTAGCCCCCTGTTTAAATATCTGACAGATTGTGGCCGCTTGTTTAAATATCTGACAGATTGTGGGCCCTTGGTTAAATATCTGACCGATTGTGGCCCCTTGTTTAAACACCTGACAGACTGTGGTCCCTTGTTTAAACACCTGACAGATTGTGGCCGCTTATTTAATTATCTGACAGATTGTGACCCCTTGTTTAAACACCTGACAGACTGTGGTCCCTTGTTTAAACACCTGACAGATTGTGGCCGCTCATTTAAATATCTGACAGATTGTGACCCCCTGTTTAAATATCTGACAGATTGTGACCCCCTGTTTAAATATCTGACAGATTGTGACCCCCTGTTTAAATATCTGACAGATTGTGACCCCCTGTTTAAATATCTGACAGATTTTGACCACCTGTTTAAATATCTGACAGATTGTTGCCGCTCATTTAAATATCTGACAGATTGTGGCTTCTTATTTAAATATCTGACAGATTGTGGCTCCCTTGTTTATATATCTGACAGATTGTGGCTCCCTTGTTTAAATATCTGACAGATTGTGGCCGCTCATTTAATTATCTGACAGATTGTGGCCGCTCATTTAAATATCTGACAGATTGTGGCCGCTCATTTAAATATCTGACAGATTGTGGCCGCTCATTTAAATATCTGACAGATTGTGGCTCCCTTGTATAAATATCTGAAAGATTGTAGCTCCCTGTTTAAATATCTGACAGATTGTGGAACCCTGTTTACATATCTGACAGATTGTGGCCCCTTGTTTAAATATCTGACAGATTGTGGCCTCCTGTTTAAATATCTGACAGATTGTGGCCCCTTGTTTAAATATCTGACAGATTGTGGCCCCCTGTTTAAATATCTGACAGATTGTGGCCCCCTGTTTAAATATCTGACAGATTGTGGCCCTCTGTTTAAATATCTGACAGATTGTGGCCCCCTGTTTAAATATCTTAAAGATTGTATCTCCCTGTTTAAATATCTGACAGATTGTGGCCCCCTGTTTAAATATCTGACAGATTGTAGCTCCCTGTTTAAATATCTGACAGATTGTGGCCCCCTGTTTAAATATCTGACAGATTGTAGCCCCCTGTTTAAATATCTGACAGATTGTAGCCCCCTGTTTAAATATCTGACAGATTGTGGTCCCTTGTTTAAATATCTGACAGATTGTGGCCGCTTATTTAAATATCTGACAGATTGTGGAACCCTGTTTAAATAACTGACAGATTGTAGCTCCCTGTTTAAATATCTGACAGATTGTGGCCCCCTGTTTAAATATCTGACAGATTGTAGCCCCCTGTTTAAATATCTGACAGATTGTAGCCCCCTGTTTAAATATCTGACAGATTGTGGCCCCCTGTTTAAATATCTGACAGATTGTGGCCGCTTGTTTAAATATCTGACAGATTGTGGGCCCTTGGTTAAATATCTGACCGATTGTGGCCCCTTGTTTAAACACCTGACAGACTGTGGTCCCTTGTTTAAACACCTGACAGATTGTGGCCGCTTATTTAAATATCTGACAGATTGTGACCCCTTGTTTAAACACCTGACAGACTGTGGTCCCTTGTTTAAACACCTGACAGATTGTGGCCGCTCATTTAAATATCTGACAGATTGTGACCCCCTGTTTACATATCTGACAGATTGTGACCCCCTGTTTAAATATCTGACAGATTGTGACCCCCTGTTTAAATATCTGACAGATTGTGACCCCCTTTTTAAATATCTGACAGATTGTGACCCCCTGTTTAAATATCTGAAAGATTGTAGCTCCCTGTTTAAATATCTGACAGATTGTAGCCCCCTGTTTAAATATCTGACATATTGTGGCCCCTTGTTTAAATATCTGACAGATTGTGGCCCCCTATTTAAATATCTGACAGATTGTGGCCCCTTGTTTAAATATCTGACAGATTGTGGCCCCCTATTTAAATATCTGACAGATTGTGGCCCCTTGTTTAAATATCTGACAGATTGTGGCCCCTTGTTTAAATATCTGACAGATTGTGGCCCCTGTTTAAATATCTGACAGATTGTGGCCCCCTGTTTAAATATCTGACAGATTGTGGTCCCCTGTTTAAATATCTGACAGATTGTGGCCCCTTGTTTAAATATCTGACAGATTGTGGCCCCCTGTTTAAATATCTGACAGATTGTGGCCCCCTGTTTAAATATATGACAGATTGTGGCCCCTGTTTAAATATCTGACAGATTGTGGCCCCCTGTTTACATATCTGAAAGATTGTAGCTCCCTGTTTAGATATCTGACAGATTGTGGCTCCCTTTTTTAAATATCTGACAGATAGTGGTCCCGTTTAAATATCTGACAGATTGTAGCTCCCTGTTTACATATCTGACAGATTGTGGCCCCCCTGTTTAAATATCTGACAGATTGTAGCCCCCTGTTTAAATATCTGACAGATTGTAGCCCCCTGTTTAAATATCTGACAGATTGTGGCCCCTTGTTTAAATATCTGACAGATTGTGGCCGCTTGTTTAAATATCTGACAGATTGTGGGCCCTTGTTTAAATATCTGACCGATTGTGGCCCCTTGTTTAAACACCTGACAGACTGTGGTCCCTTGTTTACACACCTGACAGATTGTGGCCGCTTATTTAAATATCTGACAGATTGTGACCCCTTGTTTAAACACCTGACAGACTGTGGTCCCTTGTTTAAACAAATGACAGATTGTGGCCGCTCATTTAAATATCTGACAGATTGTGACCCCCTGTTTAAATATCTGACAGATTGTGACCCCGTTTAAATATCTGACAGATTGTGACCCCCTGTTTAAATATCTGACAGATTGTGACCCCCTGTTTAAATATCTGACAGATTGTAGCTCCCTGTTTAAATATCTGACAGATTGTGGCCGCTCATTTAAATATCTGACAGATTGTGGCCGCTCATTTACGTATCTGACAGATTGTGGCTCCCTTGTTTAAATATCTGACAGATTGTGGCTCCCTTGTTTAAATATCTGACAGATTGTGGCCGCCTATTTAAATATCTGACAGATTGTGGCAGCTCATTTAAATATCTGACAGATTGTGGCCGCTCATTTAAATATCTGACAGATTATGGCCGCTCATTTAATTATCTGACAGATTGTGGCTCCCTTGTTTAAATATCTGAAAGATTGTAGCTCCCTGTTTAAATATCTGACAGATTGTAGCCCCCTGTTTAAATATCTGACATATTGTGGCCCCTTGTTTAAATATCTGACAGATTGTGGCGCCCTGTTTAAATATCTGACAGATTGTGGCCCCCTGTTTAAATATCTGACAGATTGTGGCCCCCTGTTTAAATATCTGACAGATTGTGGCCCCTTGTTTAAATATCTGACAGATTGTGGCCCCTTGTTTAAATATCTGACAGATTGTGGCCCCCTGTTTAAATATCTGACAGATTGTGGCCCCCTGTTTAAACACCTGACAGATTGTGGCCCCTTGTTTAAATATCTGACAGATTGTGGCCCCTTGTTTAAATATCTGACAGATTGTGGCCCCTTGTTTAAATATCTGACAGATTGTGGCCCCTTGTTTAAATATCTGACAGATTGTGGCCCCCTGTTTAAATATCTGACAGATTGTGGCCCCCTGTTTAAATATCTGACAGATTGTTGCCCCCTGTTTAAATATCTGACAGATTGTGGCCCCCTGTTTAAATATCTGAAAGATTGTAGCTCCCTGTTTAAATATCTGACAGATTGTGGCTCCCTTGTTTAAATATCTGACATATTGTGGCACCCTGTTTAAATATCTGACAGATTGTAGCTCCCTGTTTAAATATCTGACAGATTGTGGCCCCCTGTTTAAATATCTGACAGATTGTAGCCCCTGTTTAAATATCTGACAGATTGTAGCCCCCTGTTTAAATATCTGACAGATTGTGGCCCCTTGTTTAAATATCTGACAGATTGTGGCCGCTTGTTTAAATATCTGACAGATTGTGGGCCCTTGTTTAAATATCTGACCGATTGTGGCCCCTTGTTTAAACACCTGACAGACTATGGTCCCTTGCTTAAGCACCTGACAGATTGTGGCCGCTTATTTAAATATCTGACAGATTGTGACTCCTTGTTTAAACACCTGACAGACTGTGGTCCCTTGTTTAAACACCTGACAGATTGTGGCCGCTTATTTAAATATCTGACAGATTGTGACCCCCTGTTTAAATATCTGACAGATTGTGACCCCCTGTTTAAATATCTGACAGATTGTGACCCCCTGTTTAAATATCTGACAGATTGTGACCCCCTGTTTAAATATCTGACAGATTGTGACCCCCCTGTTTAAATATCTGACAGATTGTAGCTCCCTGTTTAAATATCTGACAGATTGTGGCCGCTCATTTAAATATCTGACAGATTGTGGCCGCTCATTTAAATATCTGACAGATTGTGGCTCCCTTGTTTAAATATCTGACAGATTGTGGCTCCCTTGTTTAAATATCTGACAGATTGTGGCCCCTTGTTTAAATATCTGACAGATTGTGGCCCCTTGTTTAAATATCTGACAGATTGTGGCCCCCTGTTTAAATATCTGACAGATTGTGGCCCCCTGTTTAAATATCTGACAGATTGTGGTCCCCTGTTTAAATATCTGACAGATTGTGGCCCCTTGTTTAAATATCTGACAGATTGTGGCCCCCTGTTTAAATATCTGACAGATTGTGGCCCCCTGTTTAAATATATGACAGATTGTGGCCCCTGTTTAAATATCTGACAGATTGTGGCCCCCTGTTTACATATCTGAAAGATTGTAGCTCCCTGTTTAGATATCTGACAGATTGTGGCTCCCTTTTTTAAATATCTGACAGATAGTGGTCCCGTTTAAATATCTGACAGATTGTAGATCCCTGTTTAAATATTTGACAGATTGTGGCCCCCCTGTTTAAATATCTGACAGATTGTAGCCCCCTGTTTAAATATCTGACAGATTGTAGCCCCCTGTTTAAATATCTGACAGATTGTGGCCCCTTGTTTAAATATCTGACAGATTGTGGCCGCTTGTTTAAATATCTGACAGATTGTGGGCCCTTGTTTAAGTATCTGACCGATTGTGGCCCCTTGTTTAAACACCTGACAGACTGTGGTCCCTTGTTTAAACACCTGACAGATTGTGGCCGCTTATTTAAATATCTGACAGATTGTGACCCCTTGTTTAAACACCTGACAGACTGTGGTCCCTTGTTTAAACAAATGACAGATTGTGGCCGCTCATTTAAATATCTGACAGATTGTGACCCCCTGTTTAAATATCTGACAGATTGTGACCCCCTGTTTAATTATCTGACAGATTGTGACCCCCTGTTTAAATATCTGACAGATTGTGACCCCCTGTTTAAATATCTGACAGATTGTAGCTCCCTGTTTAAATATCTGACAGATTGTGGCCGCTCATTTAAATATCTAACAGATTGTGGCCGCTCATTTAAGTATCTGACAGATTGTGGCTCCCTTGTTTAAATATCTGACAGATTGTGGCTCCCTTGTTTAAATATCTGACAGATTGTGGCCGCCTATTTAAATATCTGACAGATTGTGGCCGCTCATTTAAATATCTGACAGATTGTGGCCGCTCATTTAAATATCTGACAGATTATGGCCGCTCATTTAATTATCTGACAGATTGTGGCTCCCTTGTTTAAATATCTGAAAGATTGTAGCTCCCTGTTTAAATATCTGACAGATTGTAGCCCCCTGTTTAAATATCTGACATATTGTGGCCCCTTGTTTAAATATCTGACAGATTGTGGCGCCCTGTTTAAATATCTGACAGATTGTGGCCCCCTGTTTAAATATCTGACAGATTGTGGCCCCTTGTTTAAATATCTGACAGATTGTGGCCCCTTGTTTAAATATCTGACAGATTGTGGCCCCCTGTTTAAATATCTGACAGATTGTGGCCCCCTGTTTAAACACCTGTCAGATTGTGGCCCCTTGTTTAAATATCTGACAGATTGTGGCCCCTTGTTTAAATATCTGACAGATTGTGGCCCCTTGTTTAAATATCTGACAGAATGTGGCCCCTTGTTTAAATATCTGACAGATTGTGGCCCCCTGTTTAAATATCTGACAGATTGTGGCCCCCTGTTTAAATATCTGACAGATTGTTGCCCCCTGTTTAAATATCTGACAGATTGTGGCTCCCTTGTTTAAATATCTGACATATTGTGGCACCCTGTTTAAATATCTGACAGATTGTAGCTCCCTGTTTAAATATCTGACAGATTGTGGCCCCCTGTTTAAATATCTGACAGATTGTAGCCCCCTGTTTAAATATCTGACAGATTGTAGCCCCCTGTTTAAATATCTGACAGATTGTGGCCCCTTGTTTAAATATCTGACAGATTGTGGCCGCTTGTTTAAATATCTGACAGATTGTGGGCCCTTGTTTAAGTATCTGACCGATTGTGGCCCCTTGTTTAAACACCTGACAGACTGTGGTCCCTTGCTTAAGCACCTGACAGATTGTGGCCGCTTATTTAAATATCTGACAGATTGTGACTCCTTGTTTAAACACCTGACAGACTGTGGTCCCTTGTTTAAACACCTGACAGATTGTGGCCGCTTATTTAAATATCTGACAGATTGTGACCCCCTGTTTAAATATCTGACAGATTGTGACCCCCTGTTTAAATATCTGACAGATTGTGACCCCCTGTTTAAATATCTGACAGATTGTGACCCCCTGTTTAAATATCTGACAGATTGTGACCCCCTGTTTAAATATCTGACAGATTGTAGCTCCCTGTTTAAATATCTGACAGATTGTGGCCGCTCATTTAAATATCTGACAGATTGTGGCCGCTCATTTAAATATCTGACAGATTGTGGCTCCCTTGTTTAAATATCTGACAGATTGTGGCTCCCTTGTTTAAATATCTGACAGATTGTGGCCGCTCATTTAAATATCTGACAGATTGTGGCCGCTCATTTAAATATCTGACAGATTGTGGCTCCCTTGTTTAAATATCTGAAAGATTGTAGCTCCCTGTTTAAATATCTGACAGATTGTAGCCCCTGTTTAAATATCTGACAGATTGTGGCCCCTTGTTTAAATAACTGACAGATTGTGGCCGCTCATTTAAATATCTGAAAGATTGTGGCTCCCTTGTTTAAATATTTGAAAGATTGTAGCTCCTGTCGTGTCCTCCTTTAAAGTGTCGTCCCTGGAGTGAGGAGATCCGACACCCACATTATAATATTATTTTTTTTTCCCCTCAATATTCTGGAGAATCCACCAGCTTCCGTCCAACACACTCCATCAGCCTATGGACACCTTTTCCTATCACTCTCCCACTGTCGTACTATGCCCCCTTCTCATACTTCCCCAACGCAACATACTCAACAACTCTTGCTTCTAGAAATTAATAAAGATTAATTTATTAAAATAAAAGTGTAACGTGTATGAGACGTGTATGCGAAGAAAATGTGTGACGTGTTCTATAAAGTGTGTAGACTCTGTCTCTCAGACATCAACTCAGTCAGCTGATCACAGCAAAGATAGACCACAGCACGTTACGTCAGAACAAGTACGTCTCACCCGTTGCCGGAACCATCTTGCCGGATAATGCTTTGCCTCTGTAGACCTCTGGTAATCCAATTTCATGAACATCCGAAATAGACACCGGTGGTATTAAGAGTTAATCAGGGACCGGTTGCACTCTACACAATGTCCGTTCCTAATGTTCCTAAACAAACTGCACAAGTCTTTTGCAGTGTGTACGCAGTTAGTTAGTTAGTTAGTTAGTCGACAGATCATCCTCGTTGCACATCGAACCACTCAGTTCATAAGGGCTACTTACTAATGTTAATTGTTACTGTACTGGATTGATCCTCACTCGTGTCTATCCAGCCTCACATATAATGTCATGTGTTCTATTACACGAGATTATATAACTCTAGGTAACTATTAGACTGTTCTCATTTAGTTACTACTGTCTGATGCTGGTGGTGCATCAGTAATCATCACTATCTTTGGTGAATCAACTTCCTCCTAGCTTAAGTTACGTTTCTGTATGCAACTTTATTGACTCTTGAACTGGTGTTCTTCAGAATGGGTTTTTTAATTCTTTCCCAAAACTTGTAGAGTTTCCTTGGATCTGGTAGGGAACCTAGGATAGAAACAACACATCTGGTGATAGTACTAGTCACTGATCCCTTCGGCTGAGTGTAAGCCTATCACCTTGCTTAATGATCTTTAGCTAACTAGACTTAGTCATAGAGCAGATTAGCTACCCACCTAGAGTCGAATCAGGCTATGACAAAGAAAAAATATCAGCAAACAGAATGCGGAACCCCGCCCACCAGGGACACCTACGGGAAGATCCCAATTATCCTTCATTACTCAATTCTCAACTAGTAAAGCTTATCAACACTTCACTAATCTATTCTAGCTAACAGAGCCAAGTATCACTTCACTACTCTAGCTAGTTTCCACTAACAGTGCTAATCATCACACTATAGTTTAACAAGGCCACAGTCTATAGTAATTATAACGAATATATTATAATAAGTTATACCTTAAATGGCACTACTGCAGTCCTATAAATCATATCTACATCTGCCATATAGGCACGTGTAAAATTAAGTCACTAATTAACACACGGTAGATATTATTTCCACTGGCACTGCAGTGCCCTGCACTCTGTCTAGAGCATTATTCAAGTCCACCCCAGTTGATCTCAACTCGAGTTTATATGGCAAACTACCAAAGTTGTCCACGTGACGTTATCCTTTACTCCCCCACACAGGTGGCACAGTGGCAAATCATCCCCTGTCAAGAACTATTTTCCTGGCTTAAATCCTGTCAAAGTTGTCAGTAATTGCCTAGATTCTCAAAACAAGCCAGCTAGTTTCTGTAAACTCCCAACAAAGAGTTTCGATACCAAGCTGCCAATCATCTTGATGTTCCGGAAACCAAGAATTGACAGATGCACTGTTTTCCGTACTAGGTACTTCCGTTTTACATCTGCCCCTGTGATCTCACGGCTTCCATCTGCATTCAAATGTTGACAAACTTGTCACTCTTCTGTTCCGTGGTGACAATCCCAGCAGCCATTTCCGTCTGATGTCCGGCAGTATAGATGACAAACGGAACCATTCCATATCCTTCTCCCTCACCACCAAATGTGTTTATGGGCTGACACGATGTAACCTGTACAACTGTGTTTACTCTGTTAGTACAAATAGATGTCGCTGGTCGATCGTCCGCTTAATCCGAAAATCCTCTGTAATAATCAACCGGATAAACACACGGTTTCATTTTGTGACATAGGCCCCCTCCTAAGAGAGTAGTCCATCTCACTCTTCTCCACCGTGAGTTTAATCCAGATGATTCATTCTTCTTCTTCAGGAGCTGGGTGTCTTGACAAGAAATCCGCTCCAACATTTTCCTTCCCAGGAATGTACTCTACTGTGAAATTATACGGTTGAAGTAACAACGACCACCGCATCAAACGTGCGTTGAGCTTCTGAGAAGTAGCCAGGAACATCAGGGGCTGATGATCTGACTGGACCCGAAACTTAACTCCATACAAATATGGCTGAAATTTTTGCACTGCCCATACGAGGGACAAGCATTCTCTCTCGACGGTTGAATAATTCCTCTCCGCCTGTAGAAGTTTCTTACTTGCGTATGCCACAGGTTTCAAAACCGAAGCATCGTCTTTTCCTTCCTGTAACAAAGCGGCTCCAATTCCAATCGCACTTGCATCCGTTCTCAACACAAATGGTTTGGAAAGGTCAGGGAGCTGTAATACAGGTTTGCTGACCAAGGCCTCCTTTAACTGACTATAGGCATTCTCACATTCTGGTGTCCAAATGATTTGATCCGGTAATCCCTTTTTCAAGGTTTCCGTCAACGGAGCTCCCAGTTCAGTGAAATGTGGGATAAATTTGTGGTAGAACCCACACAACGAGAGAAAAGATCGCACATCCTTCTTCGTTTTTGGCCTTGGTGCATTTCTGATTTTCTCCAGGTTCTTCTCTTCTGGGACAATGTGTCCTGGAGTGATGGTGTGACCTAGAAATTCCAGAGTCTGGTAACCAATCATGCACTTGGTTGGACGAGCAGTAAGCCCTGCTTCCTTGAGTCTATTAAACACTCTCTCCAAGGATTGTAAGTGGTCATCCAAGCTGTCACTGGAAATCAGAATATCATCCATGAATGAGATGATGGACGGATCCTGTAACGGATCTAGTAAAGTCCTCATCATGCGTGTAAACACACTAGGTGCATTGCTGAGTCCAAAGGGCATGACCTTGAATTCGTAGTGTCCACTGGGTGTACTGAAAGCTAACAGTGGTCGAATCTCCGGTTTGACTGGTATCTGATAGTACCCCCGACTCAGATCCACCTTTGAAAAGTACCGAGCCTTATGGAGCCTAGCGAATAACTGAGTTGGATTCGGCAAAGGTTCCACCTGAAACTGTGTATGACTGTTCAGAAGTCGGTAATCTATACACAACCTGTGTTCTCCACTTGGTTTGCGTAACAAAACTACCCCCGCATTGTATGGGGATGTGGATGGTGCAATCACGTCATCCTCCAGCAGTTTTTTTATTTCCTCCTCCAGGGCCTTTTCTTTAGAGAATGGCACTGGGTAAACCTTTTGGCGAACAGGCTCCTGTGTGGTCAAAGTCATCTCGAACTCCACCAACCTCGTTCGTCCTGGTTTATCAGTCAGTATCTCCTTATGAGACTTGAGAACCTGGGTTATCCTTTCCCTCTCCTGGGAGGTCAGATCAGGGTTCACTTGCACATCCCTATAAGTTTCCTGGTGTACTAAGGGATATTCCCTGCCCTCGCTGGTTCCCACTTCTGTCTCCACTGCAACTGCCATTGCCATGAGGTGAGCTGCCTTGTCTCCGGGTCTCTCTTCGTATTTCCGCAAGAGATTGATATGGAAAATCTTCGACTTTCCCCGGATCCGGATCTGATAGTTGGTTCTGGATATTACCCTTTCCACGGGAAATGGTCCTTGCCAACCTATCTCCAGTTTGTTGTTTCCCGTTGGGAGTAACAACAAGACTTTATCTCCTACCTCTAGAGATCTTTCTTTAGACCTACGGTTGTAGTAAGCCGCATGTCTTTTCCTGGCCTTTTTCAAGTTTTGATTTGCCAGAGTCCATCCCTTGTGGAGTTTTTCTTTCAGTTCCTCCACGTATTGATAGGATGAGATCACTTCTTCTGACGTCCCCTCTTCAGTCCAACTCCTCAACATGGCTTCCAACGGTCCTTTGATTGGACGACCAAACAGCAACGTAGCGGGTGGTAGTCCTGTTGAGCCATGAGGAACTTCCCGATAGGCAAAGAGTGCTGCTGGGATATATTCATCCCACCTATCAGGTTTTTCCTGCGCTAGTTTCCTGAGCATTGTCATCAACGTGCCGTTGAAACGCTCTACTTGTCCATTGGCTTGAGGGTGGTAAGGGCTGGTATGTATGTGGTTAGAGTGAAACACCCTAAATACCTCCTCCATGAGTTTTCCACAAAACTGAGATCCATTATCCGTCAGAATTTGATCCGGAAAGCCTAATCTGGTAAAGGCCTCCATCAGTGCGTCCGCCACTCTTTTCGCGTCAATCGTGGTCAACGGTATAGCCTCACCCCACATTGTACAGCAATCCACCATTGTGAGTATATACATGTTCCTCTTCCTAGTCCTGGGAAGTGGACCCACGATATCGATGGCTACCCTCTCGAAAGGAGAGTTCATGATGGGCATCTCACCCAACATCACCGGTGCTGTCCAGTGTTTCGGTGCCACCCTCTGGCACTCAGGGCATGACTTCACATACCGACGCACATCATCTGTCATTCCCGGCCAATAGTAGTGGCAGGAAATCCGCTGCATGGTGGCGGCAATACCCATGTGTCCACTAAAGGAGATGGTATGCCCCATATGAAGAATCTGGGACCGATGAGCTTTCGGGACGACCAACTGACCGTATAGGTTGTCTCCCCTTCCTGCTCTCCTGTAGAGTATCCTATTCTTCATGTAGTACTGCCCCCGTCCTGGTGGATCAGCACTTTTCTGCAGCTTTTTGTAGCAAGGACGTAAAGTATCATCCTCACTCTGGGCAGTTCGTAGCTCCCCCGGCATTGGGTTAGTCACAATTGCGTCTGCCTCTTCCGTTTTCGTCTGAGAGCGAGTCTGCATTGCTCCCATATGGATTGGCTCCCTGGGCATTCCCAGAAAGACATACCGGCAACCTAGGATGACTGGAAAAATGGGATCGGTCAATACAGCGGCCTTGATGGTGCCGGTGACGTACCTTGACCGAATCTCCACATTAGCAATGGGCAACTTCATGACTTACAGCACTCTTCTGTGCAGGCTGTATATCCAAGGTTTCACCTGTGAATTGTTCTGGATGTACCAGATCCGCAGAAATCACGGCCTCCCCGTCCAGTCCTGTGTCGTATAAACACTCCACTTGACGACCGTTAACCTCTACCAATTCCACTACAGGTGGTTTTTCCTGGTCTGGAGTCTCTTCCTCGGCCTCGACCTGTTCGGTGGGCTCCACCTTAGGTTTCCCTGAGCACACGACGAATTGAGTGTCTCCTGACTTTCCCTGCAGTCAATAGCATTGTGCGTATTTCGACTGACATTGGTTGCACCATTTCCCTGTCCTAGATTTTCTATTGTCGGACTTGAATGAGCTCTCCTGGTGGCGAGCTTCCTTGTTGACCTTGGCATTTTCCGTGACAACCTCCTTGGAAGTCACTTGACATGCTGCAAAGTGAGGGTTCTTAGCCTTCGATTTGCAGTCCCTCGTATTGTGAGAGGGTGACTTACAAATTGAACACCACTTCTCCGACCACGGTCGTTTAGGTGTAGAGCTTGAAGTGCTCTTGCTTCCCTCCTTCTTCTTCTCTGAACTATCCTCTGATTTTTGCACATAAGGTTCCCACTTTTTGGTTCCTGAGTTTTTGGCTTTCTTCTTGTCATGTTTCTCTTGACTTTTGGTGTTGGTGGAAAGGTTTTCCCCTGCCTCCCCATGTACCTCGACGAACCGTTCTGCTAATTTAGTCACGAGGTCAATACGTTCCGCTCCTTGTTCTCCCAGGAACGTCCTGAGAGGTTTAGACATTTGCTTCTTCAGCTGGTCGACCACCATGAGCTCTTCCAGACTCTCATAGTCATGTGCGAACCCAGCCAAATCCATCCACTTATGGAGATAAGATTTAAGACGCAAACTGTAGGCGGCAAACAACTCTCCCGGTTCTCGTTTCGCTGCTCGAAATTTTTTCCGGTAGGTATGTGACGTAACCTCGAATCGTTTCAGCAGAGCCGTCTTTAACTCATCATAATTGTTCTCATGTCCTGGTGGCAGGCGAGTATAAACCTCGTATCCCGTCCCGCGTAATCCCTGGGATAGCTTAAGATTCCATTTGTTACGCTCCAGACCCATAGCAACTGACATAGCCTCGAAGCGTTGAAGGTATTGATCAATCTTCTCTTTGTCCTCCTCGTAGACCGCTAAAGGAAACTTCATAGCATGGTACCCATGTCCACCTACTGGTGTTGATCCTGGGATGGAGGAACCTCCAACTGCTCCCTCAGTTTCTCCATTAGATTGACTCTTCAACTCGAGTTCCCTCATCCGGTACTCGTGCTCCCTTTTCTGTGCTTCCTGTTCAGCTTCTAATTTCCTAGCTGCTTGCTCAGCTTCAAATTTCCTAGCTGCTTGCTCAGCTTCCAATTTCCTAGCTGCTTGCTCAGCTTCCCTTCTCAATTCCAACTCGGCCTTTCGCTCTTCCCGTTCCGCTTGACGATACTCTCTCTCCACTTCCTGTATGTAATCCGTTAGAGAAGACCCAGCCAATCCCATTTCTTCCCCCTTGCCTTTAATTCTGCTGTGCTAAGTTTAGGGGTGGCCATTATACAGAGAGGTAAGCTAGCAGGTCTAGTACAATATAACTGCAAATTACTATACCGATATATGAACAAGTACTATAAATCTAGATATTACCACACACAGCTACATTCACTCAGTGACAAGAGTAGAATCAGGACCACAGACCTATGCAGACGTGTGAAGTGTGAACAGGTAAGATATTAGTCCTAACCCCTATCCACATTCACTCTAGCTGGATTCTCCAAAATGATATCTCCCTTTTATAACTAAGGATCCCGTGTCAAAAGACCCCGTTGTCAGAAGATCCCACTGTCAAAGGTTCCTGCTTGCAGGAGATCTCGCTGTCCAAGGATTCCGTTTACGGGAGATCCCGCTGTCCAAAGATTCCGTTAACGAGAGATCCCGCTGTCAAGGATCCGTTTACGAGAGATCCCGCTGTCCAAATATCACGTTTACGAGCCCCCAATAATGTCGTGTCCTCCTTTAAAGTGTCGTCCCTGGAGTGAGGAGATCCGACACCCACATTATAATATTATTTTTTTTCCCCCTCAATATTCTGGAGAATCCACCAGCTTCCGTCCAACACACTCCATCAGCCTATGGACACCTTTTCCTATCACTCTCACACTGTCGTACTATGCCCCCTTCTCATACTTCCCCAACGCAACATACTCAACAACTCTTGCTTCTAGAAATTAATAAAGAGTAATTTATTAAAATAAAAGTGTAACGTGTATGAGACGTGTATGCGAAGAAAATGTGTGACGTGTTCTATAAAGTGTGTAGACTCTGTCTCTCAGACATCAACTCAGTCAGCTGATCACAGCAAAGATAGACCACAGCACGTTACGTCAGAACAAGTACGTCTCACCCGTTGCCGGAACCATCTTGCCGGATAATGCTTTGCCTCTGTAGACCTCTGGTAATCCAATTTCATGAACATCCGAAATAGACACCGGTGGTATTAAGAGTTAATCAGGGACCGGTTGCACTCTACACAATGTCCGTTCCTAATGTTCCTAAACAAACTGCACAAGTCTTTTGCAGTGTGTACGCAGTTAGTTAGTTAGTTAGTTAGTCGACAGATCATCCTCGTTGCACATCGAACCATTCAGTCCATAAGTGCTAATTACTAATGTTAATTGTTACTGTACTAACACTAGGTACTCTTAGCCGGTTCTCGGTTCGTTACTACTGTCTGATGCTGTGTGGTGCATCAGTATGCATCACTCTCTTTGGTGAATCAACTTCCTTCTAGCGTAAGTTACGTTTCTGTATGCAACTTTATTGATTGTTGAACTGGTGTTCTTCAGAATGGGTTTTTTAATTCTTCCCCAAAACTTGTAGAGTTTCCTTGGATCTGGTAGGGAACCTAGGATAGAAACAACACATCTGGTGATAGTACTAGTCACTGATCCCTTCGGCTGAGTGTAAGCCTATCACCTTGCTTAATGATCTTTAGCTAACTAGACTTAGTCATAGAGCAGATTAGCTACCCACCTAGAGTCGAATCAGGCTATGACAAAGAAAAAATATCAGCAAACAGAATGCGGAACCCCGCCCACCAGGGACACCTACGGGAAGATCCCAATTATCCCTTCATTACTCAACTAGTAAAGCTTATCAACACTTCACTAATCTATTCTAGCTAACAGAGCCAAGTATCACTTCACTACTCTAGCTAGTTTCCACTAACAGTGCTAATCATCACACTATAGTTTAACAAGGCCACATGTCTATAGTAATTATAACGAATATATTATAATAAGTTATACCTTAAATGGCACTACTGCAGTCCTATAAATCATATCTACATCTGCCATATAGGCACGTGTAAAATTAAGTCACTAATTAACACACGGTAGATATTATTTCCACTGGCACTGCAGTGCCCTGCACTCTGTCTAGAGCATTATTCAAGTCCACCCTAGTTGATCTCAACTCGAGTTTATATGGCAAACTACCAAAGTTGTCCACGTGACGTTATCCTTTACTCCCCCACACAGGTGGCACAGTGGCAAATCATCCCCTGTCAAGAACTATTTTCCTGGCTTAAATCCTGTCAAAGTTGTCAGTAATTGCCTAGATTCTCAAAACAAGCCAGCTAGTTTCTGTAAACTCCCAACAAAGAGTTTCGATACCAAGCTGCCAATCATCTTGATGTTCCGGAAACCAAGAATTGACAGATGCACTGTTTTCCGTACTAGGTACTTCCGTTTTACATCTGCCCCTGTGATCTCACGGCTTCCATCTGCATTCAAATGTTGACAAACTTGTCACTCTTCTGTTCCGTGGTGACAATCCCAGCAGCCATTTCCGTCTGATGTCCGGCAGTATAGATGACAAACGGAACCATTCCATATCCTTCTCCCTCACCACCAAATGTGTTTATGGGCTGACACGATGTAACCTGTACAACTGTGTTTACTCTGTTAGTACAAATAGATGTCGCTGGTCGATCGTCCGCTTAATCCGAAAATCCTCTGTAATAATCAACCGGATAAACACACGGTTTCATTTTGTGACACAGTTACTCTCTGATATTGTTTACTGTCCTCTTCCAGTCTGTGTTGTACACTCTCTGATATTGTTTACTGTCCTCTTCCAGTCTGTCTTGTACACTCTCTGATATTGTTTACCGTCCTCTTCCAGTCTGTGTTGTACAGTTACTCTCTGATATTGTTTACTGTCCTCTTCCAGTCTGTGTTGTACAGTTACTCTCTGATATTGTTTACTGTCCTCTTCCAGTCTGTGTTGTACAGTTACTCTCTGATATTGTTTACTCTTCCAGTCTGTGTTGTACAGTACTCTCTGATATTGTTTACCGTCCTCTTCCAGTCTGTGTTGTACAGTTACTCTCTGATATTGTTTACCGTCCTCTTCCAGTCTGTGTTGTACAGTTACTCTCTGATATTGTTTACCGTCCTCTTCCAGTCTGTGTTGTACAGTTACTCTCTGATATTGTTTACCGTCCTCTTCCAGTCTGTGTTGTACATTAACTCTCTGATATTGTTTACCGTCCTCTTCCAGTCTGTGTTGTACATTAACTCTCTGATATTGTTTACCTTCCTCTTCCAGTCTGTGTTGTACATTAACTCTCTGATATTGTTTACTGTCCTCTTCCAGTCTGTGTTGTACAGTTACTCTCTGATATTGTTTACCGTCCTCTTCCAGTCTGTGTTGTACAGTTACTCTCTGATATTGTGTACTGTCCTCTTCCAGTCTGTGTTGTACAGTTACTCTCTGATATTGTTTACCGTCCTCTTCCAGTCTGTGTTGTACAGTTACTCTCTGATATTGTTTACCGTCCTCTTCCAGTCTGTGTTGTACAGTTACTCTCTGATATTGTTTACTGTCCTCTTCCAGTCTGTGTTGTACATTAACTCTCTGATATTGTTTACTCTTCCAGTCTGTGTTGTACATTAACTCTCTGATATTGTTTACCGTCCTCTTCCAGTCTGTGTTGTACATTAACTCTCTGATATTGTTTACCGTCCTCTTCCAGTCTGTGTTGTACAGTTACTCTCTGATATTGTTTACCGTCCTCTTCCAGTCTGTGTTGTACAGTTACTCTCTGATATTGTTTACCGTCCTCTTCCAGTCTGTGTTGTACAGTTACTCTCTGATATTGTTTACCGTCCTCTTCCAGTCTGTGTTGTACAGTTACTCTCTGATATTGTTTACCGTCCTCTTCCAGTCTGTGTTGTACATTAACTCTCTGATATTGTTTACTCTTCCAGTCTGTGTTGTACATTAACTCTCTGATATTGTTTACTGTCCTCTTCCAGTCTGTGTTGTACAGTTACTCTCTGATATTGTTTACCGTCCTCTTCCAGTCTGTGTTGTACATTAACTCTCTGATATTGTTTACCGTCCTCTTCCAGTCTGTGTTGTACAGTTACTCTCTGATATTGTTTACCGTCCTCTTCCAGTCTGTGTTGTACATTAACTCTCTGATATTGTTTACTGTCCTCTTCCAGTCTGTGTTGTACAGTTACTCTCTGATATTGTTTACTGTCCTCTTCCAGTCTGTGTTGTACATTAACTCTCTGATATTGTTTACCGTCCTCTTCCAGTCTGTGTTGTACAGTTACTCTCTGATATTGTTTACTACCGTAGTCTACCTTGTGTCGTTAAATGCACCGGTAACATTGGGACGATCACCTGTTGCTGTATATTTTCCTTTAATCTTCTTCTTCTTCTTCGTTCATCCGGAGTTTTTTTTCGGATGTGATTGCGTTGTGCCTGTTTACAGCAGAGCTGCGTTCTTGCGCCGTTAGGCCGACACATCCGACTTCTGCGGGCATTTGTTGACCGGGTTAACCTTCCCGGTTCCTTTAATCTATTGTCCGTTGTAGACGCGTCCGGTGGTCGCCACTGACACCAGAATCAATGACACTGAGATTAACTGCGATCCAATGAACTCAACTAATCCAATATTTGCATATGACGCCAGTTTCTTGGACCACCTGGCGAGTAATTGCAATCGGCGTCTTAAATGATCTTCCCCCGCAGCGCGTCGCTTTGATGTTCTCGAGTTGGGTGGGCAGGTATCAATCGCTTTCATCTCACTCAGACGTCATACGAATGTCTGTGGACACGTGAATTAGCATTCAGGGGTCGACCACTCTCCGCGGTCAACCATGGCTCTTCAAAGTTGGACTGGTAATAAAAGACTGCCGTCTACTATTAATCTGAGTCAGGGATGGACCCTAATGCGATGGATAAGAGAGATGCCATAATCCCTCTCCTACGCTGGACACAAATCCCGCTAAACTGAGACCCAAAAAAACGATAACAGACGACAAAAGGCGGACCCTTCTTAGGGCCAACGTAAGCAGCAATATGTCAAACAAGAACGGGAACCAATGATAATAAACCCGTCTGGCGGATCCTCCTCAGGATCTGTCCTTCTAAGGCAGTGGTTCTCAACCTTTTTTGGCCCATATGTTCAGAATAGCATTCCCCCCTTTCGTATTTCCTCCCTATAAATCCCCCCCCCCCCCACACACACACATACAGTAAACGTAAACGCGGAAGCTAAATTTAATAAAACATACTAGAACAAGTCTAGACGTCTACATAAAACGTGATTTGCAGGTCTACTTACGTTATAAAACGATTTCAGAAGGGCGAGAAGTATATAAATGTAAAGCATGGAGGAAAAAAAACAATATCAAGAATCGGTTCTTGTATTAACGCGATCTTGAAATAATCTTAATCCCCCCCCCCCCCTCGGAAACCCTAAAATGTCCCCCGGGGGAGGAGGAGGGGAATTCCTCACTGGTTGAAATGCCAACATGGCGGTTAAGCGTTGAACCGTTAAGGCCTGTGGCGTGTTTGTGCTTGCAATCGCATTTTCTTCATGTTGGACTGTTAGTACATGGCTCCGTCGCCCTGCTACTGAGTGAGTGCGTGGGCGACACTGTGAGCTGTGAAATTCACGGGGGATGCTTTTACATCTGTCCTGTACAGTGACCTGCATGTTCGGAACAATGGCTACTGGCTGTTGCTGAATTGACTAATTTGCTTTTTCGCTTCACGGGTGCATTTTTCAGGAGATTCCCGGGAGTCGGCGCTGAAGCTGCGGAGTTCGTGCTTTATGCGACACTTTCGGCGAGTCGCCCTGCGGTAAAAGACCGAGCCATGTGAGAAAACCCGGGTCAATGAGGTCTTTCTGGTGACTGCCGAGTCCATCGACGATGAACTGTGGTTTTCGTGGATTAATTTTGTGTTGGCATTCTGGCGGCGGCATATGTTGTATTGCCGAGACTCCTGCCTATTCTACTTGTCACATTGGACAGTGGAGAGCATTTTGTGTGATATTCACTGGCACAGGAACGGAGCCTAGTGGGGACGACCCGTTGCCGTGAAGTTGAAACGTCGACTAACTTAACTCACCGGTTGAAATCCGTGTGTTCTAAGGGCTATCAAGGAAACGCCAAACGAGGGTGGGGGTTAGAATGATAATGACAGCAGAACTGGAAGAAGAATAACATGTAGAGCACACGAGGAATGGACGATAAAGGAAAAGAGGAACCTAGCTTGGCACGCTTCAGTGGTAGACGTCTAATGCGCACATGACCAGGACAATTCGAACCGCACCATGAACCACTACAATTATAACCAATGCTGCTAAAGCTGGTTGAACGAGCTAGAAAGTTTTGTTTTTTTCTACAAAACGGAACGGACGCTATTATAACTTCTTTTTGAGGTTGAACAGAGTATGGGGTAATGAATTAAACAATCGAAATAGACATTTCATTTGGCAGTCCTGTTTAGGACTAACTATAAAGAGAGCTAAGAAAGGAGAGGGAATCAAAATTCACAACAAAAACGGATCTGTTATAACCGATGCTGAAGAAGTAGGTTGAACGAGGTCGAACTTTTTTTTCCACGTAAATACTGCACTGAAAAATGTCCTTTGGCAGCCGAAACAGTTCAGTTGGGAGCGTAAGACTGAAGATTTTCTTCTCTGGTGATTGACTGGTCCGGGGAGTCACCGCTGGTGTTGGCGGTTGGACGAGGAGAACGATGATCCCACATATAACATGAGGAGAGACGTGAGAAGAATTGGAGGAGTGTAATTAAGCATCATCTCATGTCACTGCGGTAAGCATGGCCGAGCATCTTTTCTCACTTAGTCTGCAGGCTGTCAATAATTGTTCAAGCTTATCTACACTTACAGTCTGCAAGTTGTCAGTAATTGTTCAAGTTTATTTTCTGTCTGCAACTTGTCAGATTTCAAGCTTGCCTTTCCCTGCATCGTGCCCCAAAAATATGTGATCTCCAACGACTGTAGTTTTCATTGGCTTCCCCCGAGATCTGCCTCATTTCATTCGTCTCCCCCACAAAACACATCAGTGCAGCAGTCAATTGTCCGTCCGTGTATTGTTCGGTCTCGTACAACGGTACAGGCTACTACTGATGGATATTCCCGGGGCAAACATGCCTGAGGCCCAGGCCTACGTACAGGGCCGCCCAGAATGCATCTGGCGCAATCTGAAAATACTTGCATGTCATTTACAGGACGTCGCAATCAACCTAAGCATATTGTGATTTTCTAGGCAGATTTTACGTTCAGTAGTCTCTTTCTGAACGATCGATGCCTCATTCGATTCAAATCAACGCAAAGCGGCCTGCTTCTAATCGCTCGCAGATAATGTGGAACACTGTACGCGGTATGACGCGTACCCGTGAAGCGCGGTCACCACTCCCAACCGATGTTTACAGTTTTCAAGCTATGTGAGGGTGTGCATACAAACTGCTGCTTCCTGGCCTGTACCTCATTTGGGACCTAGGCCTGCAACCAGCTGTCCTATCTTTGCCTGCAGCTCCGACCTTCCCCCTGTAGTTGAATTCGTCGTTATTAATTCTCTTCTCCGTGTTCTCAGGTCTCCTACTATTTTGTTTAAAGGCTACTCCTGCTGGTGTGATGTGTGTTCTAATTTCTACAGCTTCCACCCCCATACATAGACCATTCCAAATCAAGAGTCGAGACAAGAACCGACATCATGGCATTCCCGTACATGCTCAGTCCTCTTCAACAGCCAGCGATGAGTCCCAATACTAATGGTATTAACAAGTCTGATTATGTGCCCGCCTGGCCTTTCGTTCGGCCAGATCGTCTGGTCCCTCCTTGCAGCATGGTTCTCTCCAGGCCGTGGTGGTCTATTCCATACACAATCCCAGCCCATCTGCTCGGTTCTCACCACGTCCTGGGGAAATAATACAAGAGATGCTCTCTATTTCTGATTGTGCTTGCCTTTGATAGTATCCTCCAGAATGCTATTTATAAGAGTTGTGTAATGTATACACGCGTGGAGTTCAGATGTGCAGCATTGATCACGCCCTGATGTATTCTACACTTAAAGGTCGTAGATGGACAAAACGGTTGATGGCCTGACAAACACAAAGACAACTAAACGGACGCCAGTTGGTTCAAGAATAGATGTATTTAAATATATGCGATACAGACACAGGTGCCAGTCTCAGACGCTACATCTGGGCCACACTCAACATCCACGTAGCAGCGACATAATAAATAGCATAATCAAAGCCAGTCACACAGAATGTATGTCCCAGTCAGGGCACCCGAGAACACATCAACACCATCAAACTAGTACACCAATAAATTAATGACAACAATAGTTATGCAGCATGTCTATCATACATTTCATACAAATCTCCAGCATGTCAGAGTGCCTGCTGGAGCAGTCTCCGCCTCTCTGATCCATATCCCATCCACAACTAACAGTAACTATATAATGACAGTGCCAGCCTTTTCTACATTCAGGCTCTAATTAACCTGCTTTATCACCCACTGTTGATCTTAGACACCCCCCCCCCCCTCTAGTTTGTTATGTTCCCCTCATCACTATACAGTTTCTGCTAGGTTCCCCTCATCACTATACAGTTTCTGCTAGGTTCCCCTCATCATCATACAGTTTGTGCTAGGTTCCCCTCATCATCATACAGTTTCTGTTAGGTTCCCCTCACGACCATACAGCTTCTCTTTCACTAGGGTCTGGTACAGACATGGCGGTCTGCACCTTTCATGAAGCCAACAACCCTTGCCAGACACATCTACTCCATGACTGACAGTATGAAGACACACCCACCGGAGCAACACGAGGAAACCACAACCACACTAGGCTGGGATGTTACACTCAGACTGTCTACACATACAGCCAAACAACAGAGTTTAAATAACATGCGGGAACAGACACTACACTTGCTCTTTCCCAAAAATGCTGAATGGGCATACAAGAAATAAAACACTGGGTAATCAATAAATAAAGAATGAATCTACATACAAGATAAAGTCATGTAAACATGGCATGAAGGCTTACATTACACACACACCCCAACACCATAGCACGGCTCGTGATGGCTAACACATCAATTTTAAAAGTTCATAATGGCAGACTATCTAATCAATATAAATACAAAACACACAAGTTTGTGTCTCTGACCTAGGCAGTCATTCCTGAACACATGTCAGTGTCACAATTATGCTGTTGACTGAACAAGTGATTTTAAAAAGTCAGTTGTCAATGAATGCATGCAGAATGTGTATCCAGAAATCATATTCCATGACTGCTTGTGCATGTTTTTTTTTATAAAGAAATGGTTTCATTTATTGACTGAGTTATCTTACATGGATCTGCATATTAACATATTTATAGACAGCATCTAGTTCCACAACTGCACAAGCCGTCACACACCCACAGCCGCCAGACACAACCAAGTGGAGATCAGGCTATAGAAACTATCCAGCACAAGCAAAACAGAAAACATCTTGTGTCAAACTCCATGGACACATGTGGACCACCTTACAGACAGCAGCACAAGTAGGCATGGACACATATGGACAAGCAGCACAAGTAGGCATGGACACGTGGACAAGCAGCACAAGTAGGCATGGACACATGTGGACAAGCAGCACAAGTAGGCATGGACACATGTTGACAAGCAGCACCAATAGGCATGAACACATGTGGACAACTTACAGACAACCAACAGCACAAGTAGGCATGGACACACATGGACAAGCTTACAGACAGCAGCATAAGTAGGCACGGACAAGCTTACAGACAGCAGCATAAGCAGGCATGGACACACGTGGACAAGCTTACAGACAGCAGCACAAGTAGGCATGGACAGTCGGCTTGGTCACAAGATGCCACATGGTAGGTGATCATGAATAAGATCATGTTGTCAGGAATGTGGCAAACACTGTCCACTTACCACAAGTTCCTGCACTGCTCTTGGCTTGTATAAAGAAGCCACAATGGTTAGTGCGCTGGCCTGCCAAGACTGGTTGTGAGTTGAATCCCCAGCAGAATGTTTCCACCCAGTACGGCCCTGGGCTCGACCTCACCTCACAAACACCAGGCAGCAGACGGGTGAGCTGCCCCCCCCCCCCCCCCCCACATCAGTTTCTGAGATGGGACCGGGTCGGAATCTTCTGGCAGATCTTCACACCCACTGGACCAGCAATTTGCCCCGCATGTCCAACAATTTGTCCTTAATGCCCATGTATTATGGAATGCTTGTAACAAATGTCTCAAGATGTCACTGGCTCATGCTTCTCGTGGGATGTCTGCTTGTCTCACTGATACCACTAAAACAATCAGAAAGCTATCAACACCATCTTGAGAACTGCCATTTCAATGAAACATGAATCTGCGCCTCAAAGCAGGACACATCTGGATGCCATGTATACAAATATTTAAGACTGACAAATTAGCGATGTGCATGCACAGAACTGGCGTCCCAAACAACAGATATCACAGCCCAAGTCTGTCCCGCATACGACACATCTAGGCAAACCTTTTGGCTGAGTGAAACAACAGTGGAAGCAAAACTTTACAGACTACTGAGCAAAGTTGACACACATCAACATTGCAAATACAGACAAATTATTTCAAATGAATGAAAGAAAACAAGAAAATACCAGTCATAATGAAAGGACAAGAAAAATGAACAATCACCACCAAGAACAGAGAACAAGCAGAATGAACAATCTCCAGCTAGAACAGTGAACAAGCAGATTGAACAATCTCCAGCTAGAACAAAAGGACAAGAAAAATGAACAATCACCACCAAGAACAGAGAACAAGCAGATTGAACAATCTCCAGCTAGAACAGTGAACAAGCAGAATGAACTATCTCCAGCTAGAACAGTGAACAAGCAGAATGAACTATCTCCAGCTAGAACAGTGAACAAGCAGAATGAACTATCTCCAGCTAGAACAGTGAACAAGCAGATTGAACAATCTCCAGCTAGAACAGAGAACAAGCAGATTGAACAATCTCCAGCTAGAACAAAAGGACAAGAAAAATGAACAATCACCACCAAGAACAGAGAACAAGCAGAATGAACAATCTCCAGCTAGAACAGTGAACAAGCAGATTGAACAATCTCCAGCTAGAACAGAGAACAAGCAGATTGAACAATCTCCAGCTAGAACAAAAGGACAAGAAAAATGAACAATCACCACCAAGAACAGAGAACAAGCAGAATGAACAATCTCCAGCTAGAACAGTGAACAAGCAGATTGAACAATCTCCAGCTAGAACAGTGAACAAGCAGATTGAACAATCTCCAGCTAGAACAGAGAACAAGCAGAATGAACAATCTCAAGCTAGAACAGTGAACAAGCAGAATGAACTATCTCCAGCTAGAACAGTGAACAAGCAGATTGAACAATCTCCAGCTAGAACAGTGAACAAGCAGATTGAACAATCTCCAGCTAGAACAGTGAACAAGCAGAATGAACTATCTCCAGCTAGAACAGTGAACAAGCAGAATGAACAATCTCCAGCTAGAACAGTGAACAAGCAGATTGAACAATCTCCAGCTAGAACAGTGAACAAGCAGATTGAACAATCTCCAGCTAGAACAGTGAACAAGCAGAATGAACAATCTCCAGCTAGAACAGTGAACAAGCAGATTGAACAATCTCCAGCTAGAACAGTGAACAAGCAGATTGAACAATCTCCAGCTAGAACAAAAGGACAAGAAAAATGAACAATCACCACCAAGAACAGAGAACAAGCAGAATGAACAATCTCCAGCTAGAACAGAGAACAAGCAGAATGAACAATCTCAAGCTAGAACAGTGAACAAGCAGAATGAACAATCTCCAGCTAGAACAATGAATGAGAAGAATGAATAATCACTGATCAGAACAGTGAACAAGAATAAATAATCACTACAAAGCGGCATCACTCATGCAGTAGAGACAGTTCCACCAGAGAAATGTGGACATGTACCTAGCCATGAGACCAACATACACAGTGCTGCAGAACTGACGCCACCCAAGCGCCCCATGTACAAGACGCGTCAATGACACACATGTTGGCTTCAACCCTCCACTTTCCAGTCACGGACAGTGGCTTGACACTTAAATTAGCTTTCACTTTGTACAATATTTACATATATTCAATGAATACTAGACACAGCAAGTTTGTAATGTGTTGTTTGTCCACAAGTCGGGTCAGTTCAGAGGCAAGTAACAGTCACAGCTACCAGCTTGGGTCAGTGTCATAAACAAACAAAACATTCATTGTGATACACTCAGGAATGGCACATACATGATTCATACAAAATAATTTGAAATAGAAAAAACATTTTAAACAGCAGAATAAGTAAACACAAACTTTCTACATATTCAAATGTGGATCAGACGCTCAGCGAAGACATCCAGCCCATGTCAAACGTGACTGCCCTATCAGACAACCACAACATGCAAAGCAGGGGTCAACAAAGCTAAACATAGTTCAGGAGCCAGACCCTGCACATATTTTCCCACCTTCAAAGTTTTAGAAATAAATTTGAACATGCAGGCACCAGGTAAAAAATACTTAGGTGTCATGGCGACCAGACACCTTATTTGCCCACCCCTGATGTACATTATCTTTTACATTAAGGTTTAAACATAGCTGGCAAAGCCCAATAACATCTGTTCACAATAAATAACCACGTAGCATGCACACACAGGCAAGAAAACAGCATGCACCTTGCCAGCAACAACATGAAATACAGGTTGACAGTTACCGCAAGAGACTAGCTTCAATGTATTATATCTTAAATAAAAGCACTGGAACGCCTCGGAGAAGCAATGGTTAAACATACATGCAGACAACAAACACGTGCACACAGCAAAGTGCCAAGCATTTCAGCTACCGGTGGGTATCTTTGGGGACAGTCTGAAGCCAACACCACCAGGATCCAAGCAGTTTTAAATGAAACCAAGCACCCAGTCTGTGCAGTACAGTCATGTGTATGGAAGCATTAGTCTATGGCAAACACGGGCAGACTTACAGCGCTGGACCAAGTGGACTTTGTGCTTACAGAGTGGGTTGCAAGAACACCTTGTGCGTGGGAAGGGTGGTGGGATGTGCGTGGGAAGGGTGGTGGGATGTGCGTGGGAATGGTGGTGGGATGTGTGTGGGTGCGTGCTGAGAATGAGATTTTCTTTTAATTACAAAAACTGTGCCAATGTTCATTAGTCAATGTGTGATTATTTTAAATATCAAGAAATGTTTATAGTACTCGTAAATAAATAAGGAAAGCTACGAAGATACAACAATGTTAAGAGTAAACATGTAACAATGGCTATCTCTCAATGGATAGACACTGCAGAATGAGCTCAATTGCAGAGAAAGCATACATTCATGTCCCATCTAGCCAGAGCCACGGTAAAACAATCTCAGAAAGCAATATTTAGCAACCGGATTTATGATTATATAATACAATGACCATTAAATTTGGTTAAAATAACATGGAAGAGAAATGAATAGATTTCATTTTTTAAATAAATAAAATGTGGTTTAAAATGTACACGCACTGATGCAAAACTATGCATGACTATATGTCTGTGAAAACAGCCACCCATGTTTTCAAGGCAGATTCAAATGTCTGCACAATTTCTATAAAATAATAAAGTTAGAAATGTTGAAAATTCTGGGCACAACTTCAACAATAAGGAACCTAACTCCACTACTGACACTAAATAATAATCTTCGACACTGACAAGGTTCATTCGCGAATAAATTGCTTTGAAGCACCATGAATCTTTTTTATCGTTTTAATTTTAAAATGGTTAAGAGATACAATTAAGCTAGGGCATCACTAGCTTGGGAAGCCTCCGTGGTGTAGTGGCTAGACACTGGCCTGCCCACCCGGTGGTCGTGGGTTCAATTCACAGCTGGCCAGTGGGATTTTAAAACATGGACCTGGGTGTCAGATCGACCTAGTTTAAAATAGCTATAAAGATTTTCCTGGGGAGTAAAGGTGGGCGGCGAGACACCGACATCACCTGCCGAGTGCCGACTGGTTGATACGAATATGGATCCAGCACAGAGTGCCCGATGCGCTACGGGGTGCCTTACTGCCTGACTATACCTAGCTGGAACTAATGCAGTAATGGCTAGCACTACAGGGTGCCTGACTATACCTAGCTGGAACTAATGCAGTATGGCTAGCACTACAGGGTGCCTGATATACCTAGCTGGAACTAATGCAGTAATGGCTAGCACTACAGGGTGCCTGATATACCTAGCTGGAACTAATGCAGTAATGGCTAGCACTACAGGGTGCCTGACTATACCTAGCTGGAACTAATGCAGTAATGGCTAGCACTACAGGGTGCCTGACTATACCTAGCTGGAACTAATGCAGTAATGGCTAGCACTACAGGGTGCCTGATATACCTAGCTGGAACTAATGCAGTAATGGCTAGCACTACAGGGTGCCTGACTATACCTAGCTGGAACTAATGCAGTAATGGCTAGCGCTACAGGGTGCCTTACTGCCTGACTATACCTAGCTGGAACTAATGCAGTAATGGCTAGCGCTACAGGGTGCCTTACTGCCTGACTATACCTAGCTGGAACTAATGCAGTAATGGCTAGCGCTACAGTGTGCCTTACTGCCTGACTATACCTAGCTGGAACTAATGCAGTAATGGCTAGCGCTACAGGGTGCCTTACTATACCTAGCTGGAACTAATGCAGTAATGGCTAGCGCTACAGGGTGCCTTACTGCCTGACTATACCTAGCTGGAACTAATGCAGTAATGGCTAGCGCTACAGGGTACCTTACTGCCTGACTATACCTAGCTGGAACTAATGCAGTAATGGCTAGCGCTACAGTGTGCCTTACTGCCTGACTATACCTAGCTGGAACTAATGCAGTAATGGCTAGCGCTACAGGGTGCCTTACTGCCTGACTATACCTAGCTGGAACTAATGCAGTAATGGCTAGCGCTACAGGGTGCCTTACTGCCTGACTATACCTAGCTGGAACTAATGCAGTAATGGCTAGCGTGTGTCCCTCAGCCCCAAGAATTGACACTTGTCTGTCAGTAGTTCATTTAGACATGCAACGATATGGGTTCTTACATTGTGGCTGTTTTTGTGAGCTTTCCAGAGGGCACTTTCAGCAGAAATGTGGTTGCGGACTGCTTGGATGTTGATGGGACAACGACCTTAAACGGTGAGGCTGGGTTATGGGATGGTGGCAGCGTTGTGGAGGTGGTTGTCAACACTTTCCTCAAGCTGCCTGGTTGATGTATGATATGCATGTCTGTCTGGGCGCCGTCACATGTTCCTGTTAGTGGCGTACTGAACAGCGGATGGTTCTGTGGCGTGGTTGGCGGTGTGAACGACTCAGCTATGGAAGTCTGGCCAGTTGGAGATGGATCAGGTGTCATGGGATTGGCATGTATTTTAACTGGAAATCCATGACTGGAGTTGCTTGTTGGTGTCCTCAGCTGTGATAAAAAGGAGGAGCCAGGAGTTGGAGTCATGTTTTTCATCAGAGGTTTTCTGGCACCATGCAAAGTTTTATCATCCCACGATGTTGATCCCTGGTTGTTCGTATGTAGCCTGAGGGGCTCCATAGGGGGAGTAGCTGCGGCTGATTTGTTGATACAACGTACAATGATCTGAGGCAGGATACGGAAAGAAGCAGCCTGGGGTGTGGAAGTGACTATTGGCATGCTGTTCAAACGCCTCAAGCCAATTTTTATTTCAGGTGTTGACGGGGAACCTTCGTTCCAAGCCACTGCAGAATCAATCATCTCTGTACTATCGGATCTATTTGGCATTTCCACCTTGATGCGTTTCTCACCGGATACAGCGATTTCAACCAGGTTTCTCTTGAGTATCCGGTTATGGAATATAGACCCAGGCACAGGATTTGATTCTTTACGAGCATCCATGTCATAGTCGTGCGACTGTAAGAGGCTTCTGCCTAAAATGGTAAATGGGGCTGATCCTTCGGAAGGTTTGTTAAAATGTATTTGCCGCTGGGCGCTGGACTTGGCATACTTCAGAGAGTGCAGAATCGTTTCATATTGTGACTTGGACAATGGAATATGCTGGGCTGCCCCGTGACTGTTGACAGACTTAACCTCTCCCGAGTGTGACAGAATGATAGTCTCTGCCGGTTTTGTGCCAGGAGTCGGCGTGTGTAAAACTATATTTGTCACCTGAGGTTGAGCAGCCAGAGCGTGGGGTCGATGGATCACTCTGGGAGATGGGTTTCCCCCACACTTCACCATGTGGTCATCAAAACTCAGATGCTTGGACATGGACTTTGGTATTGCAAATCTGGTCACCTTTGGCCCTGGGGCGCTGTTCACATCTGTCAGGGAGGCAAAAAGGAAACACGATCTTTGAGGCAAGGCAATATGTATCATCATAACCGTCACTTTACATGTATGTTCTATAGTCTGTACGGGGAGGAGAATATGCAGATGAAGAAAGGGGAAACAACAAGAATTTAGTGCAGGCAAGAGGGAATAAGGGCACTAATAGAAATCATCATCATCATGTGCCTTGTTGACTGACTTGGGCAATCATGCAACCAACAGCATACATCAGTTCATGTATTGATCCCTTCAGTGCAGACACAAAAACTGAAAAATGTTCTCTCGCTGTCTTCCTCAAATTTTCAGTCATCACAATATGTTCCAGGTTTTGTCTTCTCATAATGTGGCCAAAAATGATTGCCCTGTTCTGATGTTTGATATAAGTTGTCTTTGTCTTAGCTTCTCTCAAAATAATTACTCATTTTGACTGTCCAAAGAATTTTCAGCGTTCATCTGTAAAACCATATTATATCTGTGAAGCTTCTAAGGATTTACCTGCTTGTTTTTTTTTTTTTTATTCTCCGGGGTTACCACATAATAAGAATCAGAGACAAAAGCATGTTAAAGAACAGAAACAAGCGGTCTGAACCTGAGAAAGAAGGAAAGGTAGGACTGAACATCGATCACTTCAGTGATTTATTTCACAAGCAGATTATACTCACTCCCATATACAGATTATAGTACTATTACTTTTGTTATTTTCTAACGACTATCATTCAAATGATATAATCTCTGTTGCATTTACATAAAATGGATTGCTAAAATAAATCTTTGGTATATTTACATAGAACTGGTTGCTAAAATAAACCACCAGTTCACAAAAGCATGTGATCATAGAAGGGCTGGGGTCAAGTTAGAACAGGCTGAAACTCACCATCTGAAAGCCGTTTCCTGATGGGGCTTGTGGGTTCAGAGGCTGAACCAATCAAGAGGCTCCTCTCCTGTTCTGTCACCTTACAGATCTCGTCTAATGAATTATTCCTGGGTAGACTGTTCCTGGAGGTTGGGCCATCCAAGCCATCAAATGACAGCTTCATTTTGAAATCTGCATAAACCAGAAGGGCAAGTTTGTATTGGGCAAACAATAGCAATGAACAATCAATGATGCCTGTGGTCTATTGGCGTGATAACAGAATGTCTTGAGACTACCAGAAACGCTGTATTGCAATAACTTTGTTGTGACTACAGATCAAATAATGTTATTTCCGATCCTATGTTGTAGGCTCCTGAGTCAACCAAACTTGCTCCCACATCTCAACATACCTTCCAACCAATGACAGGCATTCCCTGGATGAATGTCAAATGCCATTACCTCCCCCGATGTGTCTCCACCTTGCCGTGGTGTGAGAGCTTAAGTGTCCCACAGACCCCAAGCGCTATTCCGATGGATATAAACTACATATTGGACAGCTCTTGGGATAGGGACCAAACTAAGAGAGATACAACCTGCTGCTCTGCAGGTAGACTGAGGATAACAGTCTAAATCAGGCGCACGATGCCAATAATCTCAGTCCGGACATAACCTCTAAGGCTCCCAGCCGAGGTGTATGGCTGAACGTCTCTAAGCCATAAACCCTCGGAAGTGAGAGCCTGGCTGACACAAACCTACACCAAAATTGAGGTGAGGTGCTGAGCACGCTACATGCTTGGCGCAGATACTCGTTCGATGGCTCTTAGCTGGGGGATATGAGGGATCCCCGGATGAGAGGGCCTGGCCGTTACTCGCCCACAGACGCACGGAGGTAAGGTGCTGAGCCGGCAGCACATGTAGCCTACCTCGTGAGCGAGTACTAAAGGTGGAAAAACACCTCGGTCGCACGTTCCGTAGATAGTCTGTAACCGTACTCATGGAGTGAGTGTAGTCAAAGGTGGAAAATTGTCTCGTTGACACGAAATGGAACGCCTGTCTTGCGAATCCATTACGTGGCAGCCCGAAGCAAAAGCTTGCTGTGTGGAAGTCGAAATAAGAGTCTAACTGTCTCGAAACCCGAGGAAGGCTAACCTCATCAAAAATGCCCGCTGAAGCCGGAAGTGCCAGCCTACGGGCGGCAAAATAAAAATGGCACTACGCAATTACGTCCGAGTGAAATGTCTTTCGTGACCGGAAAAGCTCTAACTAGTCTTCCCTCGTGCTAGGAACAGCTACCTAGTTTCCGAATGCCGCTCTTGTTCGGAACAGCTCTGACTAGGTAGTTTTCCGAATGTCCGACGTGTCTGGAACAGCTCTGACGGACACAACGACAAGCACATGTCCGAAAAACTCGCTGAGTGGATATTGACTGCAGACCAGTCTGGTCTGTGCGGGAACGGCCCGGGGCGAACGAAATGCCCAATATATTGAAGTGAGGAATTAAAGCAGCCATGAGCAGGACGTGACGATTCCCTCGGTGAGCCCAGCACCAGAGCGTTATGTGTCGGCTCTGCAATTATGGAAGCCACCCAGGATGGCGGAAAATGCTATGGACTGTCCCTGCCTTCATTTGAGGGATGACCGTGCAGTCTTCGACTGTTCCAACTTGACCAGCTGGGATGTGGACAGTACCACAAAAGTGAGAGTCTCCCAGGAATGCTAACCTGGTCAAAAATGCACGCTAAAAGCCGGATGTGTTGGCCTAAGGGTTTCGACCCAAGGGTGCCTAACCAGACACACCGCAATCACATCTGAAAAAACACTCCGGATGAACGCAAAGAAGAAGAAGAAATGCCATTACGTTTCTCATAAGATATTGTCTTGTTAAACACAATATTCTCCGTAAATACACTGTTCATGTCGCTGTATCCCTGTGAGTTGTCAGGTCCATTCTGCCACTTGTGATCGCGTTCTAGTCAAGCTGACAAACTACTTCCCACTTTAATTGATTCACTCATTGCATGCATGTAAGTATATCTCTGGGAGTTACAGCTGAATTTAGCTTACCAGCAAATAGTGTTCTGAATCTAGATGTGCATGTCTGAAATGTGTTTTGAGGACTGTCATGTCATCTGTGTGAAAACTGTCATGTCATGTGTCTGAAGATGTCATGTCGTGTAGAGATGTACATTTCTTGTTAATACAAATATTAATTTGATTTTTGTTTTGTTTTGTGGTTTGGAGACACCCAGGTTGGGGAAAAACCATTTCTATGACACTAATTCCCTGAGCTATACTTTTTGAGCAATTTTTATTATAATTAAATACCTCAAGTTAATTGTTGATATTGGCATGTCTTTAGTTTTGTATAGTACTTTGAAGATTCATGTAAAACCTGACTGACTGATCGTGATTAATTGTTGCTGTGTAATACTGGATCACATGCATGCTGTCTTCTTTGTGGTTCTGTTTATTTTACCCTAGAACTCTCCAGTCTGTTAGTTATTTCTCTGCCTCATTAGATAGCATTAGAACGTTTCTCTTGATGTAGTCTGAGAACAGCACTGTTTCACATGTGTTGACAACTGTTTGTCTGTGTTGTTCCATTCTGTTTCCCCAGTCCCAATATTTCATTTTCTTTATTATTTGGGTTTCTCCCAATGCATACATAGTTCTAACAGTCCAGGTGCCAATTCTAGAGATTTTCCAAGGTGAAAGGAAATAAATCAGCAACGCAAATTCCTCACTGGAAGATCTTACATCTTGGTTGGCTAACCAAAAAAAAAAAAAAAAATGTTTTTAAATTGACTCATTCATGGTTGGTTGGATTTTGCAGTTTTTTGCTTTTTAGTGGGATGAAGTAGCCAGCTTGTTTGAGTGGGATGAGGTAGTCAATGTGTTTGAGTGGGATGAGGGAGCCAACATGTTTGAGTGGGATGAGGTAGCCAGCGTGTTTGAGTGGGATGAGGTAGCCAGCATGTTTGAGTGGGATGAGGTAGTCAGTCACAGGCCAACCCTCCTGAGTTGCCTCCTATTCTTTGCTTGTGTATTCCAGACCCCAGTAACATACCAGACCAGACAGCAAATGTACTAATTAGAATATATGTAATACCAAATATATAATAGATGATTATGAAACATTGAAACAGATGAAGAATGGCCACACTGATCGTGTCAATTACCTGGTAATAGTGGACCGGCAGGTCGGATCGGACGGAAGCCATGTTGCAACATGTTCTGAACTGAAAATTAAATAACGTTTTTAAGAAATAATTAGCTATGGCATTAAAAGCACAGTGCAGGCAGGTTAGGATGATGATATGTTCAGTAAGTACAACATATACGAGTGGTTGGGATTATGTCAAGGTTGGTTATGTGTCCACAGGCAGGTTAGGGTCATGATTTGGTTCAGCACGACATATATGACTGGTAGGGATTACACTGAGATTGGTCATATTCTCCATTGTGTTTAGATGTTTCATTGTCAACAGACACAGACCCAGTGCTCAGAAGGACTACAAGATAAACATTTGTTTACCCAAGACGTCATATTAAAGGAAGGCAATTAGCAGTACAGAAGACTAGAACAATTCTAAGAAATGTTGGGGGAGTTTGTAGGCATGTGGTAGACGAGTGACGTATATTTTCCTGTGTTGGTGGTTGAATAACTACACAGATGTGAAGTTGCAGTATCAGTCTTGCACACCCTGCTAGTTCCTTCGCTTATAGGGGCACAAGAAAGACAACTGTGCCCCAGTGCAGCCAGTACTGGGTACTACCATAGGACTACACCAGCCTCATTCCATAGTCGGTGGTCCCTTTCAGAAGGTGCTGAAATGTCAATGCAGAGTGACAATCTTCCAGAAGAATCACAGCCCACCAAATCCCTCTGTACCGACTGCATCCATGTCCCGTATAATTACTTGCAGCATGTTTTACCTATCTACAACTCCTCACAGAATCAATTACTTGGATACACTGCAACTGTTGTAGAAAATATCTACCTACTATCAACATATACGTGTAGTACAATATCCCCCCGCGTTTCAAGATATTGCGGTCAACATCAGCATCTTTCAGCTGTATGTTGATTCCTAGGCTAGATTACGTAAGCTCATCAGTACGCCACGATTTTCTGAGCGACCAGCTCCATACGCTCATAAGTTACCGGCGCGACTCGAACTGCTTCCAATCCTCGTGCGCTCACGTCAACCACGAGAGTATTCGGGGTTATGGAGAAAGCTGCTAACCCCTCGACCAGGGAGACCAGCATACAACAGTACAATATGCACTAACTTCATTCAACTGTTTAATATTTTATTGGACTACTCTCCAGGCCTGCTGGCAGATATGTTTGTATTGACCAGGGAGACCGGCTGACCCAGCCACAAATGGACATCAGCAATCTGCTGGTGAGTACAGGCTGCTGTTGTGATAGTAACTACATAACCCATGGGGCTAGCATCATTCCCTCACTGTTGTGACACTGACTACAGGACCCATCAAGTCTATAAGAGTATGGGGCTAACATCATTCCCCCACTGTTGTGACACTGACTACAGGACCCATCAAGTCTATAAGAGTATGGGGCTAACATCATTCCCCCACTGTTGTGACACTGACTACAGGACCCATCAAGTCTATAAGAGTATGGGGCTAGCATCATTCCCCCACTGTTGTGACACTGACCACATGACCCATCAAGTCTATAAGAGTATGGGGCTAGCATCATGCCCCCACTGTTGTGACACTGACCACATGACCCATCAAGTCTATAAGAGTATGGGGCTTACATCATTCCCCCACTGTTGTGACACTGACCACATGACCCATCAAGTCTATAAGAGTATGGGGCTAGCATCATTCCCCCACTGTTGTGACACTGACCACATGACCCATCAAGTCTATAAGAGTATGGGGCTAGCATCATTCCCCCACTGTTGTGACACTGACTACAGGACCCATCAAGTCTATAAGAGTATGGGGCTAGCATCATGCCCCCACTGTTGTGACACTGACCACAGGACCCATCAAGTCTATAAGAGTATGGGGCTAGCATCATGCCCCCACTGTTGTGACACTGACCACAGGACCCATCAAGTCTATAAGAGTATGGGGCTAGCATCATGCCCCACCACACCCCATGGCATCATAATATTAATAAGGTCCTTTACTTCACACAAAAAACATTCTTAAAACAAAATAAACACCTACTATGCCCTAAGATGGAGGCGGGGAGTGTTCTTCCTCTTCTTCTGTGTTCATCCGGAGTGTTTTTTTCCCCAGATGTAATTGCAGTGCATTGTTATGCACCCTTGGGCCTAGACCATTAGACCAACACATCCAACTTTTGCGTGCGTTTTTAAAACCAGGTTAGCATTCCTGAGGGACTCTTACTTTTGCAGTGCCGTCCACAGCTTAGGTGGTCAAGTTAAAACGGTCGAAGACTTCACAGTACGCCCTGAAGGGAAGGCAGGGACAGTCCATGGGCATTTTCGGCCATCCAAGGAGGCTTCCATAATTGCAGGGCTGACATATTGCGCTCTGGTGCTGGGCTCACCCAAGGAATCGCCACGTCCTGCACTTGGTTGTTTTAGTTCCTCACTTCCATGTATTGGGCCTTTTGTTCGCCACTGGCCGTCCTCCACGCAAACAAGGAATGGTCAATCTGCAGATGACATCCACTCTGCAAGCTTTAGCTTCAGACTTCCACGTAATGGATTCGCTAGCCAAGTATCCCATTTTGTGTTAGTGAGGCATTTATCCACCTTTGATTACGCTCACCCAACGAGTTGTTATAGAGACTTCGGCATCGTGACGACTGCGTGCGATTGGAACGCTTTTTCACCTGTATTAACGCTCTCGAGGTAGGTTACATGTGCTGCCGGCTCAGCACCTTACCTCCATGCAGCAGAGAGCGAGTAACAGCCAGGCTCTCTCATCCAGGGATTCCTTTTATCCCTCGGATGAGAGCCTTTGAACAAGTATCTGGACCAAGCATGTAGCTGGCTTAGCATTGCGCCTCCATTTTGCAAGGGGTGGATATCAGTCCGGCTCTCACATCCGGGGGATGTTGACTTAGAGATGTTAAATCGTATCCCTCAGCGGAGAGCCTTAGATTATGTGACCGGACCAAGAATTAGTGGCACCAAGCGCCTGATTCTGTCTTAGACTGCCTATCCTCAGTCTATCTGCAGAGCAACAGGTTGTCTCTCTCTTTGTCTGGTCCCTATCCCAAGGCCTGTCCGACATGTGGTTGTGCTTTCATCTGCAAAGCTCCTGGGGTCATTGGGACACACAAGCCCTCTACCATGATGAGGTGAAGACACGTCAGAGGGGAGTCTGGCTCTGCCTAGGCAACTGCCGGTGGGTCTTGAAATACAGTAAATCTAGAAACTTCATACACAATCACCAATAAATCTATTATATTAGCAACACAGTTAATACCAGCTGACACCACACCTCACCATAGAGAAGCAGCTACAGCCATTACATTAGGGGGTGAGTTCATTCAATGTTTGACCAAATAGTAGGCTAATTTTGTTATGTTTGCAAATGGTCTTACAAGTATCAGAATGGTCTTTGGCAGAAAGAAGGGACCCCGCCCTTGCCCTAACAACATGAACCAGTGACAGAAGAAATGTATATTCCGAACTGTCATAATTGATACAACATGAACCAGTAACTGAAGTAATGTACATTCTGACAGTCATATTAAATGCAACAATTTATTTGTTGACTTCACTGTGCTCTGGGTCAGCCCACTTGTACCCAGCCTCTATCACCATTTATGTGTGGGCACGGTTGCTACCACACTATGAACGCACACAATTAAAACAACATAATAGTTTAACAGCAGAATGTCAAATAATGATATTCATGCCTACCATTCTCGTTGCGGACACAGTCCAGGAGGGAGTGCCTGGAGCTGGGGCGGTGACATCCATCATTACAACAAGCTGTGGAAAAGATTATTTACATGTTACACCTGACATCATCATCACGTGCCATGCTGACTGGCACGGGCAAGTGCTTCTTGACACCTTGTGATCTCCAACAGAATATAACATGTTGTGTGCTGACACCTTCTTGAGCCATGACTACATTCTGTCAAGAATGTTCTCTTGTCTTCCTCTTACTATTCCTATACATCTTTCCAAATGTCACACAAAAAACCACCTTTTTTCCCTCTTCTCATAGCATGGCCTAAACGCTAACATTGCCCATTTTCAGCATCCAAGGAATGTTTAGTGTTCTGTATTGTCACATATATTTATTTTTTTTTCATTTGCTTGCTTTGGACTCAAGTGTAGTTCATAAACGAGTTACTACAGTGTAGTCTGGATAAGTAGAAGTCACAGGGGCCAAAGGAATTTGTTCTACTTATCAGAAATTCTACTTATCCAGACTGCACTAATTTATACTAATACCATGCAGTAGCATTGAGTAAAATGATTGTACCACTTAGGAAACACAGTTAGTGAACAAATAAATATCAATACAATATCAGACATGTTTAATTATTTTAGAAAACGGAACACTAAAGTCATATGAAAATTTCCAAATTAATTAAAGAAAAAGTCTGTCGTTTTTTGAAACGATCCAACCGGCCAGCACTACAATTCCAGTCTGTCTGACCTCCAAGACGTGCAAATTCTTCTGCTTTCGCAATAAGTAAAGGCCCATTTACTGGTACATTTGCCGATCTAATCGCAGTGAACCATTTTAAAAGGGCAGCATCGAAAAACAATTTTCTGTAGCGGTCTTTATGCTTTAAAATGCCGAAAAGTGTCGATGTTGGAATACCAAATTCTCTAGCTATATTCACTTTCTTCTTCCCACTATGTTCAACCTCTTCCAACAGCTCAATCTTTCTTTCTAAAGTTAAAATAGTAAGCTTTCGTCCACTAGCCGCCATTGACATGTAGCGAGATATCGTATGTGCGAGATTGTTGTTCTCCGGGCTGACTAAAAATAATTCTTTCGCGAAACAATTTTATTTTTATGGGGTGTGAAATGAACAGTTCGACTTGAACACATATAGTCGGTATTCATTTTTATGTTCGACTAATCCGAAAATTCAAGTTAACCGAATTCGACTTATCAGGACTTTTTATACAATGACAAAGAAGGATAATGACCGGGACAAAGCCAGTAACGTCGACTTAAGCAAAATTCTACTTATCCGAGTTTGGCTTAAGTGGACTCGACTGTACTTCTAGTGCCCAGGACTAATCTTTGAGTGTGGTTTAGCTTTCCCTATTACCAGCAACCCTGGCCATCAGGCGAACCCACTCCCTCCGACTTCTGATGTTCTTGTAATTTATGTCCTCAAGTCAAGATTAAGATCTGGAAGATTAAGAACAAGAGCTCTTATCCATTCAACCATGCAGACCTCCTAATGTCACACACGAGACTCCAGGGATTTGTTACGTGTTGACCAACTGTCCAGGGATTTGTTACGTGTTGACCAACTGTCCAGGGATTTGTTACGTGTTGGCCAACTGTCCAGGGATTTGTTACTTGTTGACCAACTGTCCAGGGTGCACAGCCATTTGTTAACTCTGATCCTATCTAACATGCACAAATCCTTTTTCTAAGCTCCAAGGACTGGAACCTACCACATAAGATGTTCATTGTATTAAAGTCATAAACTACAAGCATGAACTGGTGCCTGCACAGAATAGAAGGATGAACTTATATAACAGAACTATTTAACACAAAGTTGACACACACAGAGCTAAACAAATGCCAGGGAGTCAACAAGTGAGGAAAAGAAGCTGAGTTGTGAGAAAACCTGTCAGTATAATTAACAAGTTCTTTTTATGGAAATCCCTGGACAAACAAAATAAAGACCTAAAAAAACAAACATTGAGTAGACAATTAGAGACATGGATAATTTAAGCAGGACACAGGGGGAGTTGCATGAGATGGCAAATAATATGAGTTACTGGCAGATTGGGAGATTAAAGGCAGAATAAGAATCATTTCACAAGGCTGGGTTGATGCCACAGCTATATTAGGAACAGCTCAAAACTGATAAGACTAGAGATTGACCAAGCATTACGGTTGGTAAGCATGTGCACTAACAACTTCACAATAAAATCTGACATCAGATACGGTTGAAGTGTTTGTCAAGTTTCTAAAACAGGCATGCCTGGTCACGGCACCAAGACACTGGCTGGTTTTCTTCCTAAAGCCAAATGCTCTTTGAGAAAAGGATCCCTATCAATCAGAAATTGAACCCAAGCAGCTGGTCTGTAGTCCGGTGCACTATTTACTAAATTGCCACAACCCCTCCATCAATGAGACATGTGGTAAGCGAGACCACATGTGATAAATATACATACACATGTATGTACATACGAATATGCACATCTCCTCGCTTATAAATAAGTGTAATGAAAAAGAAACTTACAATCAACGTCATGAATATCGTCAACATCAGGTCCAATATAGTGGAAAGCTGGCTTTCTGCCTCTGATCTCTGTCACGTGAACCTTCTTAATCAACCGCAGGCTGGACAAGATGTTGGCAATGTCATACAGGCGTCGGATTTTAGCTGGGGACAATTACCAGGTTTGTTAATCACTTAACACATCAACTAAGAGGTGTTGTTTAAAATGACAATTGTGTTATTCAGTGTGGCATACCTCGCTAAAATCAACACAAGTGTAGCAGTTTTTTTAATTTAAAAAAATAATGCTGTTAACTTGTTCAAATGCAACCCCGCATAATAGCACAAAATATTTGTCTTTTAAATTTGCTTAATTATATTAGCGGCAGATCATGTGTCTATTTGATTTAGTTTGTTCATCTGGCACATACCAACATGGGAATGATGATGATCTACTAAACTGTGCACATACCTAACATAAGGAAAATGCATATGATCCACGGTCTGCCACATACTAATATGAGAATGATGATCACTGGACTGCCCCATACTAAGTGTTATCTCACAGAGAGGAATGACATTAGCAACAAAACCTCAATTAGGTTTCCTTTATTTTAATTAGCATCAAATATTTGTACCACAGGAAAAACTGGCAGAAGCAAGCAAGCACAGAATGATACAGGCCTACCAACAAACAACTGTAAGCTGTCACAGAATTATACAGTAACACCAACAGACAACTGTAAGCTGTCATAAAATGATAGTTACACCAACAGACAACTGTAAGCTGTCATAAAATGATAGTTACACCAACAGACAAGTGTAAGCTGTCAGAATGATACAGTAACACCAACAGGCAAGTGTAACTTACTTTTGAATTTGGAAGCTTCTAGGGCATCATCACCAATCAATATTTTTGCTGACAGTTCCAGATTCACTGTCTTGGGCTGTTGAGAGCAGAGGAGGCACATACATATTAAATAAACAAACACAATTACCAGTGTTGATTAAACATGTTCTGTCATGACAACTACAAACAACACATCTTATATCCCATTTGAATCCTGAAGTGAGTAAACCATAATATTCTTAAGAACATGCATCTTTCCTATGGCAACATTAGCTAAGCGGGTCAAAGACCATTTCACACAATCCCTACTGAAAAAACTCGGGCTTTTGAGCATAAATGTTACACAAAAGTTGTTAGATTATCATGGACCAAGACAGACAAACCACTAACATCCTACCACATTGCAGAACAGTGACTCATAACAAGATCTTGTGTGGGAAACAAATCTTTGGCCATATTTGACTATAGCTCAGCATTTCTTTAATGTTGCATATCCCTTACAGGACCTTGGCAGTCAACACCAGCATGTTTCAGTTGCTGTTGATGTACTAGGCAAGTTTTTCTTCAGTAGTGTTGCCATTGCTTTCTGAAGACGGTTCACATACAAACACATATAACACAACGCGACACGGTCTGCTGCACAATCGGTCACACAGCTGAGTTCGAACGCCTGGTAAGCAGTTCATGAACCGCGTTCGCGAGCCCTTTGGCCACAGAGACATCGTCTGTACATATATACTGGGACAGTCAGTTTTCATACACAATTAAATAAAGTTCTATAACAGATTTAAGCAAAATTCTAATTTTTGTGGCAAACACTAGCAGTAAGAAAATACTTATGAGCAGCAACCAGCAGGTATAAACATCATTAGCAGTCAGTGAAATAGGACTGATCATGTCAGAACCATGGCTTCATGAGAACAGTAACTGACAAACATTGGCTCTGGCAACTGGGAGAACTATGGAGATATAAAGACAAGGGGATACACAAAGAGGACAGTGTTTGATACCCTACAAAGTGCACAATAGTCTCTGGATGTTTGTCATTCAACCACAAGGACTATGGTACTACATAAATTTTACAGTGCAATTATTAAGGAAATACTACAGTACAAAATAAACTTTACAGTGCAATCATTAAGGAAATACTACAATACTAAATAAACTTCACGGTGCAATCAAGATAACTTGTCAATCATTTATCAATATCTGTAACATTGTGAGACTCAAATTAAGTTGGCATGGGTTCACTTTTCACAGACAAGAGTATAAAATGCACCAATTGTACACAGAGAAGAATACAGTGCCAAGTTAATGCTGTCACATACCTTTGACACCAAGAACAGCATGAGGAACTTCTGGCTCATTATTCCCAGGGATTTCTCCTTTCTCTGCAGAACTGTGGACAGGAGATGTATTTAGTGGTTTGTCAAACAGCTGTGATGGAGACAATATATATCATGTCATAATTGTACAAGCAATGCAACAATTCTATACTGTAAGACAGTTAAGTAACCTCATTTGAAACAAATGAAACATACTGTCAGTATATTTTCCATCTTGCTACATTTGCCATTGCATTTCTTGTTCTGATCTCTTCAAGGCCTGCACTACGTTTCCTTTCCAGAGAATCATCTAGCATACGTTTCTCAAGGCGTTTGACATTTCTTCTTCTTCTGCGTTCATCCGGACGTGACTGCGTCGTGCCTGTTTACAGCAGAGCTGCATTCTTGCGCCGTTAGGCCGACACATCCGACTTCTGCAGGCATTTGTTGACCGGGTTAACCTTCCCGGGGAGGTTGACAGATCTCACTGCTCTAGGTTTGATTCAATATGGCTTGGTTCTCTTTCTAATCTCGCCAAATGTGTCATACAGAGCATAAACTCTAGTTCCAGTGACAACCCCTTGGATGTCACTCCAAGGGGTCATCACTGGAGCTACAGAAAAACATTTGCACTCATAAACCAAATGACCGAGTCCAAATACAAATGCATGGTCTGCGAAGTGTGGCTTGACTGATAAGCCACACACACCCCGACTGAAATGTGAAGTACACAACTGCTGAATTACATTTTCTTCTTGATGCAAACTGTACCTTTAATCTTCCCCCAGGCCCCGAAAGCATGTTTAAGTTTTAATAAAAACACCATGAACAAGCTCAGACTTTCAACAGAACAGATAGCCGGGTAAGAACACATGACAAACTTCTAGTGGGTGTTGTTCAGTCAAATCACAGTGCAATATGTGTGAGGTGTTGATCAGACAAATCACAGTGCAATATGTGTGAGGTGTTGCTCAGTGAAATCACAGTGCAATATGTGTGAGGTGTTATTGGTAAAGATCAACACTTTCGTACAAATGTCAGAGTTGGGATTTATTTAGTGTCAAGACCTAGAATATTGCATATGCATAATTAACTGAGTGTCGTCGTTGTAGGAATCCTCTGAAAGACAGTTTTAACTCTTTAAGACACTCAGAGCTCCGAGGTAAGGCCAGATGGACACATAATCAGACTACTCCATTAGTATTGGGACTCTTCGCTGGTTGTTGAAGATGATGGAGCACGTATAGGGTCTGTCCCAAGGGCTGTGATATTGGTTCTTGACTCAACTCTAAAGAATGATGCATTAATGTTAAGGCTAGTGTGGAGACTTTCCTCCAGCGCTGGTACCAACTGCAGGGGAATTGTGTTGCAGATCAGCCCTTCCCCATCCACCCAGCAGGATGTGTGAGACCAGCACTGGCTTCACATCTCTGAGTCAACTGATGATGTCAGTACAGGAATCACGCCTTCCAGTGCATTGAGCATACTGTTCTAAACTCACATGTTTAAAGACCGACAAGCACTCGCTGGTGAAATGTGGTCAATGGTACACCGATATTACTATGTAACCAGGTCATAATTCAGCATTGCACATTTGGACTGGCTGTGATTAGACATAGGTTGGCCATGCTTCCTCCGCAGCTTTTAGGTGTTTCACCGTCAATGCTTCCTCCGCAGCTTTTAGGTGTTTCACCGTCAACCACCCCCCCCCCAACCCCAAAGGGAATGTTCACATGAAATGATAATGATTTGTAGAACTTTGAATCCAAAAGTCAAAACACCTTTCCTGACATGGTATATTACCATTCACTTCTGTCTATAATACAAATTCAAACAGAACAGTTACAACATGATCTGCAATCAATGGCATTGCTATACCTGTTTGAGTACTTTCCTCAGACTTATCAGTCTCGGTTCTCTCAGTACATGCAGAAGTCTCAACTCCTGCTGCAGATTCATTCAAATCCTTTGCCATTTCTTGCTCTTTGATCTTCAGGATCTGGTCTTGCATCTTATCTTTCAAGGCCAGCGTCTGTTGAAAAAGTCATCAGCTATAGTTGCGTCACACAGGAAACTGCTAGGTACAGGTCAATGGACCACTAACATCAAACACCCTTTCAGATAAACACCTATTTCATATGATGGACATAATTTACAATATGATGACAGACTAAATAGCCAAGAGACTAAGAGAACTGGTAACAACTGACACAATGGTGACAGAAAACACAAGTACCTCTGAAAAAGGCAGCAGAAGTAATAGTAAAATAGAATCAGTTGATGAGATTTCAGACAAGCCCAGAATTGTAACAATTAGCATATGTTGATAATATTGGATGGAACAAAAACCAGGAACAGATCCGGACAAGAAAACTGTAGGATATAAGATAAATAGCCTTTACCGACAAAGGTCTGAAACTTTCTACACTGAACCATCTGCAACATGAGATAGTGAATCATGTACAATTTATTACCAGACAAAAATGTCCCTTAAAGACACATCCTTTTACAGAACAATGGGCAGCCAATTTACATTTACTGTATTCTAGTTCCAAAGAGATGTTTAACAGTTACCAAACTGAAATGTGTAGTTATAAAAGTACACCTCAACATGAAATATTTATTAAATGACAGATGAGAGATACGTTCAGAATGCATTAACTGGGTGAGGGATATAATTATTTAAGCATTGTCAAATTAGAATTATGGTTTACATATTACCACTACCAGGCTCCACTAGAAGACTGGTCCAACACAAACGTGTGTTAGTCCCAAACCAGGAGCCTGCTGTGGATCTCTTTTTTTTTTTGGGCGCTCACTCGCTTTTAACTCAAGCGAAGTCCATACACACTATTTATAGTAGTGATGGACTGAATTTTGTCTGTGGGTTAGCTTTCCATATTAACGGTGTCCCTCGCCATAAGGCGAACCCAATCCGACTTACTGTGGATCTCTGATCTGCTGGGGTCATCACATGCTGTAGGCTGAGTACACGGGGGAATAGGTGGCAGGTCTGGCCCTCACTTTAACGGACAATGAACACAAACATCGAACCTTTGCCTGACAGCTCATGTCATTATCAGTGTAACTACTAAAGAGACCTTGAAAAAGAATTACCTTTAGTTTCAACAGCGTGTGAGGTAGATTTGTTTTCCCGTGCCATGAATACTTGTTCTTGGCAGCCCTGCTGACAATTTCCACGCTCTCCAGTACATTGACTATGTCGTATATCCTCCGTCGTTCTACACCTGGGGGACAGAAATAGAACGCTTGCAATCAAACATGTCAAAATGCATTCTCTACACCTTCACTCGATTTTCCACATCCACCCAGCAATCAATTCACAATCACATAAAGACTATTAGGACTAGATAAGAAAATGAAGGCAAGAAGCCAGCCAATCCTAGCGCCATTTGTAATTTTCGAGGATGATGATGATCAGCATAAAGCAAATTACTGTGCTCGAGGCAACAATGAAAAATTGAACATCGTGATCATCAACTTCCACTTTTGCCATCAAGTGTTGTGGAGAGGAAGTTTGTTTCATCACCTGATGGGTGGCACAAGTATCATTCCTTGTGATTTTAAATATCTTAGGTGTCATCAATCCTTTTTCTTTTCCAGTGTACACTTGCTCTCATATCTCATCATCTTTGATGTAGCACCAGTGCTGGTAACTGATGGTGTTGCACTGAATTTAGTGTTTCTAAATTCCCTTGGCCGCTCAAACGAAAATCTCAGCAATCATGGCTGGAACTACTACCATGGTTATGCTGTGAGGAAGGAATTGCGAACAGAGCAGTAATTTTCCCATCCACACCAGAGACCAAAATTCTAAAGATGTTCAGGACCATTTAAACTGGAAACTTACAAAAGCACGACAAATCCTATATGAACTTCAAGTGCCAGGAGGCTGGAAGTGCAAAGAAGGATCCTGAATGTGTTTCTTTAGTAAAGTGTGTTTAAACTGGCTGCTAATATGCTGCAACATGAATGTACATTTCATGGCACTGTTTTGCCAAAAATGATAGAACCTCCACTGACTTGGAAGGTCTAGTTGTTAACCAAGCTAAATATGATTGATACAGAGAAGTATGTGATTGGAAAGGGTGTTGGGAATTTATTTCATTCACTGCCTCATATCTTCATAAAGATTTGATATGTGGAATAAAGGAAAGCCCTTATGTCATTGTCTTACGTGATGGAGATGCAGACAGATATGATGAGTAGCTGACACTATATATTACCTTTATCAAAGAAGAGAAGGATACATTCCATTTTATTGTGCCATTGGAAGATGTGGCAAGTGATGGGCACCTGAAAGATCTAGAGTTGTGTGAATAACTTAAGCGTTCTCATGATATCTTTGCCTGGGCCTCCCTCCAATAAAGGACACTTAACCCTTTACAAGGCGTAGCGCCCGTTACCGGCCGGTCTCTAAATACGAGCGTAGCGTCCGATACTATTATGCATTGTAAAAACGCGATCTCTCGGCTTTCCGACACTTCCGTCGGCTACTTTCACTTTCGCCCATAGCTTGACAACGTGGCCGCCATTTGTAAACGCGCTACAATGACTTTGAACAGACTTTTACGGACTTGTTTTGATAGTTTTACGCTGTTTTTCAAAATGGATTTCGGCGATTCTTCAAGTGATAGCCGAGATTTCGCTCTGTTCAATTTAAATGACATTAAAGGGCACGAAGTTGATTATTAATCGGAGCTAGATATCAGTGCAAAGCGTTACTTTGCATTAGCAGTCGTGAGTCGGACTTTAAAGAAAGTGATTATGATTCTGAAAATGTGTTTGTAAATTGCCGTATAGATGACGGAAAATCACAAACAACATGCCGTATTTCGTAAATATTTGTGTTCATATATGGATTACCGGCAACAATCACGTGAGTAACATATTCTGCATGCTTTTCCCTTCATTGTGTTGTTTATTTAACTAAAATCGGTTGACTAACACCTTATTTGTGATGTTTTTACTAACGCGACCCGAAATTTTACAGAACCTGAAAAAATCTTGCCCGTTCAGGGCTACAAAACGGACAACGTCTGCCCTGTAAAGGGTTAAGGGCTCATTTCAAAATATGGAGCTTTATCTGAGTTTGATTTCTGTTCTTAGCTCATGTTTTAAAAACACTATATGCTGAGGAGAAGGGGCTGGCTCCTGAATTATGTTTAGGTTTTTCTACCCCTGACCATAAGCCTAACATGGTTTGAAAATAAATTCTCTCTCTCCCCCACCCCCAAATAATAATAATAATACTATTGAGCCTTTTATGAAGTTCGTTGTTGCACAATTCAACCACATGGACAGATTCTAGAAAATGAACCAGCCCTAGTGAGTTTCAATGAGATCATCTTCAGATCATCCCCAACCCTTCTCAAAAACAAATAAAACAAGGGGGGGGGGGGGGGGGGGGGGGGGGGGGGGGGTATGTACAGAAACATATGTTTGGGTGCAATTTAACAGATGCTGGCAGTGAATCAATGAAGTTTGTTATGAAATTGAATCATTCTCACACAAATCCTTAGCAACTTCATCCAGACAGATGTCGATCCTCATGTTCCCCGGATCTTCTGGGTAGCGCAGCAAAAATCTGAAAGTACAATCAAAGAACATGGATGCATGTCTAGCCACTGATACAGAAATCAAGCACATATGCAACCGTGGGCAATGACTATGTTTCACATGAAGTATTCTCAGTCACTGGTAGAATAGACTCAATTAACAAAGAGCTGGTTCATGAAGTTTAACTTACGGACACATACTAAATTACTTGTTTCAACTCATCTCAGAGATAGGTACGGTAATTTGATTTTGTCAATTGTTTAAAGAAATTACAATCTGGATAGGTACATTATTACAGAAATCAAGTGGTTATTTGATAAAATTATTTCACTTTAGTATTGTTTAGTTGAAATGCATGCCACTTGAAGTGATATACTATACACCAATAGTGCACTAAACAGTACCAGAATATCACTGGCTGTCTCTGCTCTGGATAATGAACATAAAATCTGACTAAAACCTAAATCAAGTTTTGCTGATATCCAGTGGTTGGCTCTCCTAATCTATTCATGTCTATGTGTTCCTGTGATTGTAGAAGTCGTACATATGTGTTGGTTCACCAAGGAAAGATTATAACATATCTAGAAGGGCATACTGAGACTTATAAACATGGATATATGTCACATGTATGAGTTGATGATGGTCAGAGGTAGACAAATCCAGTTATTTCCTTTGTATTTGCAAAAACAAAAGAGGCTCACTCCTGAGAACAAGGGGCTGCATCCAGAATTGTTGAGTTTTTCTATCCCTGATGATAACAACTCACGGAACAGTCCACTAGTCATGACCTGTCTATAATACTTGCATTTTTAATCTGAATAAATAAATCCAAGAATAGTTTAACTAGAGGAGTCTTAGTCTGGAACTCACAGGGCAGAATAAATAGAGGAAGATCTCAAAATTCATGGAGACAAGTAGGAAACAGAAATTAATAAAATGGGACGGGCATGGACAGAGCTACACAAGATAGTAGGGCTTGTGGCGAGTGGGTTTAGGACAAATGTATCAAAGAGACCTAAAACAAAGTTTGCTTTTGGAAGTTTCACCAAAAATCAAAAAACTTTTGACTGATGAACCAGATAACCTAACACCCAATAGAAACTTTCATAGCAGAAAATGTGGCATACGTCTGTACTGAGACTTCTCAAATACAAATCTGTCATGTGACATGCTAGGTGGATCCATAACCTTGAAAGAACGTAAATCATCACAGCCTGGAGAGAATGGTGGAGCAGGGAGTGACCAGAGGATCTGGCTGACACTCAGAGGAAAACCAGATGGACTCACAGTCAGACTGCAACTAGTACCACTAGTATTGGGAATCTTCACTGGCTGTTGAAGATGAGGGCAGAGCACATATGGGAATGACCCAAGCTCTGTGATGTCTGTTTTTGACTCAATTACATCGATAATCTTGAAAATTTGGCATAACTTTAATTCTAGTTCAGATCTTGTTCTACTATGTGAAAGAATCTTATATACCCAGGACTGTACTGGTGTATGGTAATCCACTCTTTTCACCACACAGCGGTCAGGTTATAGCTTAATGTGTCCAAGCAATACCATGGCTTGATTTGTTCTCAATCTAGTCACCATGTCACTGTACACTCCCACCGTACTAGAGACTAGACTTGGAAATTAGAAATGCCTGGCAGCAGACCAGACATACGGCTGTGGAAAGACATTATCACCAATGCCACATAACACAGACTATAAGTGTATGGTAACAAGAATATGTTTAGTGTAGCAAAAAAGACCTACATAGCAATTTGAATAGCAAATAAACAATAACAAATAAAACAGTTGCTATGTGATGGAGATGAAATAGAACAGAAAAGTGGAAGTGAATCTACAGAAAGACAGAAACAAGCTTATTTAATAAAGAAACCTTTATAATGGTGAAATAAATGACAGAAGGCCACAGACACAGATACCAAGTGGGTTAGCAACAGAGAAAATGGATGCATTCACCAACCCACAAAACCTACACACAGATTTCTGATAAATTCCTCAAAGACAGCTCTCAGCACGCTAAAATACAACCTCACATTGTTCACAAATGATTAAATGTATATATAGCCCATCAAACAGAATTGAACATGAGCTTCTGCAGAAACATACTTGCACAATTCACATGTAGGCCACTTACTTATCACACAATCTGCCCAGGGATTTATCCTTGCGAGATGTGATCACTTCTAACTCCAGACTCAGGGCGCTGTCCTCAGATGAAATAAACTCTGTAAAGTCGCAGCTGTTCTCCTCAGACGGACTCACCATCAGATGCGTTGTGGCCGTGGTACTGGAAGAAGCTACTGAAGCAGAGGAAGACCGTTCTTCATCACAACCATTTTCTCTCTGCAGCTGCATGCGACGAATTTCTGGACTGACGGCGTTGCATAAAATTCTGAGATTCCACGTGGGACTAGGTGGCGGGGTGGTTGCGCTGGCCTGTGTTTTTGACAACTGTATGGCGTTGTTCGAACACATCCCTTGGTTATTATTGGCATCAAACATAAAATCTCCCGCGACAGAATCACAGCTGTCTTCGTTTTCAAAGTTTTCATTCTTTATACTGCAAATGTTCAGATTCGAACTTTCCAGCGGTCTTCGTGGCTCACTAGAGTCGCAGTGTAGAACATCTGACCTAGTTGATTGCAACACTGCTTCAGGATCCATGTTCTCTTTCCCAACCTGCTTCGGACAGGTACTCCGTGTTTTCTTCACACCAAAGCCACTGTTCTCATGGCTGATAAATGGTCTATCAGACTTGCATCGTCTCAGCACCTGATGTTTCTGCCTCCTTTCATAACTTCCAACTGCAGTTTTCTGGTTGGGGAAAGCGCTGCACGCATTTAAGGCAGCCTCCTCAGCCATTTCTGAAACATTAAAAAGTTAATTAACGTAGATGTGTGTTTGGGAACAGAAGTTACAAATAAATTCAGAATGAACAGCTACTTTATAACTGCTCTTTACACATTGCACAAAGCTTTGAGCTCAACTAGGATGCAGCGACAGAACAGTCAGTCTAACCTTTTTTTATTGGTAATTTCTTAATGCAGTTAACAAAAGCCTAGAAACATGTAGGATTCAATGCCTTTGATTTTAAACATCTACAATCTTATACAAATATAAGTATTGAAAGGAATATCTGCACTCTTCCGAACGACGGTCCAAAATTATTTAATGCATCCCTTATAGAGCCTCATAAGGTCATTTCCGGGGCAATGTGTTGTCAATCACTTACACATGAGAGTATCATCATCTGCTAGGACACTAGACCGATTAATGGATACAAGAAATGTTTCTGAGCCCGAAGGGCCCTCACTGTCATCGGAGTGTATATCCATATCTTGTGCTACCGACGACAGTGAGGGCCCTCCAGGCCCAGACACATTTATTGTATCATGTCGATCGGTCTAGCAGTCCTGTGACACACTGAACCTGAAGTGATCGACAACACATTCAATGCTCGCATCGATATGTATAATTTTTTCCCCTGCGGATATACCGATACAAGAGTTTAGAACATGTTTTCCGACAGTGTTTACAACTTTAGTGCCACAATTTCCACATATAACTGTGAAATATTATTGGTACTTATTTCCACATTCTCAGTTATATGTTTTAGTTCGTAGTTCGTATTTTTTTATTATATCAGCTAATGAGGCCCTGTAAGGGATGTTTTTTTTACGCTAAATAATTTTCGACCGTCGTTCGGAAGAGTGCCGGAATATCATTAAGCAACTAAGCCTTGAGTGCATGTATTGTTTTATCCCAGGAAATACCTTAATAACCAACAATATTGTTTGGCGTTTGGTGGTAAGGGACATGTCTTCTTCTTCGTTCATCCAGAGTTTTTTTTCGGATGTGATTGCGTTGTGCCTGTTTACAGCAGAGCTGCGTTCTTGCGCCGTTAGGCCGACACATCCAACTTCTGCGGGCATTTGTTGACCGGGTTAACCTTCCCGGGGGTAAGGGACATTTCTTTTCCTTCATTGGACAACAGTTGTCCAACGTATTTTTGTCTAATCATGTATTGAAAAATAAACAGGGGCTGTTTTCAGCACCTGCCATTGGATTGTTTTATTATAAAACTACACTTGTTAATATATTTAGAAGATTAGCATCTATGAAGGTTGAAATGCACACAAGGAAGGGCGCCCTGCCAGGGGCAAGCCCCAGGGTCTATATGAATGATTGACCGTTGAACAGAATCTGAGATATGGTTGGTTTTATTACAGACCACAGACTAGACAAATATGATTCACGGTATTTCGATTTTGGCGGGGTACCCTGGTACTGGTGGGTAGGTATGTCAACCAGCTGAATTATGACAATGTAAAAGCCTAAAATCACTTCATAGTAATAAGTAAATTAAATTAATTTATTAAATCCAAGGTTCCGTTACACGTAAGTTACACTACACAAAGAAAATGGAGAATATGTGAATTATCACATATCGGCGGGACAGAATTCAGTGTGCTCAGCTTAGCTTTTAAATGATTTCCTTGCGCTGTCGTTAGTGTGTCCTCTGAGTTCTATTTCTGTTATCTTTCCTGTCCCGCTCAATGTCAGTCAATGCCCGTGTACAACAACGATGACTAACCGTTCACGATACGCCTCCACTAACGGTCCTTCGACCTAGATTGACACCTGACCCTTGCTCTTGTTTTGTGTTTGTTCTTTGTTTACTGCGAGTTTATGCTCATCAGTGTATACTTATATCTCACTTATAACATCTATAACACTTATTGTTTAAATAAAGTAAGCTAGAACAACACAAAGGCGGTGATCTTGACTGAAACGCCGTTTTGTCTTGACCGCTACCGGGACAAACCTAGCGGCCATATCGCACCTCACTTCAACCATAAATCTCCCGGCAGAAATTGAAGCTTGATCTTGTCCTGATCCGACGTTACACGGCAATCCCGTCTTTTCTCCACTACACCACAAATATATTCATGAATAATATGTCGTATTTAACAAATAAACTTACCGTCCAAGTGTAAATTTCCCCCCAAAACACGATCCGGTCCGGCTTGCGCTGTGACTTCTGCCAGATCTCGTCTGGTCCGGCGGCGCGTTCGAAATTGGCGCGTGATAGCGACGCACTTTTTACTTCCCAGGCCCCTGAACCAGCATGCGGGGAAAGCGCGCCTATTGCTGTGTTTACCTTTCGCGATGAGGGCGGGTCCGTCTGATGATTGCGTTGGCAATAACGGCGGCAAATTTACAACGGTTTCAGGGTTGGTTCTCTATTACTGGTCGTTATGCTTGGGTCTCAATTTGTATTTATCAACCAGTTAAGTTTAGGTAACTCACTTTAAAGCAAGCAACACATTTTACATCGAATAATAACGATAGCCTATTAATTTTCAAACATTTGTTTGAGCTGTGATATGTTAAGTAGCCACATATAGTAGTGACTCATACTGTGCCGTTATTATAATATTTAACATTAAGTTTTTTGCTTATCCTTTACAGGACGTTGCAGTCAACATCAGCATTTTTTGCTGTTATGATCTCTTGGCAAGTTTACGTTCACCAGTTTGCCAATGTTTTCTGAACGACCGGCACCCATACTAACACAACGCGGTTTGCTGCCAAATCGCGCGCAGATGTGTTTCGAACGTGGGTATGCGGGATCAGGAACCGCGTCCGTAATTCCTTCACCACGGAGCAAGCAATATGTATCATACAGCACCCTATTTTCGTCATCTTTTCTTTGACAAAGACGATACATACGACAAGCGGCTAATTCTACCCCATAACGTTGTATTTGAAAAATGAATGAATCACCAAAAAAAAACGAGAAGTAGATTGAGAGCAGTTGTAAACCTTTTTAATAGGTATGTGTGTGTGGGTGTGTATGTTAGGCGGGAATTGTCAGATTGCCACACAAATTAATTCATGACCTTTCTACATGTGTTCCAATTCCATTTTACCATTACCACTGCCCCGTTCAACATCAGAAGAGATCGACTTAAGAGATATTTGCAATTTACGTCAACCAAGTCAAGGATGAGAAGTCAACATTTTAGTTCAACCTACCGGTGTAGGGGTTTAAACCTACTACCTTAGCATCAGCACACCGGATGTTTAAGAACGAGCTCTCTTATCCATTCTACCATGCTGACCTGTCCAGCAGATGTATGTTCTGGTTTAGAAAGAACATCACTGGAAGACATTCCTTCCAGGCCGTGATGATCCATCTGTTCTTCTGCACTATATACACGATTCCACAGGGCCTCGGCCACATCTGGCTTATCATGCACCAATACCCCGCAAATTTTAGATTACGACTGGGTAGTATTAAATTACAAATCATCTTATCGTTGTCTGAGCTAAATCAAAGACTGTAATTCGATTGCCGTAGAACCATTATGTAAATAAAATCGCCAGAAAAGCAATGAATCTGGACTTATTTCTCTGGACTTTTACTCAAACTATCCCAGCAATTATCTGTATCATTTTGCACCAGCCGTGGGCTGTTTGTTTACCCCTTGTCGTATACGACCTTTCTGACACAAATTATGTTATTATATTCTTGAGTATAAACTGATTTTCCTTGAGCTCCGGGCTGTTTGTACATTCTCTATTGTGCACGATCTTTCTGATCCCCGACTATGTTGTTATATTCCTGGACATGAACTGATAATTTAGGAGCTCAACTTGTCAGTTTGTCTTTCTAGCCACTGTTTTGAAAGCAGCTGGAAGGTGGACACTGGCTTTGTTTGAATTGAAACCATGAAAGGAACAACATGACTATGACGGTCGTATGTCTGCGGCCAGAATTCACTCCTTCAGCGCGAAACAACCTGATTTGTATGACTGGCCCGTCTTTGTGAAACTTACAGTTCATTTGTTTTCATTCACTGGCTTTGAATTCAAGCGTAGTTGACGCTGAACTGAGCTTTGCGTGTGGGCTAGATTTCCGTAATACCAGTGTCCCTCGCCATCAGGCGAACACACTCCGACTTATGAGGTGCTTGTAATCAAGTGGAGTGCGAACGAAAAGTAATATCTCTCTATTATTTAAGGTGCGTCCCTAAGTTAAAAGGGAGAATTCAATATTTTAGTCCAATTGACCGATGTAAGGATTGAACCCGCTGCCTCGCCATCAGCACACCGGATGTTTAAGAGCACGTGCTGACCTCTCCAATGTTAATGTAATGACTTCTCGTATATTTTACATTTGGTCACAACATTGTAATAATGTATAATCTGGCTTCCCCAATGAATACCTCGGCTGCGTATTTAGCTTCTTCGAAAGTAATTGCATGTCCTGTGGCAACATGGAGGTGTGGTGACTTCAGTCGCGGGCACAGGGAACAATTACGGCCGTTGTGGTGCTTATACAGGGATACCCTGTAGCACATCTCAGGTAATAATCTCTTGTAAGAATGCATTCTTCGTCCTCGGGTACTTGATCTAGAGCAAATATCGGCATCTGATATTACAGTGAAGTTGAGACTCTGGGTATTATTTGCTGCCCAACTGAAGCTTCTCAATTACGTCTTTCCATTCTCCCTCTGTTTCTCTTGACTCATAAGGCTAATTTCTCTACTCCACATCCATGGATGTTTTCTCTTATGCATTCAGTTTGTCTTCGTTCTATGGTTTACTAGTGTTTACTTCTCCCTATAGTTTCATTCATTCAGTAGCATCTCCCTTGCATAACTCGCTCCAATAACATCCATCCGGAAAACTTTTCGGTCATAAGCAAGATGTCCCGCGTCCGATACACCCATCTGGAGATCATCTGCCACATCCTGCACCCGTCTTCTCTTTGACTTTCTTATCTTCTCTTCCCGGGCATGTAGCCCTCCATTATTGTTCTCTCCAAACTTTCATGACGTTTCAAGTGACCAAAATATTTCAATTTTCTTTGTTTCATCGTCTTTAGTAGCCACCCTTCTTCAATATTCAGCTCTTGCCATATGGATGCATATTGTCTTTTCTGTATCCAAGATATTCTTAGAATCGTCTATAACAGTTAAATTCAAAAGCATTTATGGGTTGTTCAGCTTGTTTAGTAAGTGTCCAGGTCTCACAAGTGTCTCTCATTGGGAGTGGTGCAGGGACGCAGGGGCCATTATAAACTCCAGACAAGGCATCGGTTGTGTGGTACTCCTTGGATAACCGGATCGTCAAGGCAGATGTCCCAGGTATTATGTTGAATGGATGTCCTCTTAGTCGAGAGAGTAAATTGAAGTACTTGGGTATCACCTTTGACAGGTGTTTGTCTTTTAAGGATCATGTGGAGGCTTTGGTGGTGAAGGCTGGTAGGGGACTTAATGCATTGAGGGCTATGGCAGCAACCAGGGTAGATCAGAGGATGCTGTACAGGCTCTTTCAGCAGTTAATAATTTCTGTCATTGAGTATGGTTTGGGGCTGCTGACAGTATCAAAGAGCCAGCTTGAAAGGTTGGAGCGCATACAGAATGCTGCCATGCGGTTAATCCTGGGGTGCACAAAGGACACACCAATTATATGCATGAGGCATATCCTGGCGCTACCAACAATGACGGATAGGCATAGGGTCCTTCAGGCCAAATGGTACCTGAGAGTTGCTGCAGATAGGGATCACCCGCTGCATGCAGCCATGGATATGGTCAAGGGTCATAGACTAAGACGAGGCAGGTCCTGGATGGCACAGGCAGAACTTTCTATACGTCAGGTGTGTGATCTAGAGACCATCAATCGTGAAAGAGAGTGGGTTGAAGTTCCGGAAGACATGACGGACTGGCACAATGTAATAATAACACTGGGTCGTGAGTGCAGAGAATGGGCAGCGGGCCGCACTGAGTTTGAAGTGCAACAGCTGATCCAGAGTAACACACATCAAGGTGACATAGTCATCTACACCGATGGGTCAGTGGTGAGAAACAGACGTAGTGGTTGGGGCTTTATTGCAAAGGCTAATGGACGAGTCTTGAAAAAGGAGAGTCTGGCATATGAGACTACGACCTCCAGCATGAGAATGGAGGTGGAGGCAGTAACAGCGGCATTCCGTTGGCTAGAGGAGACTACTGCAACACACATTGTATTCATTACGGATTCAAAGAGTATGCTTAGTAAGGTGGAGAAAGGAATGTTTCGTGTGGAATGGCTCTCGTCGCTTCAGAGGTCACAGATTGTGAGAATTGTATGGATATTTTGCCCTGGCCATGCGGGGGTGCGGGGGAATGAACAGGCTGATAGGCTAGCAGGGAATGCACCTCTTGGTGGTAGATTGCCTATGGACAAGGGGGAGGTGGTCGTGCGCTTGTGGGACCAGGTGGAGAAGGCGGAGGAACAGATTGAGAACCCATATGTGGAAAGAATGAGATTGCGGGGGATCGGCAGGGGTTCTGGAAGAATCTCAAAACTGAGAGGGAAGACCAGGAGAACTTTTAATCAGATAGCGGTGGGAACGATTAGTAGTATGACTCTTCGCTGGCTGTTGAACGAGGGGACGGAGCACGTATGGGAATGTCCTGAGTGCAGTGATGTCAGTTCTTAACTCAACTCAACTCTCATTGGGAAATATGCATGATCTTAAAACTCTAATTTGTGTAGTTCTATCTGTCCCACTCTATACTTTATTCTTCGCTGGCTGTTGAACAAGGTGACGGAGCGCGTATGGGAATGTCCTGAGTGCAGTGATGTCGGTTCTTAGCTCAACTTAACTTTAATTTTTTAAGAGCTGTAGATATATATTGAGAATGCGTTCATTATCATTATAGGTCCGTAAAATTAGTACACCAACAGAGTTGATTAGTACACCAACAGGGTTGACACCTAGGAGCGGGGGTTGGATGGGAGGTGGGGGATGGGCAACAGGAGGGGGTGGTCACAGTATATACTAGGCATCGTCAACATGTAGGTTTTAAAGAGAAGCTAGGTTCAAACCCTTTGACCTTGCTGAAGAAAGCCAGCGTGCTGTACAACCTGCTATGTTCATGTTTAGGCGTGTCGATCAATATCTTTGATTTATTCATACACTTTGTGAAATATTATTGATTCTTTCTGTGCTTTTTGTGTAAGTTGATATCCTTCAGCGTGAGAACGTATCCCGCATACTAGATCACAGTATTATGAGGTGAGGTGATCAGTTTCATTCATCGCTTTGCCTTGTTGTGTCCATGAGAAACCTCTACATATTTTATGAGGCTGAGTACATTTCAGAGTTGAATGCGGTCTGGGGAATAATTCCAGGCCAACTGGGTAATGAGTCCTGATAACATGTATAATATGTAACACATTGAGTATGTAAAGATCCAACAGACAGACAGACAGACAGACAGACAGACAGACATCTTAGAATTATCTGCCCCAAATGATAGCCTCTAACACGAGATCTTGGAATTATCTGCCCCACACGTTGGCCTATTTCCGGTAAGAGTTGACTCCTTCAGCTCCAGACAGTTTTTCAGCAGATGCACATTTTAATTCGAAAGACCCGTTAAACATTTTTTTTTAACCAATTGTGAAATCCTCCATGATTAAACATCACTTCTTCGTTGGTCCGATATTGGTTTGGACGTAATTGCCCTATGGGGGATTATCCGAATCTAGTTGTCATTTAGTAGGATTCCTTCCATGACACCTGTCATTTAGTAGGATTCTTTCCACGAAACCTGTCATTTAGTAGGATTCTTTCCATGAAACCTGTCATTTAGTAGGATTCCTTCCATAAACTTGTCGGTTAGTATATTCCTTCCATGAAACCTGTCGTTTAGAAGGATTCCTTCCATGAAACCTGTCGTTCAGTAGGATTTCTTCTATAAAACTACGAACTCCGTGGCGAAGGTGTTATGAACGCGATTCGTAATCCCGTATACCCGGGTTCTAAACACAGCGGTGATGGTTTTTTCGAGAAAGGTATAGGTGCCGGTCGTTCAGAAAGCAATGGCAAACTACTGTACGTAAAACTTGCCCAGGAATCAGGAACAGCCAAAATGCTGGGGTTGACTGTGAACTAGTCGTCATGTGAACTATTTCCCCCATAAAACGGTCATTTAGCAGGATCCTGTAAAGGATATGCAACTAACATTTGTTTAAAAGCTATGTCTTTTACCTTATGCGCACCAGGGAAAAGACTTTCAAGTTACACTGGTTGCAAATGTTCCAACTGTATGTCCTAACCAGCGCCCGCGTCTTTCCCACGCCCATGATTCGCTGGAACGTGTTTAGCTCTCTCCATAAGTCCTCCTACTCTGCGCATTCACCAGTTATGAATGTTTCAGTTTATCAGTAATTGTTTTTGTCGTTCTCCGTGTTTCTGAGTATGATTGATCTAATGTTCACGATTACGATTACACCGTTACCCTTACCCCGTCCAACCTCAAAGAAAAGTTATATTAGGTCTATCCCTGGCTCAGATTAGCGATCTTCTGATCGAGCTAGCCACAAATAGCGACTGACCACGGTTTCACTGACACGGGATATTATTATTAATTTGAGGGTGATTGTTGCTGCCATCGAGGGTAATGGATGAGTTAGTGAGTGAACTATTCAAAGTATGGTAACAGATGAAATTTCTTTGACTTCCAGAAATTTCTCAGTGCTACGAAATTTCCCTTTGCTTTAGGTACAGTTTATACACACATTCACTTCTCAGTAAGCACTATCAGCTGCAATATTTAATTCGTATATATCGCATAACATTAGAATACTTACCGAGACAGCAACATTGTTATAATGTTATCATCACGTTGGCAAACAACAGCGACAAGTTCTCACTTGTTACAGTCACATCGCTAGAAAACTACACTGTATTTTATCAAACAACTTGTGCGAATTGATTCACGATGCATTTGACGAAAGAAATACTAAATCAGTTTAGTACCCGCATAAAAAATTATTTCTAAATATATTAATTGAACTTCAGTGCTAAATTACTATCCAGAAGATTTTTTCGGGTGCATTTCGCGCGATATGACGTCAATTTCGCGCACACTCTCACACCCACTTAAATGGCGCACCCAATCAGATGTGACCGAAAATAGGTATCAAGGCATGACAGCCAATCGTTATAACACGCGCGGGGTCATAGTTCATATCCGGTGCTAGAACAAGTTAGTACAACGCACGAAGTCCGATGTAGATGTGCAAACAGTTATTGAGACAAGTCTTAGCTAGTTGACAAGTCGGTGCAATTTTAACTACTACAGACAAGATACGACAACTAGCATATTATCTACGGGGTTTCCATGATTTGGTATTGGCGAGAACATATTAGAAACATTGGCGACATGATAGTAACACGACCACGTAAAATTGCTGAGGTTACATCTTGAATTGGCTTATTTTACTATAAGACAGCTGCGAAGTATGTCGTCTCAATGTTGCACGTTCTTTACCGGACATTGCGATCAACCCCGAGTTTTCTATGAAGCTGTACGTCCAGTAGTTTATCATTGCTTTCTGAATGAGAAATCAACGTTGAAATTCAACTAATCGGTTTATACTAAAAGTTATAAAAAATATTAAAATAATAAAAATATAATAAATAAAAAAAATATTGCAGAACACAACTGACTTGGGTTCCAAGAATATGAACTACGTAGGTCGGCATGGCTGAATGGATAAGAACGTGTGTTTGACAGTTGGGCCAACATTTTGACCTATCGTCCTTGATGTGGGGTCGTAAATTACAAGTACCTCTGATGTCGGAGTGGGTTCGCCTGATGGTGAGGGACACCGTTAATGGGGAAAGCTAATCCACACGCAGTCCAGAACTACTAGTGTAGTCGCCGCGAAATGTACACGTTAGGCTAGAAAAAGAAAACCCTAACCTACACAGTTCGCGGCGACAGCACTAGCCAGGCGGCCCTATTCCTCAGACTGAAGACCCTCCTATCATACATTGCAAGATACTATATAGGTAGTAAATGACAGTTGACTATTAGAAGTAATGTTATGGACTACGCTTGAGTTCAAAGCGAGCAAGCACCAAAAAAAAATGAACTACAAAGAATATCACTGATTGAATACTTAGATCACATACAATCTGCCTATAACAGTGGGCAATACGTTAAAGATAGACAGTTCTAGAGAGATGCAGGGACAGGTTAAGATATATAACAAGAACATATATTCCTACAGCGGAGGTCTATATGGAAAGCAACATATTAATTTTTAAAGGCAATTAGTTATCAACCAAGATAAGACAGAATATATGGTAATTTCAAGAGACGGAATGGCTAAAAACTCTGGCCACATACAAATAGATAATATGACCATTAAAAGAACGGAAACATACAAATACCTGGGTACAATCTTCAACTGCTCCAACATCATAAGGGAAGAAATACAAACTAGAATCAACTCTGGAAATAAGATATACTATGCACTACAACATCTACTAAAATCAAAGGCGCTATCTCGTAACACCAAAATCACAATATACAAAACACTGATCAGACCAGTTGTGCTGTATGGCTCTGAAACCTGGAGTACAACGAAAGGAGACGAAGCCTTGTTACAAACCTTTGAGAACAAAATTTTAAGACGCATCTTTGGACCCATTAGGGATACACAAAGTGGAGAGTGGAAAAGAAGAAGTAACAAAGACATTTATGATTTGTTTAAGTCCCCGCTAATCACTGGTATCATGAAGGCTAATAGACTACAATGGCTGGGGCATATAGAAAGAATGGAAGATAATAGGGAAACAAAACTCGCTTACACTCAGGAAATAAATGACCGTAGACCCCGAGGTAGACCAAGAAGGCGGTGGAGAGATAATATACATACAGACCTACAAGCACTTGGAATCAACGACTGGCAAGAGAAGGTCCACCAGAGAGACGAATGGAGACAGATTGTATTTGCAGCAAAGAACCTCAATGGCTCGGAATGCTGAAGAAGAAGAAGAAGAAGAAGAATTAGTTAAATGCTGAAAATATACTTATAGAAATGAACACGTATAGCACAATATAAATGTCCCAAATTTACGAAAAGAATAAAATCAGAATCGACGCTCTATGAAGCAAAACATACGCTGAAATCTATTATCTGAAATAACAATATACACTATATATTAGTATTATAACATATAAGGTTTGAACAGAAAATGAATGGCTAAATTGTACAACTACTACTACTACTACTACTACTACTACTACTACTACTACTACTGCTACTACTACTACTACTACTACTACTACTACTACTACTACTACTACTACTACTACTGCTACTACTACTACTGCTACTACTACTACTACTACTGCTACTACTACTACTACTACTACTACTACTACTACTACTACTACTACTACTACTACTACTACTACTACTACTACTGCTACTACTACTACTACTACTACTACTACTACTACTGCTACTACTACTGCTGCTGCTGCCGCTACTACTACTACTACTACTACTACTACTACTACTACTACTACTACTACTACTACTACTACTACTACTACTACTACTACTACTACTACTACTACTACTACTGGGAAGTCAAGTTACACATCAAAATTCGCCAGCGATCAAGTGTTACATGTACTCTCTACTACTGTATGGTGCAGATACACAATGTTGGGTTGACAGTAAAAATGAAACTTTTACAATACAGCTAGATCAACGAATAGGAAGAATATCTGGACAATAGGAGAAAACAAAGAGGTAGTACAAAAACTGGGCTTGAATTACTGAGTGAGATCAAGATCAAACAATTAAGGTACCTCTGCTACATAAAGAGAGACGACCTCATTGTTTTAAAGTAAGTAAGTAAAAGTTAGTTATCTACTTGGGTATTATCTTGCACTCCGGAAATATTTAAAGGTGCACAGATCATCTACCACTCCCAACATATGGATCAGCGTCCGGCCGCCAATAGTGCCAGTTCTGTGAATGTCAGTAAAGAAAAGGTCAAGGACTCTTTCCGAACCTAGAGGCTATGTTGTTGAATATGGTACTGACCACATAAGTTTATATACCAATCTACAGTTGATGCGTGATGTGACTAACGTTACTCGCGGCCGCCTTTACTTCACGGACAGTTTCTGGTACTTACTTTAGGCCGGGACGACCAAGGAGACCTGTTCAATGTTTACACATCACCGACTGGCTGGGGATTCGAATATATAATCAGCGGGGCGGCAGGTAAGTGTGCTGGCACCGTAAAACCTGGATGTTTGCCTGTTCTAGAGACACCAGTTAGCCACGTCTGCCAGGTTGAGTCGACCCTAGAACCGGAAGTCCCCAGGAAGGTTAACCCGGTCAACAAATGCCCGCAGACGTCGGTTGTGTCGGCCTAACGGCGCAAGAACGCAGCTCTGCTGTAAACAGGCACAACGCAATCATGTCCGAAAAAACTCTCAGGATGAACGCAGAAGAAGAAGAAGAAGAAGAAGAAGAAGAAGAAGAAGAAGAAGAAGAAGAAGAAGAAGAAGAAGAAGAAGAACCGGAAGTGGGGAAAAATACTTCCTGACTTGGGAACTGAGCCTGAAGTCACGTGCTCTTTCTCGGCCTGCCAATTATCAATACGGAGCTGTGGTTTAGAAGATATGGAAACTGTTTCACAACCCCCCGACACACCGAGTCGGGGGGTTAAATCTGCCGCGGACGATTTGGAAGTAGACCGCTGTTACCTGACTGCTACTGAGCTGTTATCTAAAAAACATATCTAAAAGACAAAAGGATGGACTTCATTGCAGACTCAGTCTGTTTCCGAAGGACGGCCTGCCAAAGACATAGCTCAAATCACGAATTCCTTAGCTCCAGCGACGACCCCCAGGAGTCAAAGCACACGGATTAATAAAAAGATGTAAGTTTCAATGAGAAAACAGAAGCTGTAATTTTGTATGGTTGTTAAACGTGGACAAGCTGAAAAAACATCTAATGGCAGTGTAAATGTGGTTTCTGTGGAAAATACAAAATTACAATGGTAAGATAGGAAAAACTAACGAAAAAGTCCTACAAGAAACAAATGAAAACCGTAAGTTGATTAGAGAAATTAGATGTAGACAGTGAACATTTTATGGGAATTTTATGAGAAGAAATAAAATAGATAGCTTGGTGATTACTGGCAAGATTGTGGGGAAACGAACAAGGGGAAGGTAGAGCGGTAAATATCCAGAGGACCACATTGTGCATGTGCCACATGGCACAGTCGAGATCGTGTGAGATGGCGAAACAGTAAACACGACCGCCCATGCTTACTGGGATGGCACATGGTGAGGACGGGACCATGATGATTATGTTCTTAACAATCAAGAAGCCGTGAACCGGTTCAGAGACAGTTTGTATGCGTGTATAATTATAGAGTGTATGTTATGTATGCCTGTATAATTATGGCGTGTATGTATGCGTGTATAATTATGGCGTGTATGTATGCGTGTATAATTATGGCGTGTATGTATGTGTGTATAATTATGGCGTGTATGTATGCTTGTATAATTATGGCGTGTATGTATGCCTGTATAATTATGGCGTGTATGTATGCCTGTATAATTATGGCGTGTATGTATGCCTGTATAATTATGGCGTGTATGTATGCCTGTATAATTATGGCGTGTATGTATGCCAGTATAATTATGGCGTGTATGTATGTGTGTATAATTATTTCGTGTATGTATGCCTGTATAATTATGGCGTGTATGTATGCCTGTATAATTATTGCGTGTATGTATGTGTGTATAAATATGATGGCGTGTATGTATGAGTGTATAATTATGGCGTGTATGTATGCTTGTATAATTATGGCGTGTATGTATGCCTGTATAATTATGGCGTGTATGTATGCCTGTATAATTATGGCGTGTATGTATGCCTGTATAATTATGGCGTGTATGTATGCCTGTATAATTATGGCGTGTATGTATGCCAGTATAATTATGGCGTGTATGTATGTGTGTATAATTATTTCGTGTATGTATGCCTGTATAATTATGGCGTGTATGTATGCCTGTATAATTATTGCGTGTATGTATGTGTGTATAATTATGATGGCGTGTATGTATGTGTGTATAATTATGGCGTGTATGTATGCTTGTATAATTATGGCGTGTATGTATGCGTGTATAATTATGGCGTGTATGTATGCGTGTATAATTATGGCGTGTATGTATGCCTGTATAATTATGGCGTGTATGTATGCCAGTATAATTATGGCGTGTATGTATGTGTGTATAATTATTTCGTGTATGTATGCCTGTATAATTATGGCGTGTATGTATGCCTGTATAATTATTGCGTGTATTTATGTGTGTATAATTATGATGGCGTGTATGTATGTGTGTATAATTATGGCGTGTATGTATGTGTGTATAATTATGATGGCGTGTATGTATGCCTGTATAATTATGGCGTGTATGTATGATTGTATAATTATGGCGTGTATGTATGCCTGTATAATTATTGCGTGTATGTATGTGTGTATAATTATGGCGTGTATGTATGCCTGTATAATTATGGCGTGTATGTATGTGTGTATAATTATGGCGTGTATGTATGCCTGTATAATTATTGCATGTATGTATGTGTGGATAATTATTGCGTGTATGTATGCCTGCATAATTATGGCGTGTGTGTATGCCTGTATAATTATGGCGTGTATGTATGTGTGTATAATTATGATGGCGTGTATGTATGCCTGTATAATTATGGCGTGTATGTATGACTGTATAATTATGGCGTGTATGTATGCCTGTATAATTATGGCGTGTATGTATGTGTGTATAATTATGGCGTGTATGTATGTGTGTATAATTATGGCGTGTATGTATGTGTGTATAATTATGGCGTGTATGTATGCCTGTATAATTATGGCGTGTATGTATGCGTGTATAATTATGGCGTGTATGTATGCCTGTATAATTATGACGTGTATGTATGCCTGTATAATTATGGCGTGTATGTATGCCTGTATAATTATGGCGTGTATGTATGCCTGTATAATTATGGCGTGTATGTATGTGTGTATAATTATGGCGTCTATGTATGCGTGTATAATTATGGCGTGTATGTATGCGTGTATAATTATGGCGTGTATGTATGCGTGTATGATTATGGCGTGTATTTATATGTGTATATTATAATTATGACACAATTAAACCAGTTCTCCTACTCTTATTGCCTGTTCCGTGGCGAAGAATTTATGGACGCAGTTTTCAATCCCACATTCTACGTTCGAAACACAGCTGCGGGCGATTTGGCAGCAGACCAACCTCGCGTTGGTTTCTTTTTACAAAATGGTGTTGGTGTCGGTCTTTCAGAAAGCAATGGTAAACGTAAACACAAAAAAAAAAAAAAACGTAAACTTGCCAAGGGATCACACACAGAAAAAAAAACCAATGCTGGGGTTGTCTGCGATGTCCTGTAAAGATATGCAACCAACTTTAACTATTCTTATGAGCAATTAGTAGATATTTATAAACCGGGACATTTCTGCGTGCTCAAAAAGTGTTTCCGGACACTTGGACACAGCATTAGAAATCCGGACTCTGTCGGTACGATCAGCACCGTCTGGTCAGCTTGATTGCTGTGTTATGTCACCTTGATTGCCGTGTTGTCTCACCTTGATTGCTGTGTTATGTCACCGTGATTGCTGTGTTATGTCACCTTGATTGCTGTGTTATGTCACCTTGATTGCTGTGTTATGTCACCTTGATTGCTGTGTTATGTCACCTTGATTGCTGTGTTATGTCACCTTGATTGCTGTGTTATGTCACTTTGATTGCTGTGTTGTGTCACTTTGATTGCTGTGTTATGTCACCTTGATTGCTGTGTTGTGTCACCTTGATTGTTGTGTGGTGTCACCTTGATTGCTGTGTTATGTCACCTTGATTGCTGTGTTGTGTCACCTTGATTGTTGTGTTGTGTCACATTGATTGCTGTGTTGTGTCACCTTGATTGTTGTGTTGTGTCACCTTGATTGCTGTGTTATGTCACCTTGATTGCTGTGTTATGTCACCTTGATTGCTGTGTTGTGTCACCTTGATTGCTGTGTTGTGTCACCTTGATTGCTGTGTTATGTCACCTTGATTGCTGTGTTATGTCACCTTGATTGCTGTGTTGTGTCACTTTGATTGCTGTGTTGTGTCACCTTGATTGCTGTGTTGTGTTACCTTGATTGCTGTGTTATGTCACCTTGATTGCTGTGTTATGTCACCTTGATTGCTGTGTTATGTCACCTTGATTGCTGTGTTATGTCACCTTGATTGCTGTGTTGTGTCACCTTGATTGTTGTGTTGTGTCACCTTGATTGCTGTGTTATGTCACCTTGATTGCTGTGGTGTTGCTGTGTTGTGTTACCTTGATTGTTGTGTTGTTGCTGTGTTGTGTCACCTTTATTGCTGTGTTGTGTCACCTTGATTGCTGTGTTGTTGCTGTGTTGTGTCACCTTTATTGCTGTGTTGTGTTACCTTGATTGCTGTGTTGTGTTACCTTGATTGCTGTGTTGTGTTACCTTTATTGCTGTGTTGTGTTACCTTGATTGCTGTGTTGTGTTACCTTGATTGCAGTGTTGTGTTACCTTGATTGCTGTGTTGTGTTACCTTTATTGCTGTGTTGTGTTACCTTTATTGCTGTGTTGTGTTACCTTTATTGCTGTGTTGTGTTACCTTTATTGCTGTGTTGTGTTACCTTTATTTCTGTGTTGTGTTACCTTTATTGCTGTGTTGTGTTACCTTTATTGCTGTGTTGTGTTACCTTTATTGCTGTGTTGTGTTACCTTGATTGCTGTGTTATCTTACCTTGATTGCTGTGTTATGTCATCTTGATTGCTGTGTTGTGTCACCTTGATTGTTGTGTTGTGTCACCTTGATTGCTGTATTGTGTCACCTTGATTGTTGTGTTGTGTCACCTTGATTGCTGTGTTATGTCACCTTGATTGCTGTGTTATGTCATCTTGATTGCTGTGTTGTGTCACCTTGATTGCTGTGTTGTGTCACCTTGATTGATGTGTTATGTCACCTTGATTGCTGTGTTATGTCACCTTGATTGCTGTGTTGTTGCTGTGTTGTGTCACTTTGATTGCTGTGTTGTGTCACCTTGATTGTTGTGTTGTGTTACCTTGATTGCTGTGTTATGTCACCTTGATTGCTGTGTTATGTCACCTTAATTGCTGTGTTATGTCACCTTGATTGCTGTGTTATGTCACCTTGATTGCTGTGTTGTGTCACCTTGATTGCTGTGTTGTGTCACCTTGATTGCTGTGTTATGTCACCTTGATTGCTGTGTTGTTGCTGTGTTGTGTTACCTTGATTGCTGTGTTGTTGCTGTGTTTTGTCACCTTTATTGCTGTGTTGTGTTACCTTGATTGCTGTGTTGTGTTACCTTGATTGCTGTGTTGTGTTACCTTGATTGCAGTGTTGTGTTACCTTGATTGCTGTGTTGTGTTACCTTTATTGCTGTGTTGTGTTACCTTTATTGCTGTGTTGTGTTACCTTTATTGCTGTGTTGTGTTACCTTTATTGCTGTGTTGTGTTACCTTTATTTCTGTGTTGTGTTACCTTTATTGCTGTGTTGTGTTACCTTTATTGCTGTGTTGTGTTACCTTGATTGCTGTGTTGTCTTACCTTGATTGCTGTATTGTGTCACTTTGATTGCTGTGTTGTGTCACCTTGATTGCTGTGTTGTGTTACCTTGATTGCTGTGTTGTGTCACCTTGATTGCTGTGTTGTGTCACTTTATTGCTGTGTTGTGTTACCTTGATTGCTGTGTTGTGTCACCTTTATTGCTGTGTTGTGTTACCTTGATTGCTGTGTTGTTGCTGTGTTGTGTCACCTTTATTGCTGTGTTGTGTTACCTTGATTGCTGTGTTGTGTCACCTTTATTGCTGTGTTGTGTTACCTTGATTGCTGTGTTGTGTCACCTTGATTGCTGTGTTGTTGCTGTGTTGTGTCACCTTTATTGCTGTGTTGTGTTACCTTGATTGCTGTGTTGTGTCACCTTTATTGCTGTGTTGTGTTACCTTGATTGCTGTGTTGTCTCACCTTGATTGCTGTGTTGTCTTACCTTGATTGCTGTGTTGTGTCACTTTGATTGCTGTGTTATCTTACCTTGATTGCTGTGTTGTGTCACTTTGATTGCTGTGTTGTCTTACCTTGATTGCTGTGTTGTCTTACCTTGATTGCTGTGTTGTGTCACTTTGATTGCTGTGTTATCTTACCTTGATTGCTGTGTTGTGTCATTTTGATTGCTGTGTTATCTTACCTTGATTGCTGTGTTGTGTCACTTTGATTCCTGTGTTGTCTTACCTTGATTGCTGTGTTGTCTTACCTTGATTGCTGTGTTGTGTTACCTTGATTGCTGTGTTGTGTTACCTTGATTGCTGTGTTGTCTTACCTTGATTGCTGTGTTGTGTTACCTTGATTGCTGTGTTGTCTTACCTTGATTGCTGTGTTGTGTTACCTTGATTGCTGTGTTGTGTCACCTTTATTGCTGTGTTGTGTTACCTTGATTGCTGTGTTGTGTCACCTTTATAGCTGAGTTGTGTTACCTTGATTGCTGTGTTGTGTCACCTTTATTGCTGTGTTGTGTCCCCTTGATTGCTGTGTTATGTCACTTTGATTGCTGTGTTGTTGCTGTGTTGTGTCACCTTTATTGCTGTGTTGTGTTACCTTGATTGCTGTGTTGTGTCACCTTGATTGCTGTGTTGTGTCACCTTGATTGCTGTGTTGTTGCTGTGTTGTGTCACCTTGATTGCTGTGTTATGTCACCTTGATTGCTGTGTTATGTCACCTTGATTGCTGTGTTGTGTCACCTTTATTGCTGTGTTGTGTTACCTTGATTGCTGTGTTGTGTCACCTTTATTGCTGTGTTGTGTCACCTTTATTGCTGTGTTGTGTCACCTTGATTCCTGTGTTGTGTCACTTTGATTGCTGTGTTGTGTCACCTTGATTGCTGTGTTATGTTACCTTTATTGCTGTGTTGTGTTACCTTTATTGCTGTGTTGTGTTACCTTGATTGCTGTGTTGTGTCACTTTGATTGCTGTGTTGTGTCACCTTGATTGCTGTGTTATGTTACCTTTATTGCTGTGTTGTGTTACCTTGATTGCTGTGTTGTGTCACTTTGATTGCTGTGTTGTCTTACCTTGATTGCTGTGTTATGTTACCTTTATTGCTGTGTTGTGTCACCTTGATTGCTGTGTTGTGTCACCTTGATTGCTGTGTTGTTGCTGTGTTGTGTCACCTTGATTGCTGTGTTGTGTCACCTTGATTGCTGTGTTGTGTCACCTTTATTGCTGTGTTGTGTCACCTTTATTGCTGTGTTGTGTTACCTTGATTGCTGTGTTGTGTCACCTTTATTGCTGTGTTGTGTCACCTTTATTGCTGTGTTGTGTCACCTTGATTCCTGTGTTGTGTCACTTTGATTGCTGTGTTGTGTCACCTTGATTGCTGTGTTATGTTACCTTTATTGCTGTGTTGTGTTACCTTTATTGCTGTGTTGTGTTACCTTGATTGCTGTGTTGTGTCACTTTGATTGCTGTGTTGTGTCACCTTGATTGCTGTGTTATGTTACCTTTATTGCTGTGTTGTGTTACCTTGATTGCTGTGTTGTGTCACTTTGATTGCTGTGTTGTCTTACCTTGATTGCTGTGTTGTCTTACCTTGATTGCTGTGTTGTCTTACCTTGATTGCTGTGTTGTCTTACCTTGATTGCTGTGTTGTGTCACTTTGATTGCTGTGTTGTGTCACCTTGATTGCTGTGTTATGGTACCTTTATTGCTGTGTTGTGTTACCTTTATTGCTGTGTTGTGTTACCTTGATTGCTGTGTTGTGTCACTTTGATTGCTGTGTTGTGTCACTGTGACGAGTTCACCTTGGGTAGCGAGAGTGAACCACACCCTAGGTGTCTCTGGCACTCCCGTGTATTCTAGCCCCAGGGGTTGGATGAGCAGATACACCTTTTTCCTCTGTGGTTGATCTCATATTAGTTAATTACGTCTACAAGCCCCTCCAGATTCTAGACCCCCACTAACTACCTACACCTGTGGAACAATGAACACTGAGGCATCGTCCGAGACCACACTCAATCATTATACAAAGAGCAAGTCAACTTACATAAAGTTTATTCTACCCTTGAGAATATAGAACTGAAATGAACATCCTGATAGAAGAATCTATTTACACAAATAGAAGATAGAGTAGAGATAGACTCAGAGATGTAGGTATCTTCATCGAGTTGAGAAGTAGATTGGATGCAGATGTCCCGTCCAGTCGGTCCGCCACTCACCCGGCTTCCTTCCAGTGAGATGACTAGAACCTTGGAGACCACTCTGTCTCCAGAGCGTGGATCCACAACACTAGAGTCACTGCTGGACCACACTTCACTGGACCAACTGCATCTCTATCACTCCCACGGAGTCACTGTTAATACACTTCTCGAACAATACCAGTTGGAAGACAATCCTCCTGGACTTGACTCCAAGTAGTCGTTACTTCGAAGAACTTAACGAATCACTGACCAAGCTAATGGTCTGTCACTCATCACACAGTCTTACTGCAGAACCGCTATGGTATTGACCAATTTAATGGTCCCTTTATCACAGCACCGGAACATGAATGGAAAAGTGTCACGGACCAATTCAATGGTCTCCTACAGTCACACTGCTTGTAGAATCAGATATGGCTACTAAAATGTTACTGAGTTCTTGGATAACACAGTTGATAATCTTGATACTGCAACAGTACATTAATAGAATCAGACATCTATTTCACAGCAACAATTCAGGTTGGACTATAATCCCATAGTCCCTTCCACCGGGTTACCTTGACACACGTCACTACTTGGTGAAGTTCTTCTCAAGACCTGCCACTAGAGCTGTCCAAAGAACCATTCAAGTGTCTGAAGATCAGTTACTTCTGCGTTTAGGCAGAACCCCCGTCAAACTAGACGGACCGGTGTTCCCTGTCGTTGAGCATGATTACTCAACATGCTGAACTGTTCATAGCAAAACAGAGTGTCGTCTATTTATCAGAACAATCACAAACCAACACTTCTCACACGGGCACCTTCAGGGTGGTTGTATGTCTTGAGGCAACCTTCACTCATGGTGAATCAATATTGGGTACCTGATGTGGTTGAGTCTGGCGTGATAAGTAAAGAACTGAACCCTTCGCTCTGTCACACGAAGTGGTTTCCTGCCAACAACATTATAGTTGACTGGTTCCTCAACAGGCAAACTCCTGAAAAGGAAGAGCGACCGGTGAGAGTATACTGGCCCAAACATAAGTCCACATGCATCCTACCAATAACTACTCAACTCTCAGTCATGCTACTTAGTTATGCATATAACTAAAGCATTATCTCTATATGGAGAGTAGTATAGCATGGGTTTGCAAATGTCAGCTGGCCTCACAGAACAGCCCGTCAAACAGAGCAAGAAATCAGAATGACGAGTCTGATCTTTGGTCTCACCTCTCCCTAATCATCTACCAGTCGTCGCTAACGTCAGTAGTGATACAAGGCTGTTATTATAGTTCTAAGTTAATCGAACTAAACATAGGTAAAGAGTCCCTAGACTCGGTCCTAACATCATCAATGTACATTAAGAAACATAAGCTGGATCAATATCCCATCCCTCGGGATATAGGAATAGGACATGATCACATCCACTATGTACACAAGCCTGTTTGCTGGTGGGACCACCTGCCCCTGCCCTAGCAAACTCTTCTTATCAGACTCTGCCTTAGAGTCAAGAAGCCTTCTTGAGAATACATGTTCCCCACATGTTCCAAGGGTAATCTTCCAGTTCTGTCCTCCCCAAGTGGGTTAGCCTTGGCATGGATGGAACTTCATCGTTGGCTTGGCCTACCAACACATACTTTCATAACTTGCTTTCACATCCCCCATATTCTATATTTCCCCAGTCTCATACAGCCTCCTAGCATCCTTCCATACTTCCAGCACCTGAGCATTCACTCGCACTAGCGCCAGTACGAAAGAGACAGGATAGCTGAGACAAGATTTCAGAACGCACATTTATATCGCGACGGCACGCAGTGTTATCTCGCGACGACCTATTCGGCGTTCGGACTTACTCCAGGAAGTATCACATGCCATGATCTAATATATATGCACACAATGTCCCATCATATATATATATATAAATATAGCACCAAAGCAACTTACCTTGACACAGAAATCCGCTGTTCCACACAATGAATTCACTATTAAGTTATTACACCATAGTTACATCATTCCTGGTGGCACAGAACTAAGTTCTTCCTTTACTTAGTAACTAAGCACAATTTTGTCTGAAACTCCACCTACCAACTTACCTGGTTTTCTAACCGTTCTTCGGGCTTCAGCAACTGACTGAACTAATCTAGGTTTCCATCCGGCACAAGTAACTAGGTTTTATTCTAACACAGCAACCTAATAGATGTAACGATTGTCAAAATATGGTACACATATTTGGAACCCAAATCGCCTACATCACAATACGGCGTTCCTAACAGCTGTTTTCGCGAGCACACGGTAAACAAACACGATTCGCCTTCAACTGCGTTATCGATCGGTTTGCTAATTAGTATGCAAGGACATCCGCATAGGTAATGAGGTTAGAACAATGGCGTGTGGAACACACGTACAAAGTTAAATGATTTAAACAATTATCTACCTGTATTGGACAACCAGACCTCCAGACAGCTCCGAACTGTTTCAAGGGCTTCTCATCTTCCTTGATCTTACAGTCAGCCGAATAATGGTTGAGGGGAGACGCACACAAAACGGCTCACATTCGGCCTGCGTCTATTCTGTGGCAACGACAGTAAGTGAATGACTGATTTAGCCACATTCCCGCTTCGTGCCAACTCAATGCGCACTAGAAGCGAGTGCTTCTCGAGAAAAGATACTTTCTCGGGAAAACCGTCATTCCCCGCCTAGAGTTTCTAGATCTCTCTGCACGAGAATTTAGAGCGATACCCAGCATCACGGGTTACTCGAATTTCGGTGTTTCGAGAATATTCTAGATCGTAAGTCCTTCATCGGCTTCCCTCAGTCTATTCTTAGCTGGGAAAGTCCCCGATGACGCGCCAAAATAGTGCGGAATCCTGACGACCCAAGACAGATAATCGCGTTTCGTCACA
>JACEFZ010010677.1:0-17053 GCA_014155875.1 Cepaea nemoralis | reverse complement strand
TCCCCTCCTTTCCCCTCCTCCCCCCCCTTTCCCCTTTCCCCCCTCCCTCCCCCTCCACCCCCCCTCCTCCCTTCCCCCCCCCTCCCCCTTTCCCCCCCTTTCCCTTTTCCTTCCTCCTCCTCCTCCCTCTACCCCTCCTCCCCTACCTCTTTCCTCCCCCCTCCCCCTCCCCTTCCACCTCTTTTTTTCCTTCCTCCCCTCCTCATTCTCCCCCTTCCTCTCCCCCTTCCTCCTCCTCCTTCCTTTTTCTCTCCTCCTCCCCCCCCTTCTTCCCCCCCCCCCCCTTCCTCCTCCTCCCCCTCCACCCCCCCTCCTCCCTCCTCCCCCCCTCTACCCCCCCCTCCTCCCCCTTTCACATTCCCCCTTTCCCCTTTTCCCCCCTCCCCCTCCTCACCCCCTCCTCCCCCCCCACCCCCTCTCCCTTCTCCCCCCCCCTCCCCTCCCCCCTCTACCTCCCCCCCCTTTCACATTTCTCCTCCTCCCTCTTCCCCCTCCTCCCTCCTCCCTCATCCTTCTTCTCCCCCTCCTCCTTTCCCCCCCCCTCCCCCTCCCCCTTTCCCTCCTCCTCCCTCTCCTCCTCCTCACTCCCCCCTCCTTCCTCCTCCCCCCTCTCCTCCTCCCCCCTCCTCCCCACTTCCCCTCCTCCTTTTCCCCCCCTAAATCCTCCTCCTCCCTCCTCCTCCCTCCTCCTCATCACTCCTCCTCCCTCCTTCTCTTCTTCCGCCCTCCTCCTCCCTCCTCCCCCTCCTCCTTCCTCCTCCTCCCTCTCCGCCTCCTCCTCCTCCCTCCTCCCTCCTCCTCCTCCTCCTCCTCCTCCCTCCTCCTCCCTCTAAATCCTCCTCCTCTCTCCTCCTCCCTCTACCATCCTCCCCCCTCCTCCCTTCACATTCCTCCTCCTCCCTCTTCCTCCTCCTCCCTCCTCCTCTCTTCCGCCTCCCCTCCCCCCTCCTTCTCCCTCTACCTCATCCCTCCTCCTCCCTTCACATTCCTCCTCCTCCCTCCTCCTCCTCCCCTCCTCCTCTTCCCTCCTCCTCCACCCCTTCTTCTCCTCCTCCTTCTCCCTCCTCCTTCTTCCTCTTCCTTCTCCTCCTTCTCCCTCCTCCTTCTCCCTCTTCCTCCTCCCTCTTTCTTCTCCCTCCGCCTCCACCCTCCTCCTACTCTCTCCTCCTCCTCCCTCCTCCTCCCTCTCCCTCCTCCTCCTATCCTCCTCCTGCTCCCTTCTGCTCCTGCGTTCTCCTCCTCCCTCTTTCTCCCTCCTCCTCCCTCTTCCTCCTCCCTCCTCCTCGCCTCCTCCTCCACCCTACTCCTCCCTCCTCCTCCCTCCTCCTCCCTCCTCCTCCCTCTACCTCCTCCCCCCTCCTCCCTTCACATTCCTCATCCTCCCTCTTCCTCCTCCTCCCTCCTCCTCCTCCCTCTACCTCCTCCCTCCTCCTCCCTCTACCTCCTCCCTCCTCCTCCCTTCACATTCCTCCTCCTCCCTCCTCCTCCTCCCCTTCTTCTCTTTCCTCCTCCTCCTCCCCCTCCTTCTCCCTCCTCCTTCTCCCTCTTCCTCCTCCCTCTTCCTTCTCCTTCCGCCTCCTCCCTCCTCCTACTCTCTCCTCCTCCTCCCTCCTCCTCCCTCTCCTCCTCCTGCATGGGCGAAATAGAGAACACACTGAACCGTTCAACAGGGATTCATTGTCAAAGAAATGTGGTTATTAAGACAAACGAATGTGAGGGAAATGAAATACTTTGGGCGTGTAGAGTCTGGAAAAGATGTATATGGAGGGAGGCCTAACGAGTAAGCGGACAAGAGGAAAACCCAACATGGATGGGTATATCTTATATATAAAAGGCGATCTCCGTCCGTCTGTCTGTCTGTCTATATGTCCCTAATGCGCTCGCGAACGGCCCATCCCATTGAGATGAAATTTTTTACACGTCTTCCTTTCATTCCAGCGCAGCCCACTGTCATATTTTTTTAGTATGAAATCGGCTGCTTACCCAAAATTATTTCATTTTTCATTATAATTACATATATCTCAGGGGACGTAACTCTGTAAAAGTTATTTCAAGGGGCATAACTTTTCTGTATAACTTATAGTCATATTGTGGCATCGTTTTCAAAGATTTATAAACTCTTTGTCCATAGTTATGTACCGGCATATGAGTTATAATAAATAATGATACAATCTGTAAGGCATTTTTAAAGTTTTCATAAAAATAATGCATAATGCATAACATTGTAACTCATCTTTTTTTTTGCTTAAAGAATGAATAAATAATAGATACCTTATCTCTATCAAGTTTGAAGATTTTATATTTCTTTACACTGTCGCCAACTCTAAGAAGACATGGAACAACCTCAGCCATTATTAAATCTACAGGCATATGCGTTATATTCCTCCTCCTCCTCCTCTCCCCTCCTCCACCTCCTACCCTCTTCCTCTTCTCCTCCCCCTCCTCCCTCTCCCTCCTCCATCCTCCTCTTCTCTCTTTCTCCTCCTCCTCCCTCCTCCTCCCTCTTCCTCCTCCTAGCTCCTACTCCTCCTTTTTCTTCTTCTTCTGCTGCTGCTGCCGCTGCTCCATTTACCCAAGTTAATATATTACCAAGTTGGTCTTCGTTTATCTAAGGTTGTTCTAACTGCAACCAATAAATGATTAGACAGACAGACAGACAGACAGACAGACAGACAGACAGACAGACAGACAGACAGACAGACAGACAGACAGACAGACAGACAGACAGTCAGTCGGGAACGGGAACTTATATGACTACTCATATGAATTAAATGAGATGCTCCACACCAGAAGCTGGGCAATGCCGGGCCGGGTCAGACAGACAGACAGACAGACAGACAGACAGACAGACAGACAGACAGACAGACAGACAGACAGACAGACAGACAGACAGTCGGTAACGGGAACGGGAACTTATATGACTACTTATATGAATTAAATGAGATGCTCCCCACCAAGGACTGGGCGAAGCCGGGCCGGGTCAGCTAGTATATATATATATATATATATATATATATATATATATATATATATATATATATATATATATATATATATATATATATATATGATATGTGTGTGTGTGTGTATGTGTGCGTGGTGTGTGTGTGTGTATGTGTGCCTACAAAAGTGTGCTATATTGGTCAGTGCCTTATTGTCTCCTGATATGTTTAATATGAATTATTAAACCAACAATACCAAAACTACAATAAAGAGGTATTTAGTGTAAAATTACAGACGCAAGCGAGCTATTCAACCACATAAAATTATTGTACAAAGATATGCTGGAGTTATTCCCCTTCTTTCATTAACAATATCACGTTGGTTTCTTTGTCCCTGCAGCTAACGCACTAACAGATGAGGTCCAGAATCGTGCAGCATCTAGTCAGAACGAATGTCTTTTATCTATAGTCACAGAGCAAGACCTAATTAGAAAAAAGCCATTCGCAGGATTACGTTTGGTTACTTGTTTTGCAACATCCTCTTCTTCCGGTTTCACTCATGTACGACATGAAGAATGTGGGATGTAGTGATGATTTAATTTATATCCTCTTAAACGAGCGGCACACTTATTTTGATCATGTTCGTGGAGTCCCCAAGCAAGAATTCAAGTATTGGATGATGCCTGTCTGCCATCCCAATGATAATTGTGTGTGACACTTTTTAAACTCGCAGGTAAATTTTATTGGCAGATGTTTTGACATAAATATCATTCAAAAATATCCCCCAACGGGATAACGCAGTTAAGATAGTGTTGATGAATTGTATAATGATATGAAGAATGCTTTGAAGAAATGTAAAAATGCAGAACCAAATATCATACTGAGTGACATCAATGCGAAAGTAGGAAGTCAAGGCGACGGATGCACAGTAGGTAAACATAGTTTGAGAGAATGAAACGAGAGAGGATTCAGACTTGTAGAATGGGCAAACGAGCATGAAATAGTTGTCGGAAACACATGGTTTAAGCATCATCAAAGAAGATTATATACATGGAGAAGTGCTGACAGCAGGATTAGAAAACAGTTTAATTACATCCTGATTAGCAAAAGGTTTCGAAATGCGTTAATATTTGCAAAGACAGTTCCAAATGCAGACTGTTATAGTGATCACATATTGATTACATGTACACTGAAGATAAAGTTAAAGAAAGTCAAGTATATCAATATTGAAGATGGAAGTTCAGAATGCTCTTAACCATATGAGAACTGGCAAAACCCCGGGTCCAGACAACATTGAAACCGAAATGATCAATACCATCGAAGAATATGGAATAGAACAAGTCACCAGACAGCCAACACAATGATCAATACCATCGAAGAATATGGAATAGAACAAGTCACCAGACAGCCAACACAATATATGATACTGGAGATATACCTTTAGAATTATGAATTTCTATATGTATTGCATTCCTGAAGAAATCATTAGCCTTTGCTTGTGATCAACATCGAACAATTAGTATAATGAGCCACATCACGAAGATTTTGCTAAGATTCATCATGCAAATTGTTAGGAAGGAAATACAACCCGAAATAGGAGAAACCCATATGTGTTCGTAGAAGGCAATGGTATAGTAATTGCTGTGTGTGTGTGCTGAGAACATTATCTGAACATTCTCTAGAAGTAAAAAAATACCTAAATATTTGCTTTATTGACCACACAAAGGCTTTTGATAAAGTATGACATGTCACCATGATGAAGGTGCTTGCATATCTACACATTGATGGAAAAGATCTTAGACTTATAAATAGCATATATTGGAAAGAGCAAGCTGCTATAAAGATTGATAATGAAGCAGGTCAATATCAGCCTACTAAGATAGATGTGAGAAAGGGATGTGTAATGCCTCCAGATCGTGTTTCCCTTCACAGTGGAGCTATTTTCAGAAATGTAGAAGATATGAGAGGAATCATCATTGGGGGTCATAACATCAATAACATTAGATATGCGATTGATACAATATTGATTGCAGACAATGATCAGCATCTGCAAAATTTAGTAGATGCGGTTGTTTCACACAGTGAACAACTAGAGTTGAATTAAATTGTAAGAAGACACAATTTATGGTCGTCATAGGGAAGAAGTGAATACCACAATGTAATATGCAAGTAAATGGGAATATTCTTTAACAAGTGAATCGGTACAATTATCTCGGAACAGTCATAACATCTGATGGGAGATGTCTTGAAGAGATTAGAACAAGAATCGTCATGGTGAAGGTAGCCTTTAGCAAGATGGAAAACATACTGATCAATGTGAATAACGAAGACACAAATAATCGATTGCACGATTTGTTGCCTGGAATATTTCGCTGCATCGCGTCAGGTACATACTGCAGAATTCACACAACAGGAAGTAAAATAACTAGATAAATCCCTCATGCTGAAATATGCACATGTTCGCACAGTATTGTCAATTGTCTGCCACGGTAATTTTAAACTGACTAACATGTCTTTCTATATGCACAAAACTGGCCTATGTAGATTAATCATTATGGCTTCTGCAAACTTTAACAAGCGACTATTTTGTGTGTTAATCAACACGCGAAATGCGTTATATGTATCAATCACATGGTCTCTTTCCAACAGTAATTGATGAAGCCTGAAGCTTCTGGTGTGTCGGATTCTCTAGGTTGCCATCGCCGGTGTGTAGTATCTTGTCAATCCATTGAGGTATGTGTTCAACAACTCAATAAAAAAAATGTCATTTGCAATTAGAAAACGGTGTTGGGTACTACATATAACTGTACTTTTGTTTGTATGTAAAGCTTGGACAATGAGCAGCCAAGCTTAAAACGTCTCATGGCTATGGAAATGTGGTTTCTGAGTAAAATGTAAAAAATACCAGGGACAGACAGACAAACCAATGACCAAGTCCTACAGAAACAAATGAAATCGTAAACTGATTTGGGAATTTAGAGGTAGACAGTCAACACTGTTTTGGTAACGTTATGAGAAGAAATACATTGGGGAACTTGGTGATAGCTGGCAAGATTGAGGAGAAGAGAGCAAGGAGAAGGCAGAGAAATAAATAGCTGGATGGCTTGGCCACGTGGCAATTTTGAAACGAGAACACTAAGCTGATCCACGACTCTGGTGATCGCATGGGATGCCGAAATGTGACTACCCACGCATGGTACATGATGAAGAAGGATTATTGTCGCCGGCAGGCTATACCACATCATATCATCAGAACCGAATTATCCTTCCTGGGTAGGGCATTCGTTGGGCATTATACAGCCTAAGAGTTGTGAAGTCACCTTTGTTATTCCGTCTACAGCTCTTGTGTCGCATTTTGTGCCTCCAGACCATCTGCACACACACATAGACACTCAAGAATATAGACGTAGCACATGTGAATTTTCTGCTATTTAATGAGGCTTCCACGAATATAGATTCCATACATTATGCTCCGATAATAAGCTCAGCCATTTTATCATCGTATTCTGCACATCGATGACCAGCCTCATTTAAGAATATTTAACTTTCTAGTTATAACGGGCTGCACTTCTAGAGATGAGATACAGTTCGTAGACTTTAGAATTTGATAAACTCAGCGCAATGAGCAGATTGTTCTCTTAGTATGGTACAGACAGCTATAGTAGCGTGATGTACTCTTTCTTCCTTGATCGTGGATTTTGGTTAGTGACTTAATTTCACGAAGAGTAGCGTGTTCCAGCAGAGCCCAAAATTCTACAAAACACGCAGCTCAGTGTTTCCTTTGTTTTCCTGAAAGAAGGACCATGCGTATGCACTTACTCTTCATACCACTGTCTTGTGGTTCTGGTAGACATTCCACCTTAGTAAATTACGATTATCTATTTAGTAATCAGCGAGGCTGTTGTTACATAAATGAATGAGCAGTTATGAAGGCCATACCACTGCTCCAGAATTCCCATGTAGTGTCTAGGACATTTCTACGATTTAGCTTGGGAATTTCATCACCATCTCTCCATCCACAGGTTCTGAATTCCAGCAGGTTCGACCAAAAGAGCCGCGTGCATGCTGTTTCTCCCGCAGTGGATGGCAGGCTTAGCACGTGGGCATTCCCCGCTATCAACACTGACGTCCCTAAAATAAATACATATCCTAAACATGGTGCTCTAGTCAATAGTCTTACGTTTCCCAATACATAGCAAAGGATTCCTCCAAATTTGCACCATGCTCACGAAGGAGACCAGCTGTGCGTAATATAAAAATGCACTTTATTGTGGGAGGAAACGTACATTCGAGCAAAACCCCAGCAAATCTACACACGCATTATCGCATAAGGCCAGATGTGGAAGTGACGGCAGACAACCATCCGCCATTATCTGATATTATACAACCCAGAACAACAAAAGTAAATACTAACAAAATGTACTCCGAAAGAAATCCACATCTCACGGTGTGGCTCAACGAACTTAAGACATGGGCTGGATGATGAAAACGGGTCCTTCTTCTCCTTCTTCTTCTTCTGCGTTCATCCGGAGTGTTTTTTTTTCCAGATGTAATTGCGTTGTGCCAATTTTATTTGCACCCTTAGGCCGGCACATCCGACTTCTGCAGGCGTTTGTTGACCGGGTTAGGCTTCCTGGGTGTTTCAAAAGACTTTCGACTGTCTCTGTTTTGGCGCCGTCCAAATCCCAGCTGGTCGAGTTAGAACGGTCGAAAACATCACGGTCAGCCCTCAAGGAAAAGCTGGGGCAGTCCATGAGCATTATCAGCCATCCAAGGAGGCTTCCATAATTGCAGAGCCGACACATTGCGCTATGGTTCTGGGTTCACCCAAGGACTCGCCAGGTCCTGCACATACTGCTTTAATTCCTCACTTCCATGAATTGGGCATTTCGTTCGCCACAGGCCGCTCCCCGCGCAAACCAAATACGGGTCCTGCATGTCCAAACGTGTGGAAAACGCACAAGAAAAACAGTGTCCAGAGACAAACAGCATCGCAGGTCTCACCAGCGCCGCTTGACTATTCACCTTGTTGGCCAGCTATTTCCATACAAACACATATATTCTCACACACCCTCAAACATGGTGTATACCAGTTAATTAGTTGCATTTCCTTTACTGGACGTCGCAGTCAACACCAGCATTTTTGCTGTTGTGATCTCTTGGCAAGTTAACATTCAGTAGTTTGCCATTGATTTCTGAATGAACTGCACCCATACCATTTCGTTAAAAAAAAACAACGCAAGGCAGTCTGCTGCCAAATCTCCCGCAACTGTGTTTTGAACGCGGGTATGCGAAATTGCGAACTGCGTCCGCAATCCCTTGCCACGGAGCAGGAGTTTATACCAGAGTAACACGTTTTATGAAAATTCCTTCTGTGTTGATTTTCTCATTTTGAAGTTCAGCTTGGGTATCGGTCTGTCAGCCTTCTTTTACTGATTTCTACTTACCGGGGGAAGTATAAAGTGCGCAAAGTGCACAATCTTCATGACAGATTTTGGGGAAGGCAAATCGGCCGATCGACTACTTTAGATTCTGGGATGGTCAGGGTATCGGTTTTTTTTTTATTTCGTAAGATGACCCTTTGCCGATTAGAGTTAAAGTCGGGCGCCTTAGCTCCGACATAATTTCTCTCCTGAAAGGAATGTTGGATTTTGCAACTATGGTATTCTTTTAGAAGGGGTAGTCAGTCTCATGCCAGACCTCCTTAGTCAACTCTTGCAACATGTGATGTAGGTTAAAATGCTGCCGTTCTTTACTTCCCGTGTGGATCTCGGTAACCCAAGGGTAAATTCCCGTGGAAACATGTGGAAGTCCGTGAACTTAAAGTGATCTGTGCTTCTGTTTGAATGTGAATGAGTGATGGCTAGTGAGAAATGAAATTCTTACGAAGCTGAAAGCAATGGATATGCGCTGCATTCTTGAAAGCTGCTAGTGTTACGAGATCATACATTCAAACCATAAAGGTGGGAAAAAATGGGGGAGGCGGATTATTATTAGCCATGTAAGAAAAGAGGTTGCTTGAGAAATTAGGTCGATGTCGAAAAAAATACTAGACATGAAAAATAAAACAGAGAGAGAGAGAGAGAGAGAGAGAGAGAGAGAGAGAGAGAGAGAGAGAGAGAGAGAGAGAGAGAGAGATGGCGAAAGAGATTATGAGGAAAGCTTAAAATGCATTACAACAGGTGATCAATTAGCAATACAAACTTCGTCAAATATAAGATATGGTATGGAACGGCACAAAATTTTAAGACTTATGATCGTCGATTACTTTTTAAGATCAAACTTATCAATGAAGAAAAAAAAAAGAATATATTAGCGATATATTAAATTAACAAGTGTTTAAATAATGAACCTACGAGATATCTAGCTATACGGTAGAAGTGTTTGTTCTTCTAAAACAGAGGAAGTTGAAGAAAAAGGTCACAGGTAGAGGAGCTGGAACATCAATTCCTCAACATACAGCTTAACGGCAAAAGCGTAAGAAAAAAACAATGCGTTGGATAATTTTGCGAATCACATTCATCGGGATGTCACGTTGCTGCTTGCTGTAAACTAAACACAAAAGACGAATACGTGCAAATAAAGCAAATTTTACCTTCGTCACAAAATAGACCAGATTTCCCAGTCAAACATGATTGACAGTGTCCGTTTGTGGCATTGCAGAGTTGATCAGTACAGTTCGAGCTACACCGCAGAGCACAGTTTTCACCATGATACGTAGAGCTGCAAGCTGTTGATTCAGAAATGCTTACATCAAGTATTCTGAATGTTCAAATGTCATTAAGAGCGCATAGTGTTGTTTTTAAAATAATTATACATGTAGTTTGTTTTACTAACATTAAATCAACTTGACTAATATCCATATATATGTCTGAGGCGTATTTGCTTGCTAGTTTTACAAAGATGAGAGAAGTAACGACTAAAGCAGGGTATAAAAATAAGAAAATAAAAACAGTTAGGTGTATGTGACTACTGGGACAAAAGAGAGATATACTAAACATGGACACAGTGTACATGCCTTACAAGGAACTCAACAATGTAAAACATAAGTAACAGGAAGAACATTGGGCAGTGGGGGAGTCGTTTTATGTGATATTCAACTGGCACAGGAACGGAGCATAATTGGGAACGAACCCGTTGCTGTGAAGTTGGAACCGTGACTAACCTAACTAACTAACTTACTACTAACTACTAACTAACTAACTAACTAACAGGAAGAAAAATTTGTAAAATTAAAATAAATAATAACAGATTATAAGTATGCTATGAACACAACTAAGCGACATTTAGATTACTAGTAATCTGAGATGAGGAACAAAACACACACATACACACACACACACATCACACACACACACACACACATGTATGTATGTATATATATATATAATGTATATATATATATATATATAATATATATATATATATATATATATATATAAATATATATATATATATATATATATATATAAAGAGAGAGAGAGAGAGAGAGAGAGGAGAGAGAGAGAGAGAGAGAGGGAGAGAGAGAGAGAGAAGAGAGAGAGAGAGAGAGAGAGAGAGAGAGAAACATGAAATTAGAACATTAAATCATATTGAAACACAAATCCTTCGCTGTTAGGAAGGCGGTGTAGAAGTTCAGCCTTGAAAAATGCGAAATAAAATGTAAAGCTGAAGGTGTGCAAACACTCATATATGAATATATACAGGGAAGTCAGCAGACTTATACAGTGGCATCTACAACAGTATTGATTAACCCCCCCCCCGGAGGAGGGGGGGGGGGTTGATGCATCCCAAAGAGTTGATTAACTGGCTTTCATTTTTAGGCCTAATTAAGTTATAAAAACATATCTTCAATCATCTGACTCATACATCGTCGACTCAACAATAATCAGAAAAAGTGAAATGGTTAGAGACAAGTTTGACAAAGCTTTGAACAATATCCATAAGGTGTTACCTAAAGCGGTCGGCTAGGCGTCTACCAATCAGACTAATATATTTCATGTTACGTTGTTTGCAAGTAATAACATATAAGGTTGCGGGATATGCATGTAGATTGATAGAAATTCTTGACAAAATGTATGCAACTGTTGCCTTCCGCCTCTGTCATATTAAAAAGTCGACAGGGTCGACTTCATTGCACCGGGTTTTATCCCGTATGGCTCGGTCTCTTCCCGCAGTGCGGAAAGCGTCGCACAAAGAACGAACTCCGTAGCTCTAGCGACGACCCACAGGAGTCTCCGAAAAATTCCACTCGTGAACCGAAGGGCGCGGCCCGGAATCGAATCCACGACCTTCGGAGCCCGAGTCAAACGGCTTGACCACTTCGCCACAGAGATTCTCCATCGTACAGAGACTCTGTCATATTGGTGAGACCGATGCTGCTATCGATATAGTGTCAGTAAATATGAAGCCAAACCAAATTGAGATGTAAATTGTTTTGCTTCTTATACAGCAGACAAACCCGGCCTGTGCCAAGAAACAAAAGAATAAAGCAGAGACAGGGTAATCTGGGCTATACATATAGTCCCCAGCATGCGAAATAGAAATAGAATGGACAAATCTTACCCAAGTGGATAATGTTAAATACCCAGGGAAAATCAAAACATCAGATAAAGCAGTGGTTCTCAACCTTTTTTGGCCCATGCCCCCCCCCCTTTACCATATGTGCAGAACGTCATCCCTCTCTCCCTTTTGAATTTCCTCCCTTTAATTCCCCTTCCCCCCACTCTTACACAGTATACATACAAATGGAAACTAAATTAATAACACATACTAGAACAAGTCTAGACATCTACTTGAAACGTGATTTATGGGTCTACTTACGTTATAAAACGAATTTCATTAGGGCGAGAAGTACAGAACCATAAAATTTAGAGGGAAAATCAGTATCAAGTAACTGGTTTTTGTATTAATGCGATCTTGAAATAATCTTAATTTCCCCCCCCCCCCCCCGGAAACGCTAAAATTCCCCCTGGGGTGGGGGATTCCCCACCAGTTGAGAACCACTGAGATAGAAGATGTGCAACAGAGATTAAGAGCAGAGTGGGGCAGGCAAAACCTGCGTTTCAGAAAATAAAGGGTATCTTATGCATTGAGTCACTATCATTTAATGTAAGCAGGCTAGTGTTGAATCACTATCTAAAACCTGTTTTGATTTGTGGCAGTGATTCGTGGAATTAAATGAACAAATTAGGAAGAACTTGAAAGCAACAGAGATGTGGTTCCTGAGACGAATGTTGAGAATTCCATTGACTGCCAGAGTAACTAACAAGCATCGAAAACCTTAAAGAGGCTAATAAAACTAGAACAATATATTCGACAATATGAATGAGGCAAACGATATTCTTTGATCATGTGATGAGAAGAGAGGCATTAGAGAACATCGTGACGAATGGAAAGATCAAAGAAAGTTTGGTTGGATATATATAAGTACGCCGTCAGGTCTTAGACAGATATGACTGAGCTACCGTAATGATAGCAGACGGTAATACCTGCCTTCTGTTAGCTCCGAATGTTAGGCAGCGCTTACCACTCCCGACACCACACATTGTGCTAACGGCTTTGCGCGGAACAGAGCAATTGGGAGGTTACAAGCCTTATCCTGGTGCGGGAAATGCAACCTAAAGACATAGTGTCATGGCAAGGCAGACTAGGCCCTAAGCCTTGATTGACAGCTGGTCTAGGATCTGACAGGCGGACAGTTAGAGCATTGCTTTACTGATCCGGCAGCTTATGCAGCTTGTTGTTTTCCAGATGTATTACTGTTATCTTTCCATTGGAGTGGACAGGACAGGCCGAAAGAGGGATCATGCTACATGGTCTCTATATTTTAGCCCAGGCTTTGTGTCATGGAGAGGTATAACTCCATCCCTGGTCTTAACTGGTATCGGAATCAAAGCGAGAGATAGCAGTTACGGGATATAAATCCTTGTCAATTGGCGTAGACATGGGACGCCACGGTTTGCCTCTGACAGTGGAAGACACCTAAAGTTGTCACTGATCAGCTACCGCCCACCTCAAAATGGCCATCCCCCAGCCAATTGTGTGCTGATCCGCCACAGCCTGCCTGCTTCAATGGGTGTCTTGTGTTAGGACAAAATCTGAATCGCAGGCTGTAAACGCAAAGCACCAGGTATTGCTAACGAGAAAAATAGAAACCTCAAGCTACGTCTTGCAACCTGGAAGCTTTGAACCATGTGTCCAGGATTTTCCACTGACCTGACGAATATTGACGATGTAAGAAAAACGGTTGTGATTGATGCCGATCTCTATCGTCTTAACATTGATATTGTTGGCCTGCAGGAGACTCGCCTCCCTGACGAAGGGTCACTCAGGAAAAAAAATTACACCTGTTTTGGAAGGGTAGAGAGCAGGTATAGAAAATGCAACATGGTGAGGGCTTTGCAGCGAAGAATTCGCTACTGGGAATGATTGAAATTCCAGCTGCGATTGGCAACCTCTTGTCGTTTGCCACCATTATCACTGCATATTCACTGACACTCACTTCACCTGATGATATGAAGGATTGGCTATAAGAGGAGTTAGACTCTGTGATCAACGCAGTTCCAAAATCCGACTACATTTATATGCTAGGGTGTTTAAAGTGCTCGCGTGGGCAAGAACTCGAGTTCACGGCCAGTGTGCCTTGAAATATACATCGGTCGCATGTATGAAAATTGGCAAGGCTGCTGTAGCATTGCACAAGAAATGACCTATGTATTTGTCATATATTCTGAAGGGAGTGGGAAATCACTTTGGTGCATGCCCAATTTCTAATCAAAGAAGTTGGGCCCCATCCTCTTCTGTCTTCAATAACCCCAGAATATGACCCTCGAGTTATCTGCAGGCCTCGTCTTATTTAATTTTGTCTAGGAGATATAGATTATTGCCCTGGTGAAAATAATATATACTAACTGTGAATCTGCCCCTTCTCCAAGGATTCTTATAGCTCTTGAGCCCCCCTTTTGTTTATCAAATCTGAGGAAAGTCTGGAGAAGTCTCTCAGCTTGATTTATATGAAGAAAGCATGGATTTTATTTTTTAGTGTACAGTAATACAGTGACAAGAGTGAGGTAGTGTCAAGATGCATGTAAATAAATGACATACATTTATAACATTTATATCACTCAATTGTGTTTGTAGTGTGTATAAATAATTCTCTGTGTTTTCCCAATTAACCAACCTCTTCTTCTTCTTCTTTAGTATAATAACTCCTTTCCCATTATCTGTTGTTGTTGTGGTGTTGAGTGTTGAGTTGTGGGTGGTTGTGTTTGTTAAGTTGTGTTGCGTAATGAGTTAAGTCAACTTCTGGTGGTGGAGTTCCGCGAAGCACAACTTTTCTGATGTAATGCAGTTCATAAGTGCACTTATCTAATTAAATTGTGACACAAATATAAATATTTATTCCATCAAACCCTATTTATTCAATAGATGAAGCAGAAAGGAAAGATTGATTTCTTTTCCAGCTTTCTAGATTTTAAATAGGCATAGATAAGTCTGTTTTAGAACAAGGCACTTGTTCTAGTACACGAACTGTCATTTTAGCTGTAGATAGTGATAGCATTTTTAACAGTGTTTATGCTGAAATGCACAAGATTGCTTTAGAATCATCACTTCGTACAGTTGTTTTAGAATAGAATGTAGTATTATTATGCACTTCTCAAAGTTAATAATTATCTTAAGAATATCAGAGATGCGGATATCGAAGAGAGTAGTAGATTGTCAGTTGCCCGGGAATCGGCTCTGCGTCGTCAGAATGGAATAGTCAAAAAAATTTCACTTCAGAGGTTTTAATTTATAATAATATATTTCAATTGACATTACAAACACTGGATACCATTCCTGGGCCTTTGATACATCTGGTCATCAGTGCAATCTAAGGACTAACAAGCTCACCTGGGATCCAGACATACTTCCTTCCCTATTTGAAAAACGGTCACACTAGCTTTCACGTCTGCTCATCAGGCATGTTGTAGGAAGAGTGCGCGAATAACATATTCTACGCGGGTTTCCGAATAGAGGCGTTGTCACGTGTCGCTGTTTATCCAATGATCTCCTGAGTTTGGGCATATGAAATGTTTCCTAGATTTGACGTCATCTGTCACTTGTTCCAGTTCCAGTTTTGATGTTGCATTAAGTTTTAAAGGTTTGGTTTCAGTTTGCGTTAGTAAAGTCCATTGTTTTATATTTTCTCCTCTTCTTGGCTTGAATCTGTCAACCGAATAATGGTGGTTAGCAACTATGCCACATGGCCCCACCCCAGATTGTTCTACTTTATGGAACTATGTTTCCAACATTTTCAGTTATCAAGCTGTTCCAATTTTTCCTCCCCTGTATTCTCTTCTGCATCTGGTTGACCTGGTTCATCAGGCACTGGGTGTCGACTCATGAAGTCCGCTCCCACATTCATTTTCCCAGGACCATATTCAACCTGGAACGAGTAAGGTTGAAGAAGCAGCGACCACCTCATAAGTCGGGCATTAAGAGTCTTGGATGCTGCGAGAAACATGAGTGGTTGATGGTCACATTGCACTGTGAAGTGTTTGCCATATAGGTATGCTTGAAATTTATGTACACTCCATACGAGCGCAAGACATTCTCTCTCGATTAGTACTGTAATTTCTCTCTGCTGCATTTAATTCCTGCTAGCATAGGCTACAGGGAATAGCTCTGATGGTACATCTCCCTTTCTCTGCAACAACGTTGCCCCAATTCCTATGTTACTGGCATCGGTGCGCAGCACGAATGGTTGGTCGAGGTCTGGTAGATGTAAGACTGGATGAGCAGTTAATGCCTGCTTTAGTGCTGTGAAAGCTCTCTCACGTCAGCTGACCAAGTGACTTTCTCTGGTTTTCCCCTTTTTGGTAAGATCCGTTTAAAAGTGCTGACAGAGTGTTTGAAGTCCTTGATGTATTTTTGATAGAATCCACATAAGGATACAAATGATCTTACATCCTTCTTGTTTTTGGACGAGGTGCTCTCTGGAGTTTGTCAACATTCCCTCTTGTGGAGTTATCAGAACATGAGATATCTTATGACCTAGAAAGTCCAATTCTTGGAATCCTAGTTGATACTTCTTTGGTCTAGCAGTCAATCCAGTTTCTCTGAGGCACCTGAACAAAAGATGCAGTGTTTCTAATGCTCTTCAAATGTTTCAGTTGCGATCAGGATGTCATCCATGAAGTGACTAATGTCTGGATGCTGTAGTGGGTCAAGCAATTTTCTCATCATACGTGTAAAAACGCTGGGAGCATTACTTACTCCGAATGCAAGAACGTTGAACTCATAGTGTCCTCCAGGCGTGCTGAAAACTAACCATGGTCTAACTTCCGGTTTTACAGGAATCTGGTAATATCCCTTACTGAGATCAATCATAATAAAGTACTTAGCTCGGTTGAGTGCTGTGAAGAGTTTATTCTGATCAGGCAGAGGTTCTGCTTGAAATTCAGTAATAGCATTGAGCTGTCGATAATCGATGCACAATCTATGTTCTCCACTTGGCTTTCTCAATAAGACGACGCTAGCACTGTAAGGTGATTCAGATGGTGGATTATCCCTGCGGTGAGCAGCTGTGTATTCTTCCTCTAAGTCTTTTGCTTTGCATAAGGAACTGGGTAAGTCTTGACTCGCACAGGCACTGTGTCATTTAACTTCATGTCAAATTCCTCCAAATCAGTTCTTCCTGGCTTATCAGTAAGTACTTCTGCATATTTTTGTCATAAGTTCCCTAATCTGCTTTTTGCTGATCCTTTGTTAAGTTGGGATTGATTTCCACATCCTTAAAGGTCTCTTTTGCTTGCAGTGGGTACCTCGACTCCCATTGTTGATCCTTCTTTCGACTTCAGTAGCCACACTCATGGCCATATGATATGCAGGTTCGGTGGTTGAGGGTCTTTCATGAAACTCCTTCAAGAGGTTTATGTGAAATACTTTCATCTTGCCTTTGACTGAAATTCTGTAGTTGGTACGTGAGATCTTCTCCGTCACTACATAAAGGGCCTCTCCATCGATTTGCAGCTTATTCTGACTTTTTGGAAGCAGCAACACACCTTCTCTCCTACCTCTATCTCTTATCCTTTGCCTTGCGATTGAAAATTACGAGAAATTCTTCG
>JACEFZ010010676.1:0-15568 GCA_014155875.1 Cepaea nemoralis | reverse complement strand
GTCCCCCGGGGGGTTTCAAGCCCGGTGATGCCGGGAATTTTCACTGTGGACTCCTAAAAAAAATTTCCCCTGGTCTCTGGGTAGTGAGATGGGCCCCCGGGGTGTATTGTTTGCGCACGAAAAATCACTTGGCTTGGAAATCGAAAACGAGTAGCATAAAGGCACTGCCCGGGCAAAATTTCCAGTTCAAAATCTACCCAAAGTATTTTCAGGATCCTCGCCGGTGCTACGGAGTTCGTGCACTGAGCTGAGTTTCTCCAGACTCAGGTTTGAGTTAGGATTAGAACGGAGCACTTATGGGTTACACCTGTGTGCCGTGATGTGATCCATCGACTACACTAAACTAAACTAAACAGAATGTATATCAAAATCCCCTTGAGCTCATTCAGTACATACTGAAGTATCAAAAGACAGTATTACTCATTCATTACATACAGAAGGATCTGGTAATCTGGAATATACTTAATTCACATGCATCTAATCAGGTCAAGATTCATGTTAGGACCCCCAAACAGTTTCAGATTGGGGACAGGTAGTATATTTTTCTTTTCCTTTTTTTCCCCCTTTTCTGTTCATTGTTCTCATTTTACATCTTTCTATTCAATCATCCCGTTTTATATCCCTTAATGTATTCACTGTAGTGTCTTCCTCGTGTTTTATTGTTGTGTGTGTTGTTGGGGTGTGTGGAGAGAGAGAGAGAGAGAGAGAGAGAGAGAGGGGAGAGAGAGAGAAGAGAGAGAGAGAGGAGAGGGGAAGAGAGAGAGAGAGAGATCATGATTTTAGAGTTTATGTTCTCACTTTCTGAAAATAAAGAACAACAAGGGGACACTGCAATCTGTAATCGTGTTGTCCTGCTTGAGTTCTTACTTTATAACGGCAAATTTCAAGTACAACAATGGGACACTGCAATTTGTAATCGTGTTGGGGTGCTTGAGTTCTTACTTATCCGACAAAGTCTTTGAGCTCTTTAAAGTGTATACGAGCAAAATTGCTAACCTAGAAGCACCCGGGGGTTTGGGAAAAATACTAACATTTGCAGATGATTGTTCTTTCATATAGGCAGGGGAGAGACAGGGGGCAAAAAGCCCAGGAGTTTTCAGGCGACAGTAAATAAATGATTGAATGGGCACAGAAATAGTGCTGTCATCCACCCGGAAAAGGGGGCTGTTTGTGTTTCTCTCTGGACACAGGATTTGTGAGAGCGGATGCCCAAGGGCCCCGCGATAGATTTTAGAAATGTCAGCAGAGAGAACAAACTGAAGTATCTGGGGATCACATTTGACAGGAGCCATTCCTTCAAGGACCATGTGGAGACGGGGCGTGACAAAACTCAAAGGGGGCTCAAAGCACTTAAAACTTGGCTGCAATGGAAAGAGCAGAGAATGCTTTTTCACACTATACCAGCACTTGATCCTTCAGTATTGAAAAATGAATTAGGTTTCTCCTGTCTCAGAGAGTCAGCTGGTGAAGTTAGAGCGCATACAGAACGAAGCTATGCGGGCTTCTGGGATGCACTAGAGACACCCAAGTAGTGATATGCGTTACATCCTTGGTCTGCAGACTGTTGCTGGGAGGCCAAGGGGATGCAGCGAAGGCATACCTCAGAGTACTGCAGCACAGACCTCAACTGCATGAGGCCTAGACGCAGTTAAGGGGCAGCGACTGATAGAGGGAAATCATGGATGTCAGGCGGAGGATACGATCAGACAGGTGTGCCCCTTGGAGAACATAGGCGTGGAGAGGAGTGGGTCAGAGTCCCACGGAGCAGTCAACTTGTGCAGAGTTATAATCACATTAAGCCGGAGTGCAGGGGAGTGGCCAGCAGGGGCCACGGAGTGGAAAATCCAGCAACTAATTCAGGACAATGCTCACGATCGGTGATGTGATTATCTACACAGATGGTTCGGTGTCAAGAGGTGAGGAGAAGTGCTGGGGGTTCATAGCCAAAAGCTAATGGTCGGATGTTTGGGGCAGGAGAGCCTGGCATATGATACCACAACATCCAGCTTAAGAATGGAAGTGGAGGCAGTCACTGCGGCTCTCCGCTGGATGGGAGAATACGACACACACACATTGTGATTGTAACTGACTCAGAAAGCATGCTGACGAGGGTGAGGACGGGCAGACTTCGTGCGGAGTGGCTTGCTTCGCTTCGGAGGTCACGGGTGACAAGCATCGCCTGGTGTGCTGGGAAATGAACAGGCGGACAGATTGGCTGGCTCTGCAGAACTTGGTGGAGTATTGATACATGACAAGGCAGACGTGGTTGCGGCCTTGTGGGAGCACGTGCACACCTCGGAGGAGCAAATGGATTACCACGGTCTGGCAAGAATGAGACAACGAGGAGTGGCGAAGGGATTTGGCCGACGCTCAACGCTCAGAGGAAAGGCGAGACGGACTTATAATCAGATTGCTACTGGTACTATTAGTGTTGGAACTCTTCGCTGGCTGCTGAGGATGGGGACGGAGCACTTATGGGAATGCCCCGAATGCTGTGATGTCGATTCCTAAATCAATCAATCAATCAATCAACGACAAAGTCAAATACAACAATGAGTGCTGCAGTTTATTATTATATTGTGCAGTTTTGGGTTCCCCCCTTCATGATACAACGGTCAAGTTCAGCAATGGGAACACTGAAACTCGTGATCATGACGTGGAACTGGGTAAGCGGGGCCGAATGGGTAGAGCGTTCGCTCCTAATATCCGGTGTGCTGATGTCGAGGTAGGGGGTTTTCAGTCCCTAAACCGATCAGTTGGACACAAATGTTGACATTTAGTCCTTGACCGGGGGACGTAATTACAAGTACCTCTGATGTCGGGGTAGATTTCGCCTGATGGTGGGGGACTAGGGAAAGCTAATCCACACCCCAAAAATAATTCCAGTGCACTGGAAGTAGTAGCCCGTGTATAGGACTACGCTGAAGTTCAAAGGGAGTCAATGTAACAACAAATGACGTGAAATAGAGGCTACCACACATGTCCTGGTTGACGTCTCTTTGCTCTAAGACCACACCCTTAGCTCTCCCACCTAAACCCCAAGCAAATTCACACACACATGCACACCTCTTCTTGCTATTACGTGTAAAGCTAATTCAAAACTACTACGACCCCCAGCATGAGAATGGAGGTGGAATCAGTAACAGCGGCATCCCGTTGGTTATGAGGAAACCACCTGCAAAACACATTTCATTCATTACGGGCTCAGGAGTATGCTTCGTATGGGAAAGAAAAGGGAAAGTTTCGTGTGGATGGCTATCCCCCGCTTCAAAGGTCTCAGATTGTGAGAATTGTATGGATATTTTGTCCTGGCCATGAGGGAGTGCGAGGAAATGAACAACTGATAGGCTGGCAGAGAATACCCTCTTGGTGGTAGATTACCTATGGACAAGGGAGAGGTGGTCGAGCGCCTGTGGGACCAGTTGAGAAGCGGGGGAAGAGATTGAGAACCCGTGTGTGGAAAGAATGACATTGGCAGAGGGTCGGCAGGGATTCTGGAAGAATCTCAAAACCGAGAGGAAAGACCAGGAGATAATTTCAATCAGATAGCGGTGGGAACATTGGGTATGACTCTTCGCTAGTTGTTGAACGAGGGGACGAAGCGGATATGGGAATATCCTGAGTGCAGTGATGTCGGCTATTAGCTCAACTCAACTCAAATCAACTCAGCTCGACTCAACTCAGCTCAGCTCAGTTCAACTCAGCTCAATTCAACTCGACTCAGATGAACTCAGCTCGACTCACTTAGCTCAGCTCAGTTCAACTCAGCTCGATTCAACTCGACTCAGATGAACTCAGCTCCCCCTCTGACGTGTCTCCACCTTGTCGTGGTGGAGGGGCTTGCGTGTCCCAATGACCCCAAGAGCTCTGCCGACGGAAGCACAACTACATGTCGGACAGGTCTTGGGATAGGGACCAGACCAAGAGAAACACAACCATCTGCATTGCGGGTAGACTGAGGATAGCAGTCAAACTCCGAAACAATCGCACGATGCCACTAATTCTTGGTCTGGATACATACTCTAAGGTTCTCTGCTGGGGGATATGACTGAACGCCTCTAAGTCAACATCCCACGGATGTGAGAGCCGGGCCGACACTCACCCACTGCAAAATGGTGGTGAGATGCTAAGCCTGCTACATGCTTGGTCCAGATACCTGTTCGAAGATTCTCAGCCGAGGGATAAGAGGGATCCCCGTATGAAGAGAGTCTGGCCGTTACTCGCTCTCTGCTGCATGGAGGTAAGATGCTGAGCCGGCAGTACATGTAGCCTAACTCGAGAGCGCCACATAAAGGTGGAACAGCGTTCCAGTCGTACGTAGTAGTTACGATGCAAGTCTGTTCTAGAGCTCACTGAGTGAGCGTAGACAATGGTGGAAAAAACGTCTCATAAACACTAAATAGAATGCTTGGCTAGCGAATCCATTACGTGGAAGTCCGAAGTGAAAACTGCAGAGTGAATGTGTTCTGCAGACTAAGGTAGGAAAACATCTCATTAACACGAAATAGAAAGCTTGGCTAGCGAATCCACTACGTGGAAGTCCGAAGCGGAAGCTTGCTGAGTAGATATCGTCTGCAGACTGACCGTTTCCTGGTCTGTGCGTGGAGCGGTCCATGGGCGAACGAAATGCCCAATACATGGAAGTGAGGAATTAAAGCAGCCATGAGCAGGACGTGGCGATTCCTCGTGTGAGTCCAGTCTCAGAGCACTATGTGCGGCTCTGCAATTCATGGAAGCCTCCTTGGATGCGGGGAATGCCATGGATTGCTCCTGCCTTCCCTTGACGGCTGACCGTGAAGTCTTCAACCGTTCTAACTTGACCAGCTTGGGTGTGGACAGCAACACACAGTGAGAGTCCCCAGGAATGTAACCTGAATAAAAATGCACGATACAGTTTGGATGTTTAAATATTGAGCACAACCCACTACTGGCAACGCCGATCGCATTCTGGTATGAACCTAAGGCCTATCCACGTCAATATGGAAGCACTATACTCGAGTTTCGCCATCGTTTGAGCTCGTCAGTAGTGCATATCCCTGACCGGATCCGGAAACAGTCCCGGATCACGCGTGTGAAGCGGGTGTGTAACCACGCGGCACACACTGGACACACCAAATTATCACAACAGAATATCACAACGCTACCCATCGTAGGCTATGCTCAAGAGTTGGATGTGTTGGCCTAAGGGTCTCGGCCCAACGGTGCCTAACTTAGACACACCGCAATTACATCTGTGGAAAAAAAAACACTCCGATGAACGAAGAAGAAGAAGAAGAAGAAGAAGAAGAAGAAGAAGAAGAAGAAGAAAGAAGAAGAAGAAGAAAGAAGAAGAGAAGAAGAAGAAGAAGAGAAGAAGAAGAAGGAAGAAGAAGAAGAAGAAGAACTCAGTTAATTCAACATTACGAATGATACAGCTTGAGAATAACAGTCGACCTGGCCGAAAGCATAGAGCGCTCTATAAACTTAAAATTCCGGTTGTGCTATTGGCGGGGTGGCGGGATCAACTCCCACACTGGTCATTTGGACTTCAGTGTTGACTTCTAGTTCAGAAAGCAATGGCAAGCTACTGACAATAAATTACCCAGACAATCAACCTAGGCTTGGGTTATTTTTTTCAACGTCCTGCTGATGACATGCAACATTCTCTTGAACTTGAGGCTCTTACTAATGAAATAGAAATGTGCCTCACATAAACTGATCCATAGTGCCCGAGAACGGAGTTACGGAGAGACGTGATCGCCCATGTCACTTGGCAAAGCACCTGAGGTTAATGATCATGATGATAACGACAATGGCGATGTTGATGATGGTGCTGGTGATGATGATGATGATAATAATGATGAGGATGATTACGATGCGGTGAAGACATCTTGTGAGAATGACACATAGTCTAGCAACTCTTTCTGCCTACAATCGAACATCATATCACGTTGTGGCTTTCAGCGGTTCCTTTGTTCCCGTCATTGCCTCCGTGCATCAACAGCTCTATCAATCACATTATTTGCCCCGATATCATTTGCTGGAAACCGCTCCGACAAAATCCAACCTGTGGACATTTTATGCTGGCTAACGGGGCGGAACTAAAGCACAGACTATGAAAACGTCAAAAGGCATAATGCCTTGTTTCCGGACAGTGTCATTTTTCTAACGGGTTTCAATTATTTGTAGGGGAAATTCCGTAGTGGTTTTCCATAGAACCAACAAATGCTTTGTTAAATGCCTCCGTTGAGTAAATTATCTATGGCAAATTGTGAGCGTCATTTCTCACTCTTTTTTTCAGACTAAGCCAAGCAACTTGTTCTGAGAAGCAACTAGAGAACGATAAACACCAAGAAGAAGAAAAAGAAGAAGAAGAAGAAGAAGAAGAAGAAGAAGAAGAAGAAGAAGAAGAAGAAAAGCCAAAAATAAGTCGCAGATTAATCAACAATAGACAGGGCAGATATAACTGAAATATATCATACACAGCATGAAGACATATAGTGGCAAATTTATTATTATGCGAAGTTTAAATGACAAAAGATGAAAGGGCAGGCAAAGGAAGTTTCAAAGTAAAGAAAAAAAACAGAGGATAGCATTAAAAAGTAAATTATTATTCATCAATAGCACAGATACGTTTGAAATTTTTGCCATATCCTCCAGGAGTCTGTAATCTGGCTTTCAATCAATGAACAGCGAGTAAGTGCCTCTAGATCGGCTACTTTCACCTTGTTCTACATAACGGTTATCATCATCATCATCATCATCATCATCATCATCATCATCATCATCATCATCATCATCATCATCATCATCATCATCATCACCATCACCATCATCATCATCACCCATCATCATCACCATATCATCATCATCATCATCATCATCATCATCATCATCATCATCATCATCATCATCATCATCATCATCTTCTTCCACCTTTGCCGTCAAGTGTCGTGGTGAGAAATAGTGACACTCCAGCGCCCGATGGGTGCTACTGGATAGTAATATTCCGTGTGATTGTACAATCTCTTTGATGTCGTCATCTATTTTCTTCTCGGGCGTCTCTTGCTCTCCTATCAGATTTTCTTTGAGTTAGCCCCATTGTTGGTAGTTGATTGTGTTGAGAGATGGCATAAGATGTTGATCCTACTGTCTGTCTATCTGACAACATCATTTCTGACTCTGTCTGGGATAGTTATCAGTTCTTCTCAAGCATCTGCTCAACAGTACTTCTTGTATATTAAGTTGTATTGCCAGAAATGCTCCAACTTGTGTGTTTAGATAGCCCCCCCCCCCCCCCCCCCTGTAATATAAAGTACGATTCCCGGCGCTGTGACACAGGGGTAGCGGACGCGATTCACAGTCCCACAATCAGCGCTAAAGATCAGCTGCAGGCGATTTGGAAGCCGGCCACCTTTTGTTGATTGTTAACAAAGGTATGAGCGTCGGTCAGGATGCTATGGGAGACTAGTAAACGTAAGCTTGCCTAAAAATCACAAAGAGCCAAAAATTGCTGAGGTTAATTGCGACGTCCTGTAAAGGACATGCAACTAATTAATATAAAATTACAAGAGTTCTTAAATGTATTGAGCCGATCCTGATGTACGGAAGCGAATCATGTACAATTAGCAAATAAGTGAGGAATTATGTGAAAGGTGTGAGATTTGTTTTTAAAGAAGCATGAGGACAACAGCGTGAACAAATAGAAAGAAACAATAAAGAAATCTTAAAAGAAGTTAACTCATAAAGAGAACTGGTTTACTCGCATCAGAAGAAGAGTCCACATTCTTTGGGCGTGTCATAAGAAGAAGAAATCTGGGGTTTGCCGTAGAAACGGGAAACCTGGAGGGAAAGAGAAGCAGAGGGAAACAAAGAGAAATTAGGCTAGAAAAGTTGACATCTTCGTATGAAGAATCGTATCAGAAATGATTGAAAAGACAGAAAGCTGTGGACAGACATGATCACCAACGCCACACGGCATGGACTATAAGAAGAATAACATAGAATATCCCACATTCTATAAAGTATTTATAATGCCTTTTCTCCCATCTTCCATCACTTACTAATTATGCGACCGGAAGTTATCAGGGAAAGTGGCGGATAATTGTGTAACTTTGAACTTGGGGGATGGTCTGATTGGCAGATGTCTGCAGGTCAAAGACTCCAGCTACGCCGCCAACATTAATGGCAAATGGGTCATAACTGTTCCGAGACGCGTTGGCGTAGTTGATATGGAGCTATATTCACGATGTCATGAGCACGGTAAAAACAAGGAAGTGTTTATTCGCAAACGGTTCTGGTCACGTGACGTCTATATCTTCTATATTAGAGAGCAGTACAAACTGGCATATCGTTGGGGGCCAGTATATAATGGGATTAAGATAGGGTTTTGGGTTAGGGTTAGTGAATACATGGTAGTAATACATGTTCCAGGGCCCCATCTGCGAATAAACTCTCCCGTAAAACAAATTGTTCGACGTCTGCTTTCATCGCCTCGCTAAGTGAGGAAAAATCTGGCCACCTTCTTGACCAGGGATCCCAGGTCGATCCAGCCAGCCAGGAGACGATTCATTGCACCTGGTTTCATCCCACATGACACGGTATCTTTCCACAGGGCTTCCTGCTGAAAAAGTCACATAAAGCACGAACTCCGTAGCTTCAGCGACGACCACTCTTTTCCCTAGGAGTCTCCAAAAAATTACACCCGTACACCGAACAATGTGGCCCGAGATTAAACCAAAAGCTTTCGGAGCGAAGGACAGACGGGGTAACCACTTCGCCACGGACTCTCCTCTCTGTTTCCATAGGAAATATAAATAACCCAACCGACGTCACTTTTTGCACACCAAACGCCACCTGCGCAATGACTCAAGTACAGCGTGCGGTGACATTGTCATTTGGGATATGTCACCAGGTCATGGGACAGGCCGGAAAGCTCACAGGCGTGATTGTGCACTAGAAGAGTATGTCAGAGCGGGGTGCCCAGTGGTAGTCAAGCCGTGGTAGTGTAGTCGTGGTAGTCAAGTCGTGGTAGTTAGACCGTGGTAGTGTAGTCGTGGTAGTGAGACCGTGGTAGTGTAGTCGTGGTAGTGAGACCGTGATAGTCAAGTCGTGGTAGTGAGACCGTGGTAGTCAAGCCGTGGTAGTGTAGTCGTGGTAGTGAGACCCTGGTAGTGTAGTCGTGGTAGTGAGACCGTGGTAGTGTAGTCGTGTAGTGAGACCGTGGTAGTGTAGTCATGGTAGTGAGACCGTGGTAGTGTAGTCGTGGTAGAGAGACCGTGGTAGTGTAGTCGTGGTAGAGAGACCGTGGTAGTGTAGTCGTGGTAGTGAGACCGTGGTAGTGTAGTCGTGGGAGAGAGACCGTGGTAGTGTAGTCGTGGTAGTGAGACCGTGGTAGTATAGTCGTGGTAGAGAGACCGTGGTAGTGTAGTCGTGGTAGTGAGACCGTGGTAGTGTAGTCGTGGTAGAGAGACCGTGGTAGTGTAGTCGTGGTAGTGAGACCGTGGTAGTCAAGTCGTGGTAGTGAGACCGTGGTAGTGTAGTCGTGGTAGAGAGACCGTGGTAGTGTAGTCGTGGTAGTGAGACCGTGGTAGTGTAGCCGTGGTAGTGAGACCGTGGTAGTGTAGTCGTGGTAGTGAGACGTGGTAGTGTAGTCATGGTAGTGAGACCGTGGTAGTCAAGTCGTGGTAGTGAGACCGTGTAGTCAAGTCGTGGTAGTGAGACCGTGGTAGTCAAGTCGTGGTAGTGAGACCGTGGTAGTCAAGTCGTGGTAGAGAGACCGTGGTAGTGTAGTCGTGGTAGTGAGACCTTGGTAGTGTAGCCGTGGTAGTGAGACCGTGGTAGTGTAGTCGTGGTAGTGAGACCGTGGTAGTGTAGCCGTGGTCGTGAGACCGTGGTGTGTAGTCGTGGTAGTGAGACCGTGGTAGTGTAGTCGTGGTAGTGAGACCGTGGTAGTGTAGTCGTGTAGTGAGACCGTGGTAGTCAAGTCGTGGTAGTGAGACCGTGGTAGTGTAGCCGTGGTAGTGAGACCGTGGTAGTGTAGTCGTGGAGTGAGACCGTGGTAGTGTAGCCGTGTAGTGAGACCGTGGTAGTGTTGTCGTGGTAGTGAGACGTGGTAGTGTAGTCGTGGTAGTGAGACCGTGGTAGTCAAGTCGTGGTAGTGAGACCGTGTAGTGTAGTCGTAGTAGTGAGACCGTGGTAGGGTAGTCGTGGTAGTGAGACCGTGGTAGTGTAGTCGTGGTAGTGAGACTGTGGTAGTCAAGTCGTGGTAGTGAGACCGTGGTAGGTAGCCGTGGTAGTGAGACCTTGGTAGTGTAGCCGTGGTAGTGAGACCGTGGTAGTGTAGCCGTGGTAGTGAGACCGTCGTAGTGTAGTCGTGGTAGTGAGACCGTGGTAGTGTAGCCGTGGTAGTGAGACCGTGGTAGTGTAGTCGTGGTAGTGAGACCATGGTAGTGTAGCCTTGGTAGTGAGACCGTGGAAGTGTAGTCGTGGTAGTGAGACCGTGGTAGTGTAGTCGTGGTAGTGAGACCGTGGTAGTGTAGCCGTGGTAGTGAGACCGTGGTAGTGTAGTCGTGGTTGTGAGACCGTGGTAGTGTAGTCGTGGTAGTGAGACCGTGGTAGTGTAGTCGTGGTAGTGAGACCGTGGTAGTGTAGTCGTGGTAGTGAGACCATGGTAGTCAAGTCGTGGTAGTGAGACCGTGGTAGTGTAGTCGTGGTAGTGAGACCGTGGTAGTGTAGTCGTGGTAGTGAGACCGTGGTAGTGTAGTCGTGGTAGTGAGACGTCGTGGTAGTGAGACCGTGGTAGTGTAGCCGTGGTAGTGAGACCGTGGTAGTGTAGTCGTGGTAGTGAGACCGTGGTAGTGTAGTCATGGTAGTGAGACCGTGGTAGTGTAGTCGTGGTAGAGAGACCGTGGTAGTGTAGTCGTGGTAGTGAGACCGTGGTAGTCAAGTCGTGGTAGTGAGACCGTGGTAGTCAAGTCGTGGTAGTGAGACCGTGGTAGTGTAGTCGTGGTAGTGAGACCGTGGTAGTCAAGTGTGGTAGTGAGACCGTGGTAGTCAAGTCGTGGTAGTGAGGACCGTGGTACTGTAGTCGTGGTAGTGAGACGTGGTAGTCAAGTCGTGGTAGTGAGACCGTGGTAGTCAAGTCGTGGTAGTGAGACCGTGGTAGTGTAGTCGGGGTAGTGAGACCGGGGTAGTCAAGTCGTGGTAGTGGGGACCGTGGTAGTCAAGTCGTGGTAGTGAGACCGGGTAGTCAAGTCGTGGTAGTGAGACCGTGGTAGTGTAGTCGTGGTAGTGAGACCGTGGTAGTGTAGTCGTGGTAGTGAGACCGTGGTAGTGTAGTCGTGGTAGTGAGACCGTGGTAGTGTAGTCGGTAGTGAGACCGTGGTAGTGTAGTCGTGGTAGTGAGACCGTGGTAGTCAAGTCGTGGTAGTGAGACCGTGGTAGTGTAGTCGTGGTAGTGAGACCGTGGTAGTGTAGCCGTGGTAGTGTGACCGTGGTAGTGTAGTCGTGGTAGTGAGACCGTGGTAGTCACGTCGTGGTAGTGAGACCGTGGTAGTGTAGTCGTGGTAGTGAGACCGGGGGGTAGTCAAGTCGTGGTAGTGAGACCGTGGTAGTGTAGTCGTGGTAGTGAGCCCGTGGTAGTGTAGCCGTGGTAGTGTGACCGTGGTAGTGAAGTTGTGGTAGTGTAGCCGTCGTAGTGAGATGGTGGTAGTGAAGCTTTGGTGGCGAAGCGTGGTAGTGAACGAACGAACGAACGAACAAACTTTATTTTAAGAGGGTAACAAATTGGGCACGCAGGCCAGTCTTACATTCGGCCCTTTCGATCACTCATCTTTCATTCATCAAATGTGCATGTTACATTACATAGGAGAAAAAAAAATAATTGTCAAATGGATTTTGTAAGCATAAACAATGCATATAACACCCTGGTCCCTCACATGGGGAAAAAACATGGTCAAATGAAAGTTGTAAACATAAACAGTGCATATTGCAATGTCGTGAGACACATCCCCCGTCACCCTCACACCCCGCAGCCACCCACACATCCCCAGACACCCACACATCCCCCATCCACCACACCCCCACCCACCCAATATACCTCCACGCACTCACATAGACTCAGGCAAACATACATGCCACCAAAAAACCCACTGATCCCCCACCCACACACATTTCCCAACCCACACATACATCCCACACCATTCCATAACCGACACGCACACACCCGCCCACATATTCTCCACCACCCACCCACACACCCGGAACCACCCAGAAAACACATATCACAAGACCACACACACATACCCCCCTCTACCCACACATCCCGCACTATCCCCACATACATCCAGCACCCTCACAATTTTCCTCACCCACCCACACACACATCAGCCAACCTACACCCACTCACCCACCCAATATCCGCAACCTCTCAACTACACATCCTCCATCTATACACACATCCCCCCCCCAGAAACACATCTCCCCCCCCTGCCCACACATATCCCCCACACAGAAACACCCAAAACAAAACACACGCCTCCCACCCCACACACACCCCACCACCCACATATACCCCCCCCACACACATCCGACGCTCACGCACATCTTTCCACCAAAAACACACATCCCCAACCATACACTCATCTCTCACACACATCCCCCCACTCACGCACTCATATATCAACCCCTCACACCCACACATCACCCACCAGCCCATCAACACATGCATCTCTCATCTACCCTCCCACCGACACACACTCCAAAAACCCAGCCAAACACCCCATCCCCATCCTCACATACATCCGTCATCCACCTGCACATCCCACACCCCCCCACATCCCCCTCCCACACAAAACTCCACCCATAAACACATTCCCCTCATGCATCCTCATTCACATCCCAGCCCACACATCCATCACCCACAACACATCTCCCCACCCAACCACACATCCCCCACCTACAAAATCCTCACCACCACCCACATACACCCTTCACCGACTCACAATTACCCCATCCACCCCCACACAATCCTCCCACACAGAATACCCCATTCACAGACACCCCCCCCCACTCATCCACCACACCCATTACACATCCATTCTCCAACCCACACAATTCCTACACACCCATTCACCCACACAAATGCACATTCCCTATCCACACCCCCAACCCCCAAACACCCACATACTTCCAATAATCCTCCCAAATATCCCCCCCCCCACACACACCCACACATCCCTCACACACACATACACTGCACCGACTACACATCCCTTCACCCATCCAAACATCACCCATAAACCCCCTACAAAATCCCCACATACAGCCCCTCCACACATACATTCCCCAAAACCCCCACACAATCCTCACATACATACCCACACAAACATCCTCATATCAACACAAACATGATCACTAAAAACTAATAAAAAACAAACTCCCACACTTTACACATAGTGAGACATGATGATTGTCGTGAGCATTGTCGCAAAATATTGTAAGAAGTGGAGAAAAAAAAATTGTACATATACAATACATTTTTTGTAGCGTAAAAAATTAGTGAAAGTTCTCCAGTCCGCCGTAAATTCTCCGGAGTGACTGGCCATTTCACCACCTGTTGACCGAGAGATGTCTCCATTCGGTCTCAGGGTTTCCCCGAAAGGCGTTAACCGGGGATTGTTATCAAGCAAGAAGTTTACTATTATCTCAGGGTGAATGTTTTGGCTTTAAATATGGCGTCATCTTTGAGACTCCTCAGATGTAGAAACCCAGACTTCGTTCACTTGGGGTGTAGGCAGGTTGCCTGCGCAGTCTTGCGTCATAGGTTGGTAGACGCCGAGCCGCAGTGTGATGAAGTTTTATTCCTCTAATTTCTCATTCCTCTTTTTGAATACTTTTTTGTGGGATGAGAGTCATTGTGGTGGATAGCGGCATTCTATGACAGGTATGTCAACAGAACAGGTAAAACAAAGAAAAAAGCCTTATGCGGGAAGATAAAAGACAAGAGACACAGATTGAGATAGAGAACAATGTATGGGCAATGATTAAACAACGGTTAAACTAATAATAATATAGGGCACGTATTTTATTCTTAACAGGCAGATTACAGATGATAGTGGATTGTAATGATGCTAATATATGTCTAGGATCAGAAGACGAAGAAGAAGAAGAAAAAGGAGAAAGAAGAAGAAGAAGAAGAAGAAGAAGAAGAAGAAGAAGAAGAGAAAAGAAGAAGAAGAAGAAGAAGAAGAAGAAGAAGAGAAGAAGAAGAACGAAAAGAACGAACGAACGAACAAACGAACGAACGAACAAAATTTATTTTAAAGGGTAACAAATAGGGCATGCAGGCCCGTCTTACATTGGGCCCCTTTCAATCACTCATCTTTCATTCATCAAATGTGCCTGTTACATTAACATAGGGGGAAAAAACATTGACAAATGGATTTAAGAGGAAGAGGGAGGGAGGAGGAGGAGAGGGAAGAGGAGGAGGAGGAGAGGTGGTTGAGGAGGAGTTGGAGGAAGACCTGACACGGTTATTGATAGCCGGTGAAGAGACAGCAGGAATAGGCGAGGTACATGGTGAAGGATGCGGAGAAGAAGGAGGAGGAAGGAAACGTTTCTGTTTGACAGCTGAAATAAGAACAAAACTATACGGAGGTGGGGGGGGGGGGGGTGGGGGGAAGCAGAGAAGGAGTAGTAAAAATTACAGGTTTGGGAAAAAAGAGAGAAGGGAGTGGAGAAATTAAAAAACGTTAAGTTACCCTCTTGTCACCTGTTGGGTTTCAAAAGTGTACCAAGAATTACAAACACATTCGCACACACACGCATATAAAACACACACACACACACACAATCACATACATGCATTTACACACACACACACCCCACACGCATACACTCACACATACATACACATTCACATGCACAGCCACACACACACACACACAAATATATATACGCAAGCACACTCGCACTCGCACACGCACACACACGCACACACACACACACACACACACACTCACGCACCCATCCGTTGACGTGAATCTATTAACGCGAGACAGTACGCGTTAGTGGTCTGGCCAGCACCAGCTAGCTTCCCCCAACACACACGTCTTGCGCAGCTCAACCACAATACGAAGCCCCTTTTCGGACAAGCCCATGCACTTTGTGGTCTTTTCTCCCCGATTGACAGTAATCCGGATAATAGTCCAACGCGAGCGTTATCAGTTCTCAATTCTGGGACATTTGTGTGACGAAGAAGCCATACTTAGCTGATGTGACAACGACACTTTAAATGTGCCCAGGAAATGGGTAGCATGTAGTCCATGCTCAGTGTATTAACTTTTCCTGTCTGAATATTGAAGAAGATTGGCTACTAAAGACGATAAAACAAAGAAAAACTGAAATATTTCAGTCACTTCAAACATCGTGAAAGGTTGGAGAGAGCAGTAATGGAGGGGGATATGCCCTGGAAGAGAGGAAGAGTAAGTCGAAAGAGAAGATGAGTGCAGGATGTGGCAGATGATCTCCCGTGGGGGAGTCGGATCGGAAATCTTGTTAGACCGAGAAAATTCCGGGGGAAGTTTTT
>JACEFZ010010675.1:0-16353 GCA_014155875.1 Cepaea nemoralis | reverse complement strand
AAAATTATTTTTAGAAATGAAATTTGGTAATGATATGTTTGAAAGGAGAAAGTATGGAAATATAGATACATTAAATGAGTCCTTAAGGCACATATTAAACTAAAGGGATTGTTGTGGTCAGGATGCAGTTCTTCCCATTGTATCGGCATGGCACATGATGATGACCCAGACACTATCACAAGGGAAAGCTTGATACTTTGGACGCATTATATCCTTAGGGACAGGTCACAGGCTCCAATTGCTAGTTATAAATCGCCGCTTCTTGACCCCCAAACAAACAGATTTCTGGATAGACTGATCACATGTATGGCCACTGAGCCGGGGCCAAGCTGTGCTTCTGTCCCACAATCGTGCCAGTCAAATAAGATACAGAATGAACATTTGATACATTTAATCCGCTCTTTGCATGCTCGAAAGAAAACAAAATAAACCACAAAAAACACACTTTAACGTTAATTAAATGTTTTTTAATGACAGAAACACGCAAAAGTGGTCATGTCTGTCAAATGTGTTTTGTGGACATCAGATCTCGTGGCGCCGAAATCCGAAAGTAAAATATATTCATGCAATCTTAAAGAAGAAAATTTTGTTGCGTATCCCTTGCGGGACGTTGCAGTCACCACCAGCATTTTCAGCTGCTGTTGATGTACTAGGCAAGTGTTACGTTCAGTAGTTTGCCATTGCTTTCTGAACGACCGGTCTCTATACCTTTTTCGAAAATACGAGCACCGCCGTGTTTCGAACCCGGGTATACGGGCTCACAAACCGCGTTCGCAAGCCCTTCAGCCACAGAGACCGGCCTTAAAGAAGAGGCGCGTGAATTGTAGAACAACAAACGTAGAGTGCAGTAGAACATAGAGAGCAGAGAAAACAACATCACTGGCAAATATAAAAAGAAGCCACGATTTTACATTATCGATATCTAGAGGAAATGACTATATATTCAAAACAATGTTTTCACGTAGTGAATTTACACACAGACGTCATAAACAAAATATTGCGCGATTTATTGTCTGAGATATTTCGCTGCATCTCGTCAGTGTGTCCATATTGCGGTGTTATATACTCGTAGCATATGAAGGGGATAAACAAATAATACTGTGGCTGTAATACTAAGTACATAATCGCTGATATTGTTCGAATATGGAGAAGTCTTAGACTTCCCTGGGGCTAACGTTTCTCTATATTCGAACAATATCAGCGACTATGTACTTAGTATAACAACCAAAGTATTATTTATGTATCCACTTTATATGATGTATAATTCTGCTGTATGCACCTGGCGAGATTTACAAACAAAATATGTCAGGCAAGGAATTGTGCAATATTGTATTTATGGCGTCTGTCTTGTACCTCACGAAGATCGCCATTCCACATGAACCATTCTTTTTTCCACACAAGCATACTCCTTGATTAAAAAAAGGCCTGATAACAGATTGAGAACCCACATTTGGAAATAATGAATTTGAGGGGGATCTACAGGGGATCTGGAAGAATCCCAAAACTGTGAGGGAAGACCAGGAGAACTTTCAATCAGATAGCGGTGGGAACGATTACTAGTATGACGGGGATGGAGCGCGCATGGGAATGTCTTGAATGCTGTGATATCGGTCCTTAGCTCAAATCAAGTCAACTGTATATATTTGTCAGAATCTTCCCCGTGTCTTCATCACTGGCGCCTGGCAATGACGGCCAGGTACGGCCGTGAACTGCATTAACACTTACGACGCAGTAACAGGGACAGGGTCTGCGTGGTACACGGAAACCACGAGAGGGGAAAGCTGGACCAACACGGGCTCACTGCGGCTAGCGGTCAGACAGCCTTGGACCGTAGGACTGGACAGACGTGGAAAGAGAGCAGTGCACGTATTGAGTGTATTAGTTGACGCTAGATGAGAGAAAGCCCGTTGAGCATAGAAAGACTGAGTGCATGGTATGTAATATTGCATTCATGAACTGATGTATTATGTATATATGTATAATTGAAATGGCATTTTCGCCGAGTTGAGCGATGCCAGTTATGATTGCTGTTTGCGAGAAGTGCGATTAAAGTAGTTGAGAGATGTCACCGTGTGTTATGTACATTCATTCTGTGTGAGTGATTGTTATCCCATCTGTTAGTCACTACGAGCCTTTACTGATTGCAAATCAGGACTCTGACAGGTGTGAACGTGGAGGCTTTCGTCCGGGTTTTGAACCATTTGGAAGATAGAACGAAGTGTGTAAATCAGTGTTTATGTTAAAGAGAATGATCATGCGTAGCTCGTCAGTGGTTGAACCAAAGTTGTAAACGTGAGTAGGAGAAATATAGAAAGAAGTGTGCTCGTGTTACAGTTGTGAACGGAATAACACGTGAAAGAGTGCTGTAAAGCGAAAGAAAGCATTGGCAAAGAAGTGACACTGAAATTGTATTCTGAACGGACGACACAACGAGCAATCAAACACACTTGAAAGCATTTGCAACACCTTGGGGATTATATGAATGGTGTAAACTACAATTCGGGCTAGTCAACGCCCCAGCAACATTCGTACGCATGACACGACTGTTACTAGCAGACCTACCGAACATACTTTCCTATATGGACGACATCTGTGTACATACTAGGACAATGACAGAACACCTGACAACACTCCGACAAACATTTGAACGTATCAAACAACACGGCCTAACAGTGAAACCATCCAAGGTAGAAATCGCCTATCACGAAATTACATTTCTTGGCTATAAAGTTTGTAATGGATTTGTCACCACAGATGACAATATTGTATCCAAGATTCTAAAATTGTCGCTTCCGACAACCAAAAAGGAAATACGAAGCATGTTGGGTCTACTCAATTATTACAGACGATTTATTCCTGATTTTGCGGGTTTGACAGAAAGTTTTACAAATTTACTAACCAAAGATAAACCAAATAAAATTGTAAACAGCGAGTGCCTGAGACCTGCATTTACAAAAGTTTTGTCATACTTTTCGACTAAGCCCATTCTTAAATTGCCAAATTTGGAAATTCATTTCAGATTGAGGACTGACGCAAGCTCCATAGCCATAGGGGCGGTTTTGTTGCAGTCTTATGATGACATCCTACACCCAATTTTTTATGTCAGCCGCAAACTGACACCGAGAGAACGCAGATTTTCAACTCCTGAATTGGAGGCTTTGGCTTTAATTTTTTCCATCAAAAGATTGTCTACATATTTGTTAGGTCGTCATTTCATTGTAGAAACAGACAACAATCCATTAATCATTATTAAGACAGGGACACCAACAAACCACAGAATAGCAAGATGGCCTTTACTGCTCCAAGACTTCAGTTTTGAAGTGAGGCACATCAGCGGTACACAAAATACGATTGCAGATTTGCTATCCAGATGTCCACCCGACACGTCCGAAAATAGGCTACCTATGACTGAGCGCACAGATTAAATGAGTCAATATCTGTGATTACTTAGAGCGCTCAGAAATCACAACCCAGCAAAGTAATGTGTAACATAACTACACATCGCTGGCACACATAACTGTGATAAGGACAGTGTCCTCTTGTTTATTATAAATTATATTTTTAATCTGTAAGCATGGTAAATAGATATGTGATTAGAATGAAAAGTGACGATATTTTAAACACTTGTTAACATTTATACGAACAGTACTACGAGTGATTACAAAACTTGCCTGAAGTCAACTTATGGTAACATCCTCAGTACCTGCGCTTATGAATACGATTGATATAAGCCCAGCAGAGTGTTCAAATATTTTAAATCGTGTGAGAGAGACGACGACATACGAATTCAACACATTCAACAGAACAGTTGCATCTATACTTCCAGAGAACATTGTTATCCAAACTTGTGAACGTGTGAACAGTTCATCCGTAATTCCATAGAACATTGTTATCCAAATTTGTGAACGTGTAAACAGTTTAATCCGTACTTCTACATAACAGTGTAATCCAAACAGGTAGAAGGACAATGTGTTACTCCAAGATTTAACACATCAAATGTGTACTTCCGTTACTTTTTGGAATTAATTAATAAATTTAGAAAATTAGCAGACTATACGATAATTTGTGAGACTAAATTTACATATACTTAATTGTATGAGAGGATTTTTAGATTTGTAATCTGAGAATCATTGATTGATCAACTTGTTCTCAATAGTACCAACTAGGTCACTATTGACAAGAAGCATCAAACTATGACGCTTAGAACTTAACTTATAAATGTACTTTATTTTTTTGAAAGAAAGTAAAAGTTATTCCCCATAGTGTTTCACAATAACATCTAAGGGAAACAATTTGAAATATTGGGTCAATGTAAACATGAATATAGTACTTTGTTCATAGCGCCAGAACGGCAACACATCGCAAGATGACATCAACTATGCGTGAACTATAATTACTGAAGTTGTGGACCAGCATGCGATCATCCGACCATATCGGTTGGGGTCTAATGCTGAAGTCATCTTAGAGAAAAGATGACTTGCGGCCTGACATGTCTCTTTTTGTGATTTTTTTTCTTTGTCGGGAGGTAGTTGCGTTGCTTGGAAGACAGCGTAAGTCGCGGATAGCTACCGGACTGGCTAAGTCCGTCAGCAACCTAGGTAAAAGTCCAACGAGGGGATTGTACTTGTTGAGTGTAGCTTTATGGCAGCACTGAAGAGAAGATATATCATGTAAATTACCCACGATACTTCAACAAACTCCAAAGAGTCACCTAAGATGACAAACGGTGGGTCGATTCTGACTTGTTATTAGTAGATTAACCCAACTTCAAATAGCCAATAATGAAAGGATATACCTTTCATTCGAGGAGCGGCGGGAGAGTGTCAGAATCTTCCCCGGGTCTTCATCACTGGCGCCTGGCAATGACGGCCAGGTACGGCCGTGAACTGCAGTAACACTTACGACGCCGTAACAGGGACAGGGTCTGCGTGGTACACGGAGACCACGAGAGGAGAAAGCTGGACCAACACGGGCTCACTGCGGCTAGCGGTCAGACAGCCTTGGACCGTAGGACTGGACAGACGTGGAAAGAGAGCAGTGCACGTATTGAGTGTATGAGTTGACGCTAGATGAGAGAAAGCCTGTTGAGTATAGAAAGACTGAGTGCATGGTATGTAATATTGCATTCATGAACTAATGTATTATATATATATGTATAATTGAAATGGCATTATCGCCGAGTTGAGCGAGGCCAGTTATGACTGCTGTTTGCGAGAAGTGCGATTAAAGTAGTTGAGAGATGTCACCGTGTGTTATGTACATTTATTCTGTGTGAGTGATTGTTATCACATCTGTTAGTCACTACGAGCCTTTACTGATTGCAAATCAGGACTCTGACAATATTATCGAATATGTCAATGTTCTAATGAAGTCGCGATTAGTGTAGTGGCTAGCACAGTTGTCTGCTGGCCTGGTGGTCATATGTTCGAATCAACATCAATGCAGATTTTATTTTAATTGACATGAACTCCCAGGTTGACCCATCCCAACATGGGATCCGAGAATATCAGGAAGCCCTAAATCCAGCTGGAAAGAACACAATGAATGAATCACCATAAAACGAGAAGTAGATGATGAGCATTAGTAGAACACGATCACAAGTAACATAATGGATGTTACGGCCCAAACCTTCGTCAGCACAGAAACATAAAACATACACCGATACAACGACATGAAAAACACTACATGAAAATATAGATATGAAAGTTATCATCTGTTTTCTTGTTGTCGATTGAACACGTGTTTCATTAAATCCGCCCGAAATAAATCAGTGCAGCGATTTTCGCTTGAAAACCACATCAAATGGAAAAGACTGTAGCAGAGTTTCAGAGAGAGAAACATGTAAGAAAATGCAATAGCTAGGGAAAGACAACAGCAGCACCAGACTTTGAGAAACACAGCAACAAAATCCGAAAATTAGCGAGATTCCTCACCAGTGATAGTCCCTCACTTAGACAACCACACTGACTGACGCAGACAAAATCATCAAAGGGAAACAAGACCGCAGATTTGCTTGTCAGAACATACAGTGCATACAGCAGTCTCTCTTTCAGCATAGACCATTATAGAGATATCCGATAAGAAATAAGGTGAAACAAGGGACAGCCCATCTCCATAAAGGAACCGATCACCCTCGGAGAACTTCAATACGATATTGCTAAGCCTAAGAAGAAAGAAACATTAATCGGCGGTCTTTTTTTTTCGCATATCCTTCACAGGACATTGCTTGCTCAGCATCAGCATCTTTCAGTTGATTGTTGATTTCTTGGTAAGATTACGCTAAGTAATTAGACATTGCTTTCTGAGCGACTGGCTCACATACCCCTAAGTTACCTACGCGAAGAGAACCGCCACCGATTCTCGCGCACATCACGTTACTCACGAGAGTATACGGGATTACGGAGAAAGTCGCTAAACTCGTAGGCCAGGGAGACCAGCAATCGGCGGTCTAGATGAACAAACATAAAACGGAATTCATTGTAGCAACCGAACGATCCTCTTGAGTGGAAAATGGCAGCCCACAAAACATTTAAAACAAAAAGCATACTTGCTCGCAAGATGAAGCACATCAGTCCTATCCCTCAGTGGTTTCCTATGATGACATGAAAAACTAATCGGATACGAGGGTAATTTAATAAGTAAGTCACAAATAGCTGTAGAAAATAACTAAATATGATGACAACTTAATTATTTAAAATATTTATATTGAATATATATGTCACGTTTCTGGATGTTATGGGCTGTTGTTTATTTAGTTTGGCTGCTGACTGCCTACTCAACCAGAACAGCACAACTCTCGTTACTCCATCAACAAGTCTATCACACCATATGAGGAGAACGACAACGCCTTTATTGTCGGCAAGCATCAGAAAACGTTAAGGAATGCAGAGGATGATCCAGTCTTCAGTCCGTCACATGCTACTCTCATTCACTCCTTGAGCTTACAAATCAAACCATCACAATTGGGTGGACTGTTAGGCAACGGAGCGTGAACTCGCCTGTGTTGGTAGTGTCGATGTGTCTAGGTGCAAGCAACATGGCCCTAACCTCCTCGCGTGTTCTAATATCAAATCATTTGGGTATTACCTGTTGTAAAGTATCATAGATGCACTGGCACAGTCACTCCCAGAACCCTCAATGAGATATGGAACTACATCACCGTGTATAATCCGTTGATGGCAAGCTACCCTTCTAACTGTCGGCTGGTAGCAACTGTAAACTTGTGCCTTGTGTTCACGAAGGGCGTCACACAAATCTTGTCGTCTGTAGTGTACGCAGGCTGGAGCTCGAATGCCACCAAAACTACCGTTAAGTAGTTATGCTACGTACTGTATGACCTGGCATTCGTTTATTCTAGGTGCTCCATTGTGCACCTTTCCAAAACTTTCCCAATTCTAATTATTGATGCACTCGCTCATCATTTTAACTCATCTACGCTGTCATCAGCTACATGACAATATATATATATATATTGGTTTTAATTTACCTGCCATCCCACAGAACTGCGTAACTTACTTATTGACTCGACCTAGTAACGTTTTTCTACCCAGCTATGCACCGCTTTACGTGAAAAACATGTGTCAGCATAAATACTGACAATCCACCTTGGCGGGAGACATTTCGAGCATGACGCCGAAGTTGAATGTGAAGTGAAAACGTGGTTTAGAAAACAGAGCATGCAGTTCTATGCAGCCGGTTTGGGAAGACTGATGAAACGATGGGATAAGTGCATCAATGTTGGGGGAAATTATGTTGAGAAATAAAGGGGCAATGTGTGTATAAAAATAAACTGGTGTCAAGTTGTTGTCATATTTAGTTATTTTTCTACAGCCAGTTGTGACTTACTTATTAATTTACTCTCGTACAATGCCAAGCGACGACACTGGAGGCGTACTAAGCTCAAGATAAAATTTCTTACATTCTAGTTTTTCGCCTCTGGCCGTGTAGTAATGCAATGTTTGTGTTGCTGCGACACAATTGTCATTCTGAAAATAAAATAAAAACTTAACACGCATCCACCACACCTCTTTGTGCAACAGTCACCTTCAAATTAATATACCGCGAAAGTAAAACCGTGGACAGCCGCTATTTGTGGCTCACTCAGTCACAGGATGATTAATCTGAGCCAGGGATATTGAACGGGGTAGGGGTAATGGCATAATCAAAATCGAATAAGAAAATAAAAGGAATCGGTACACTTTGGGCTAACCCAAATGAAAACCCAATTTCATATACAATATTCAACGTTTTCACACATTTACTTCCGTCCATCTATTGGAGAACTTACGAGCATTCACTTGTGTTATTCTAAACGATACTATGAGTTTTTCTTTGGAATTGGTATTACCTAAAAGAACAATTTATCAACATGAATTTAAAACATCGCAACATTTGCTGTTCCAGAATAATAAATAGTAAGCAGTCATTACACAGTCTCCGTGGCTTAAAGGCTTGCGAACGCGATTCGTGAACAGCTTACCACGCGTTCGAAACGCGGCAGAGACCGATTTGGCAGCAGACCGTGTCGATCTGGGGTCTTAACGTGTTGGTATGGGAGCCGGTAGTTCAGAAAGCAATGGCAAACTACTGATCGTAAAACTTGCCAAGACATCAAAAACAGCAGTAGAATGCTGGTATTGACTGCGATGTCCTGTAAATAGGATATGCAAAAAATGTCATTACACAAACATTTAGAGAATCTTGCCTCTAAAAGTACTGGAGAGTTTTGGTCAGAGACCATAACTTTATGAAGGGAAAATCCCAACTGCACCTCCCCGCGGTAGAGGATGGAAACACACTACGGTGTGGCTAACACAGCTCTGGGGACCGAGTATCCACCGGAATAAGTGGACAACTCTGCAGCTGAGCAGAGCAGGGCACTCACTTGTCCTTACAGTCGGAAAGGGCTGTCAAAGGCAGAGGTAAAAAGACCACCATGTGAATGTGGAAGGCAAGGGGAAACCACCACATTATCATTCCCAAGACTTCATGGCAAAACATATATCAAAGTTAGTGAAGGACGTTAATGGCTGTCTTAGGGCATCCTCGTCCGGTAGGGACAGTCATGAGCCACAGGTGACACCAGACCGTCATCCAGCTACTGATGGCAAAAATCTTAACTAAAATAAATAAATTTAGAGTAGGAACATGGAATGTTAGGACATTAAATGAGCTAGGAAAGTTGACCAATGTTCTAAGAGAGATGGATAGCATGAAAATGAATATACTAGGCGTTAGTGAGATGAGATGGAAGGGATCGGGCAAAATTATAGCTGACAATCACACAATAATTTATTCTGGAGGGGATACACATGAAAAAGGTGTAGGAATAATATTAGACGAAAAAACAGCCAAGTCAATTAATGGATACTGGTGTATTTCAGATAGAGTTATTATGGTAAAAATCAAAGGCAAACCAATAGACATAAATATTATACAAGTATATGCACCAACAGCAAGCAGTAGTGATGAAGAAATACAACACTTTTACGACGAAATAGAAATGGCGATGGCTCAAATTGGATCACAAGAAATAAAGATAATACTTGGTGATTTTAATGCAAAAGTAGGAAAGGGAAAAATGGAGGATGTAGTGGGGAATTATGGTTTAGGTACAAGAAATGAAAGAGGGGAAAAGCTAATAGAATGGGCAAATATCAATGATATGATAATTGGAAACACATGGTTTAAACACCATAAAAGACGACTGTACACATGGATAAGCCCTGATAAGAAAATACGCAACCAAATTGACTACATACTAATTAATAAAAGATTTAGAAATGCTTTAATTAATGTAAAGACAATGCCTGGTGCTGACTGTAATAGTGATCATGTACCACTATGTGGACAATATAAAAGTAAGATTAAAGAGAGGGGAAAAAATGGTTAAGAACATGAGACTTAATAAAGAGGTTCTGAAAATAGATAAAGAAATGCAAGAACAATACAGAGTGACTGTGAAAAATAGGTACAATGCAATAACTAAAATACAGAGTATAGATGAACAATGGGAAATGTTAAGGGACTCCATTCATCAAACTAGCAAAGAAGTATTACCGGAGAGAGGCAAAATAGCTAAGAAAAAATGGATGAATGAAGATATCTTAAAACTGATGGACAAAAGAAAACAGAGTAAAAATGACAAACAAGAATACGCTAAGATAAATAAAGAAATAAAAGATAAATGTGGGAAGGCTAAAGAAAGTTGGTTAAACGAGCAATGCAAAAAAATTGAATTAAATTCCATTAAAGATACAAAAAATATGCACAGACAAATCAGTGAGCTTACAGGAAGAAAAATAAGAATAAATACAGGGTGTTTGAAATCAAAAACAGGAAAGATAATATTAGAGGAAGATGCTATAATGAAGAGGTGGAATGAGTATATAAGAGAATTATATGAAGGAGAAAGGGAAGAATTAACAGAAGATAGTAACTTAGAAGGTCCACCTATTCTGAAAGAAGAAGTCGCTGACGCTATGAAACGTATGAAGAAAGGAAAAACAGCTGGGCCAGATGAAATCACAATAGAAGAATTAGAAGTATTGGGAGAATTTGGAGTAGATATATTAACCAAAATGTTGAATGATATTTACAGCAGTGGATATTTACCCAGTGATATGCTGAAATCTGTATTTATAGCTATACCAAAAAGACCAGGAGCAATTGATTGTGAAGATTTTCGTACAATTAACCTTATAAACCATATCACTAAGCTTCTACTCAGAATCATAATGAGAAGAACCAGAAAGAAAATAAAAATGGAAATTAGTGAAGAACAGTATGGATTTGTGGAAGGAAAGGGCACAAACAATGCAATATTATACATTACGGACACTAATAGAAAGGTCAATAGAGAAACAGAGAGACATATATTTGTGCTTCATAGATTATACTAAGGCATTTGATAAAGTAAAACATGATGAACTGATTAAAATGTTGGAAGATATCAACATTGATGGAAAAGATTTAAGTATAATAAAGAATGTTTACTGGAACCAAGTAGCAGCAATTAAAATGGGAAATAAAGAGGGTAGTTACGAACAGATAAAGCTAGGAGTACGACAAGGGTGTGTCTTGTCACCAGATCTTTTCTCCCTGTATAGCGAAGTAATAATGAGAGAGATCAAAGAGATGCCAGGAATACTAGTTGGAGGTTATAATATAAATAATATACGCTATGCAGATGACACAGTATTGGTGGCGGATAATTCAACAGACCTACAACAATTATTAGACGTTGTAGTAACAGAGAGTGCAAGGAAAGGACTCTCCTTGAATATCAAGAAAACAGTAACAATGGTAATATCAAAGAAAATGGTGACACCAAAATGTGACATAGAAATAGAAGGGAAAATCCTTAACCAAGTTGATAATTTTAGATACCTAGGGGCATTTATAACATCAGATGGAAGATGTACAACAGAGATTAGGAGCAGAATAGGGCAGGCAAAAGCCGCATTTCAGAAAATGAAGAGTATCTTATGCAATAAGTCACTATCACTGAATGTAAGAAAGAGAGTGCTGAAATGCTATGTAGAACCAGTTTTGCTGTATGGCAGTGAATCTTGGAATGTAAATGAACAAATTAAGAAGAAATTAGAAGCAACAGAGATGTGGTTCCTGAGACGAATGTTGCGAATTCCTTGGACTGCCAGAGTAACTAACGACGACTGCCTGAAACAGGCTAATGAAACTAGAAATTATATACAACAATAAGACAAAGACAAACAGCTTTCCTCGGTCATGTGATGAGAAGAGAGGCATTGGAGAACATCGTAACAACTGGAAAGATCGAGGGGAAGAGAGGCAGAGGTAGACCAAGAGAAGTGATGCTGGATGGATTGAGACGGTGGCGTGGAGGTATATCAGCAGCAGAGTTGATCTAGAAAACCAAAGACCGAGATCTATGGAGAGCCATGAACGCCTACGCCAGCCGGCACGGCACTTGATGATGATGATGCTGCAGTTGACGTATGGGTTCTTGTTGTATGTGCAAATGTAAAGGGAAACACACAATGCACCTTTAAAATAATAAATACACACCGTTTTGAACGAAATAAAACCACATTAAACGGAAGACACGTAATTCAAATAGTGGAAGAGTGCATAACAACAAATCAGTTATTGCAAGGGACATTACTTAAAGTAATATAAATGTATTATATGATTTCAATAATTGTAGTATTTATATAAATTTATATAATCTTTTTAATATAAATTGGCGAATGTTATGTGCAACATAAATAATGGGATAATAATCATAGCTTATTATAACGATTTTGTAAAAGTAAAGGCTTTATTTTTCAAGCATGTTAATTTTATAAGGCATTTTTCTATTTATGCTCGATATTAGATTACATATTTAATTTGTTTTTTGTCAGTTTACAGTTTCCAATGTTTAAACATTTTTGCCCGGCCTGTAAAAGGTCTACAACAAACTCAGGACGTGAGGACGTCTTTGAACTCTGGGGGAAGTGCATAATATTCCGCACTTTCGATTGTTGCACGGCACTTTGGCTAAGATCTTGGAACATAGTAGGACTATGATGTCTTTTACAAAAAAATGTACTATCAACCAATCAAGTGCCGTCTCCACAGTAAAGGTTGGTTGCAATGGATCTCCAAAACTGTCTATCGCCCTGACTGTACATTCTGGCAGATTTATGTTCGTCCATCTCTTGATGTTATCTTCCCACTTGTATCGTTGTCTACCTCTTGTTCGCTTGCCTTCTACCTCGTTAACCCCTATGCTTTCTTGAGAATGTTATGACTTTTAAAGTAGCTGAAATATTTCACTTGCCTATTTTTATTTATGGTTATGGTTTCTTGGCAAGTTTTGCAGAAGGCTATTAAAGACGATAAAACAAAGAAAATTGAAATATGTTGGTCACTTGAAACGTCATGAAAGTTTGGAGAGAACAATAATGGAGGGGTATATGCCTGGGAAGAGAGGAAGAGTAAGGCCAAAGAGAAGATGGGTGCAGGATGTGGCGGATGATCTCCAGATGGGTGTATCGGACGCGGGACATCTTGCTTATGATCGAGAGCTTTTCCATAGGTTATTATGGGAGCAAGGTTCTGCAAAGGACATGCTACTGAATGAATGAATGAATGAATGAATGAATGAATGAATGAGTGGATGAATTTTTTATTTTTTTCATCAACTCTCTTTTCATTCCCAGTTTTTCTAGAACCTTTGTATTTTGATTACTTTTGTTTCAATGAAATACAACATATTCTGCTGTAAATCAATATCTACAGGGCCTCTATTCGACATTCTAATTGCTTTTTCAATGTCCAGGCTTCCGCGCCATATAATAGTGTTTAATATACGTGACATTTGACAATTCTAATTTTTAATGCGGCGTTAATCTATCTAGATATTAATACTGATTTCTTCTTCTTTGCGTTCATCCGGAGTGATTTTTTCAGATGTGATTGCGGTGTGTCTGGTTAGGCACCCTCGGGTCGAAACCCTCAGGCCAACACATCCGACTTTTAGCGTGCATTTTTGACCAGGTTAGCAATCCTGGGAGACTCTCACTTTTGTGGTACCATCCACATCTCAGCTGGTCAAGTTGGAACAGTCGAAGACTACACGGTCATCCCTCAAGTGAAGGCAGGGACAGTCCATAGCATTTTCCGCCATCCTGGGTGGCTTCCATAATTGCAGAGCCGGCACATAACGCTCTGGTGCTGGGTTTACCAAGGGAATCGTCACGTCCTGCTCATGGCTGTTTTAATTCCTCACTTCAATATATTGGGCATTTCGCTCGCCCTGGGCCGTTCCTGCACAAACCAGTCAGCTCTGCGGTTGGTTTCCACTAAGCGAGTTTTCGGACATGTGCTTGTCCCTGTACCCATCAGAGCTGTTCCAGGCACGGCGGACATTCGGAAAACTACCTAGTCAGAGCTGTTCCGAACAAGAGCGGCATTCGGAAACTAGGTAGTCAGAGCTGTTCCTAGCACGGGAGACATTCGGACGAGACATTTCACTCGGACGTAAATGCGTAGTGTCAATTTTTAGTTTGCCACCCGTAGGACGACACTTCCGACTTCCGGCGGGCATTTTTTAGTGAGGTTAGCCTTCCTCTGGTTTCGAGACACGTTAGACTGTTGTAATGTCACCCACATCTCAGCTGGTCAAGATAGAACGATCAACGATATCGTGGTCTGCCCTCAAGGGAAGGCAGGGGCAGACCATGGGCATTATCTCGCTATCCAAGGAGGCTTCCATAATTGCAGAGCCGGCACATATTGCTCTGAGACTGGGCTCACCCAAGGAGTTTCCACGTCCTGCTCATGGCTGCTTTAGTTCCTCACTTCCATGTGTTGGGCATCCCACTTGCCACCGATCGCTCAATCACACACCAGGAGCGGTCAGACTGCGAGTGACATCCACTCGGTAAGCTTTTGCTTGTGACTTCAGACCACGCAATAGGTTCGCTCGCCGTGCGTTCCATTTCGCGTTGATGAGACATTCTTCCACTTTTGTCTACACTCTCTATGAGTTAGATACAGACAGTTTCCGTAACCCTTCGACTGGGGCACTTTTCTGACTTTTTTGTACTCGCTCACGAGGTAGGCTACATGTGCTGCCGGCTCAGCACCTTACCTTCGTGCAGCAGTGAACGGGAAACGGCCAGGCCCCTTCATCCGGGAAACTCTCATATCCCCCAGCTGGGAGCCTTCGAACATGTATCAGACCTGAGCATGTAGCTTGCTCAGTATCATGTTTCTATTTTCCGGTAGACGGGTATCAGCCTGGCTCTAAGATCCGAGGGTTTGTGGCTTAGAGGCGTTCAGCCACAACCCTCGACAGGGAGCCTTAAGAGTTTTGTCCGGACCAAGAAATTCTGCCTTTGTGCACCTCATTTAAATTTTGACTGCTATCCTCAGTCTATGCCTGCAGAGCAGCAGGTTGTGTCTCTCTTAGTCTGGTCCCTATCCCATAAGCTGTCCGATATGTAATTTTTCACCCATCGGCAAGCAAATGGGGTCTATGGGACACGCAAGCTCCCCCACCACGTCAAGGTGGAGACACATCGAGGGAGTTAATACTGATTTCAAAACAATGTTTTCCCGTAGTGAATTTGAAAAACGAAGAAACAAAAATAGATTGCACGATTTATTGTCTGTCATATTTAGCTGCATCTCGTCAGGTACATATTGCAGAATTCACACAACATAAAGTAAATTAACTGGATAAATCCTTCAAGCTGAAATATACACATGTTCGCACAGTAATGTCAATTGTCTACCATGGTAATTTCAAGCTGACTAACATGTCTTTCTGTTTGCACAAATCTGGCTTGCGTTGATTGATCATTATTGCTTCTGCAAGCTTTAACATGCGAGCATTTTGTGTGTTAAACAACTCGCGAAAGGCAATGTCTCTGTCAATCACATGGAAGCTTTCGTGAATTTGCCTAGCAATTGAAGACTTCCGTGACGATAACGTTTCTCCATATTCGAACAATATCAACGACTGTGTACTTTGTATTGTAGCCAAAGTATTATTTATATGTCCGCTTTATATGATTTATAATTTTTCTGTATGCACCTGACGAGGTGTAACAAAATACGCCAGGCAAGCAATCGTGCAATACTGTCTTTATGGCGTCTGTGCTTCAACTCTATATATTATCGAATATGTCCAAGTTAGAACGAAGTCGCGATGGTGTAGTGGCATGTACGGCTGTCTGCCGGCCTGGTGGTCATATGTTCGAATCAATATCAAGGCGGATTATATTTTAATTGACATAATCTCCCAGGTTGCCCCAATTTAAAATGGGATCCGGTAATATCAGGAAGCCATAAATCCAGCTAGAAAAAAATGAATGAATCACAAAAAAAACGAGAAGTAGATGGTAAGTTTTACTAGAACAAGATCACAAGTCACAGAATGGACGTTGAGGCCCAAACATTCATCAGCACAGAAACAAGTATAAGGTCTTTTCCATCAATTTGTAGATCTTCAAGCATCTGTATCATGTCGACATGTCTCACTTTATCGAAAGCCTTTGTGTAGTCAATAAAGCGCAGACATTGATCTTTGTTTTCTTCTATAGAACGTTCCATATCATCATCATTATCAAGTGCCATGCCGACTGGCGTAGGCGTTCATGAATCCCGACAGATCTCGGTCTTTGGTTTTATGGATCAACTCTACCGTTGATATTCCTCCATGCCACCGTCGCAATCCATCCAGCATTATTTCTCTTGGTCTGCCTCTGCTTTTCTTCCCCTCGATATTTCCAGTTGTCACGATGTTCTCCAATGCCTCTCTTCCCATCACATGACCAAGAAACGTTGTTTGTCCTCTTATTTTTTTTCATTTCATTCGTT
>JACEFZ010010674.1:0-23619 GCA_014155875.1 Cepaea nemoralis | reverse complement strand
AGATGGAAATTTCCAATTTTCATCTTAGAAGTCTTTAATGTTGTAAATCCATTTTCATCTTAGGCGTCCGCTTTCTCATGTATTAGATCTTCTTTGATGTAGCTTTAGTGCTGGAAGTTGATGGTGTAGCATTCTAACAAGATAGCCAAACCATTTGATCTTCTGTCTTTCAGTATACGTGGCACAAGATGTTAATCTCTCTGATAACACAATTTCTTACTCGGTCTCGGATATCTAAGTTAGCATATCTTATGTGTTATGTAAACTTTCTAATTTTACTTAGAAGTGTCGAGTCACTGTGAACAGCAATAGGAAAAGGAAGGCTGTAACGAGAAGAGAGTGGTCATGTCAACTTCTGACGTTTCCATCAATGTCCATTAGACGCAATAAAACCTAATAAAGAAAATTGATTAGTGGACCGGACGCCCGTTATATCCTCGCCTTGATTAAACGCCTCCCTCGACGGTTCAATCAATAACTGCTGAATGTACATCTGTGTGCCCACACTGGCAGTTTTTAGCCAAAAGGTATATTTTTATCCATATTTAGTACGGAGTCTTCATGTACCAAGCCTGTTTGCTTCACAGTTGGCCAAACTAAGATGTAATTATCTACTTCAGGGCACATTTGATAAATTCCTTATAATTATAAACTGTGCTTTGCGTGCGATGCTATTCTTATATTAATTAACGAGGCATTTCTCATTCATTCATCGTGTGCAATGCCGATAAGCGTGTGCGGTCATATTTCGCCATCTTACACGAACACCTGAGTCGTGAATCAGCTCTGTGTACTTGTCCCGACCATGCCATGTGGTCAGGCCATGCAGATATTAACGTCTCTCCTTCCTTTTTTTCCCCCTTAAATCTTGCCAGTTGTCACCAAGTTCTCAAGTTTATCCTTTCACATAACATGCCAAAACAATTTAATCGTCTATGTCTCATCTCATCACATCATATTCCTCTTGTACCTTGCGGTGTCGAGGTAAAGTATAAACTTCGTGAGAGTGCCCGATTATGGGCTTCATATATCGACATTCCCTCGTAGTCCATTAATATTGCCGGGTCGGTAGCCGTTTGGGTCAGTTCGTTTATACATCTTAGTTTTTCTACGAGCAGTATGAAGATCCCCTGCCGGCTTGCTAGGCCAGTCGCAGGTTTAGGACACTAATCTGACGACAGGGAGTCCATCCCCTATGGCGAGCCATAGCCCCGTTAGCCCTTGACCTCGCGGTCATGGTTGCCCGGTCTGCACCACGCGGAGGTGGGGGTTGACTTGTGTAGTCTACGGGTCATCGGCAGGCTACTAATTTTCGCTCTTCACCTCTCCTGGGAGAGGCTAGCCGATCCTAACCCTATTGGCTGCAGGGCCAGGTGCATTCCACACCTTACAGACCACGTCTAATTTCTTTAATAAGTTTGTGGTTTTCAGTTGCCTCTTGCATGACTTGCTAATGGTTTTTCTGTCTGTCAGTGGTATTCTTTGCAATGTCCTCACAAACGACATTTCCACTGCCATTATGTTTTTCAGCCCGTGTGCTTATCTTCCCATTTTCACATCCATACAAAAGTATAGGTTCTATGTAGCACTTCAACATTCTTTTTCCCGTTGCAATTAATATCTTTTTATTAGTCAGTATCTTTTCCATCTTGCAAAAAAGATGTCTTTGATGTAGCGATTATTGTACTTATCTTTCAAGGGACCTCCCATCAGATGTTATGACTATTCCAAGATAATTGTACCGATTCACCTGTTTAAGAATACTCCCATATATCCTTATATTACATATAATTATTTTAGCATTTCTAACAAGATTACACTGTTTGTCTTAAACCTACTATAAAGCATATCGTGTTTATAGATTTTTATCTTTATATTTTTATCAGTACGATAAATTAGATAATATTCGATATCTTATATAATATCAACTCTAACATAGCATTCTATGTTTGTTAGGTCTTAGTCAAATATAACTGAGCTACCGTATGGCAGTAGACGGTACTACCTGCTTTCTGTTAGAGCCGAATGTTGGGGGGTGCTCACCAAACCCGCCAGCCCACATTGTGCCAACGGCTTCGGCGGATGAATGCAATTAGAAGGGTACAAGGCTGGCGAGGAAATGCAACCTAAAGACTAAATGTCATTGCAGGGCAGACAAGGCCCTAAGCCTTGGTCGGCAGCTGGTCTAAGATAAATATCCGAGAGGCAGCCATTTAGAGTATTGCTTTGCTGATCCGGTGGCATCTGCAGCTTGTCTTGTTCCAGATGTATTGGTGTTACCTGTCCTCTGGAGTAAACCAGACAGACCAAGAGAGAGGGATAGAGATAGATAGATAGATAGAGAGAGAGAGAGAGAGAGAGAGAGAGAGAGAGAGAGAGAGAGAGAGAGAGAGATCATGCTGCATGGGCAACGCATGATCTCTAAACCCAGCCGAGGCTTTGTGTTATGGAGAGGTGTATCTCCATTTTACAAACTATCGTCTGTCAAGACGGCAAGGTGCCAGTCAGTAATAACATTCTATCTGTTACCAGAATGACTATTCTGCATACTAGTGTGTGGAAAGTAGCGGAAAACCGCCACATAATGTTCACAACAATGCGATTATCAGCGTGTGACAAATCGTGAACCAGCCAGAGACATGTTCATAAACTCATTACTAGTTTTCCGACTTAATAAACTGTTAAAAAATTATGCTATACATCATCTAAAATTCTTATCTTAATCTTGTAACCTTACGATTTGTTCTAAACTATTTTTTGCCTGTTTATTTTTTATAGTTAGTTAGTTAGTTAGTTAGTTAGTTAGTTAGTTCAGTTAGTTAGTTAATTAGTCGACAGATCATCCTCATTGCACATCGAACCATTCAGTCCATAAGTGCTCGGATCCCCTCCTCAGCAAATCCGGCAGCGTATAGCGGCTAACGACACCAGTTCTGTGTTGGTTTACCAATCTTTTTTGGCTTCACGCGTAGTGTTCTTGTTTGGCCACACCTCTTTTAATTTGCTGTTCTCGCAGTCTGACCATGGCTGTAGATTCACAGTTATCACCTGGTTCTCGCAAAAGTCTTACATCTCGTAGAGCATTCAGAATGTAATCCTGGTCCATGGCGCGTCCGCCCTCCACAGTAGCCTTACCTGCGACCTTGTCAGCCCGCACATGTCCTTGTACTCCTGCATGCCCTGTCACAAAGACGAAACTAATCTTTACCAGCCGAGACCGCTCCAGAGACAGCAACCACTCTCTTCGGATGCACCCCATCTCTATCTTCTTGAGCTTGCTCATTGAGTCGCTAAGGAAACATGTCCTAGTGAATGTCTGTGTCTCGAGCCATGTTATTTCTTTACTTACTGCCATGACTTCCATAGTCAGGATACTTGTGGTCTCAACAAAAGCACCAGAGTCCTCCTTCACAATTCTCCCTCGGGCCTGAGCTGTTAAGGCCCAGGAGCTTCTCATGCGTCGGATGATTGACCTATCCGTGTAAATGACAGTATCACCGTCTAATGAATTCTCGAAAATCAACGCTTGTACTTCCGCCTCCACAACAGCCTGATTTTCTTGTCTGCATTTTCTCTCTAGTTGGATGCAAACTGAAAAGGACTTACAGAAATCTGTTGGCACTTGTACCCACTCCTCGCCAGGTTCTAAGTCCTCAAGTGAACACACCTGTTGAATGTCTTTGGCTTAACCCATCCACGACCTTCCTCTTTTTAATCTACTGCCCTTCACCTTCATAAATTCACTATGCAGTGGATGTTGTGTGTTTGCGTTAACTCAGAGGTAGGTACGTGCTCTGCAGATTTGTATTCTGTCTTTAATGGCTGGAAAATCAAGAAGGTAGCCCATCGCCCTGCACGATGTATCTCTTGTACATCCAAGAATAATGCGCATAGCTTCATTCGGTATCCATTCCATCCATTCTATCTGATTACGGCTGAGAGTCAGGATCGCCATTGCATACTCCAAAAACAGACATTACCATCCCCTCGTATAGAAGACATTGATGGCGCTGCTCACAATTTGCTGCCGCCATTCCCGCATCGCAGCCAAACTCCGCTTGGCCTTTGTTATCACCTAGTCTATGTGCTCATTATAAGCAAGGCTTCGATCAAAACGTATCCCCATGTAATTCATTGCCTGCGTTATTTCCACAGTCTCTGAACACATATTTACAGTTGGTATTAGAATGTTGACAATATGATTATTTTTTATAACTCTACTATGCGCTATGATCTATTCTTATTTTTACCTAGTCTTTCTCTGTACACTATATACTATTCGTATCTATATCTTATAACACAACCACGTGTTCTATACCATCTCTTCTTTATGTAATCACTATACCAAAAATTATATGCTATGGTAATGTATAAATAGCTCGCGATTGCAAGTATACGGGTTGATGGTATCACCTGTAACCCTACCAACCATTATATACTATTCATTGCTTTATTTACTCACTCAACCATACATTCGATACTATTATTATGTTTGTCTAATAATCCTACAAACCGTTCTATACTATTCATTTATTTAGCTGGTCACTCGACCATATATTCTATACTATTCTTATCTTATGCTGTCCAGCATGTGCCACGTGGTCTAGTGGTTACACACCCGCTTTACACGACAGTGATCCGGGGTTTGTTTCCGGGTCCGGTCAAGGATATGCACTACTGACGAGCTCAAACGAGAGCGAAACTCGAGTCTAGTGCTTCCACATTGACGTGGAGAGGCCTTAGGCTCATACCAGAATACGATCAGCGTTGCCAGTAGTGGGTTGTGCTCAATATTTAAACCTCAAATCCCGAAACAACCAAATAAATCATTTAAATTTAATAGTTAACTTTTGAAAAATTAACGATTAATTAATATTTAATTTTGATTAAAGCAAAACATTTATAGTCACATAACTCACATTATAGTTGTATTTGCCAAAAATCGAAATAACACTGGATTGTCTTGTTCATATGTCATCTAATAACCAACAATGCAAACAGACAAGTATGTTGACAGTATTTGGTTCAAGTGACGAGTGCGTCTTATTAACAATATAACCAGCAGAGCTGAACAATCGTTCACATGGAACTGGGGTAGCCGGTATGCACAGAATGGTCTTGGCAAGGAATGCCAATTTTGGATATCGATGTTAATTAAGTTTCCACCATTGTACAGGATCAACCGATTCAGCAACTTTCTTCTCCAATTCAGACTCCATTAGCTTCATACGCTTTTCATTTGATTCACATACAGTTTCATTGTCAATGTCTTTATCATTCGTTGCAGTAGTCTCCATCTGCTCATCATGAACATCAACTGCTATTTGTGTTCAATATGTGACCAAGTTCATTCTTTTGCATCTTTTGACAAACACTTCAGGTATTTCTAGCATGGATCAAGTCTGCAGTATTTCAATACTTGTCATATTATCAACACGTTCACTGAAATTCATTAAAAGATGCTGCCTTAAATTTAGCTATGTAGCCCGGATCATCATCGTGTACAGTCATATGCTTTGTCAACGATGAAAGCAGTGGCAATAAACAGCTACATGAAACAAAATCTTGACCGCCAAGCAGGACCGTGGTCTGACAGAATAGGTCCAAAACTTTGCCATATTTCGAAATCTTCTCTCAATCTGAATCCGACAGTTTTGGACCTTTGTATTGCTTCTTTACATCTGAAATTTAGACAGTTAATGCTTTTCTGGCCTGTAGACGACTCTGTAGCATAATAAACATCCTGTTTCATCTTGTTGGTACATCTTGCTGCAGCTTACACAATGGTGACTCAGTACAATTTTGCAACTCGGTTGTGTTGCAGAACTATGTTTAAAATGTCTGAGAATTGTTCGACATCCGGTTCATTTGTATAAGTTATTTGGATGGGGGGGGGGGGGGGGGGGGGGGGGGGAGTTTTCAATTAACCGTTTACAAAAAAATAATCGTTGAAACATTTAACAGATAATCGATTAATTAACCGTTAACTTTCCGCAGCCCTAATATATATATATATATATATATATATATATATATATATATATATATATATACTATATATATATATATATTATATATATATACGAGGTGTGTGTGTCTGTGTCTGTGTCTGTGTGTGTATGTGTGTATTTGTGTATTTATTCGGCGATTGCAATGTCTTGTACAATCCTAATGAAAGGGCTTCTCCAAAAATGAGTCCGCGATAAAGGAAGCTAATCGTTTGCCCTATTTTCCGCTGATCTAGTATGTGTGCAGTCCCAATAATTCATGCCCCCAAGGCAGTAATTACATTTTTATATTATAATCAGTTCTGCTTTGGTTACATTGCTTTAAAAACCCAATAATTTTGATTGAATTTTTATCTGTCGGGTAATTCCTTGCCCGCAGTCAATTCGGACTCTTCTTGACACCATAAATCCGCGGAAATCCAAATCGCAGAGTCCATTCTTGAAGAATTACCGAAGTAATCAGTTTTATGGGTGGGTTTTTAGTTTTGTCATTAACCCTTGCTTGAAGACAAGCTTCTGGAGATAACTGCACTCGTGTGACCTCTTGGTGGATTAGCAAAGTTTGACCTCAAGTTAAATTGACTTCAGACCGGAAGAGAATTAAAGAATTTCCAGGTCGGATTGTTGGTTTTGCTGACACAGATTCAGATGGCATCTTGACGTGGACATCCTGGGATTAGGATGAAAGTCAAACGGCAAATGATCAACGGTTTTTTCTTCCAATATTTTGTTCCCAGTGTCACAAGTGAACCCTACCGGTATTTCTCTTTCAACCACGGTGTTCTCATTGTCAGGCCTTGTTCATATCAAAATTTCCCTTTCAAAATGTTGATCTCATTGTCATGCTTTGTTCCTATAAGTATTTCTCTTCTTTTATTTAGTTCTCATTGTCAGACTGTATCCCTATCTGTATTTCTCTTCCAGCATTTTGTTCTCATCTTCAGACTGTTTTCCCATCAATAGTTCTCTTCCAACATTTTGTTCTCATTGTCAGATTTTGTTATCATCAAGATTTCTCTTCCAACATTTTGTTCTCATTGTCAGACTTTGTTCCCATCAATATTTCTCTTCCAACATTTTGTTCTCATTGTCAGACTTTGTTCCCATCAATATTTCTCTTCCAACCATTTTGTTCTCATTGTAAGACTTTGTTGCCATCAAGATTTCTCTTCCAACATTATGTTCTCATCTTCAGACTTTTTTCCCATCAATAGTTCTCTTCCAACATTTTGTTTTCATTGGTAGACTTTGTTATCATCAAGATTTCTCTTCCAACATTTTGTTCTCATCTTCAGACTTTTTTCCCATCAATAGTTCTCTTCCAACATTTTGTTTTCATTGGTAGACTTTGTTATCATCAAGATTTCTCTTCCAACATTTTGTTCTCATCTTCAGACTTTGTTGCCATCAAGATTTCTCTTCCAAGATTTTGTTCTCATTGTCATACCTTGTCCCTGTCAATGATATATCCTCACAAATATAGCCGCAAGTTAGGAAGGCGTTGCTTATAATATTCTGTGTAATATGTGGCATACTTACTATGATAAGTAATTGTGATATCATAATTCCGATGTTTCAGATGTCTATATACGTATTTCTGTTTTTTCGTGTTGTCTGATACAGACTTTTGTCTAAGCGTTCTCATGTATCTCGGTGTCTTTCCTTTAGTGAAGTTTCTTAGTCATATTTTGTTTCCACTCATGATTCCGTTGTCACCCCTATTTTCCAGTCTATCTATACAAGTGGGTAAAACGTCTGCCTGGCGCTCCGAAAGTTCTGGGTTACTACCGAACTCCGTTATTAAGTTCACTGATCCAAGTTTCTCTGAGACTCCTTGCGGCCTTGTGGGAGCACGTGTACACCTCGGAGGAGCAAATGGATCACCATAGTCTGGTTAGAATGAAACAGCGAGGTGTGACGAGGGCATCTGGCCGACGCTCGACGCTCAGAGGAAAGGCGAGACGGACATATAATCAGATTGCTACTGGAACTATTAGTGTTTGAACTCTTCGCTGGCTGCTGAGGATGGGGACAGGAGCGCTTATGGGAATGTCCCGAATGTTGTGATGTCGGTTAATAAATCAATAAATCAATCAATCAATCGGAGACTCCTGGGAAGGGAGTGGGGGGGGGGGAATAGTCGCTCAAGCTACAAAGATTCTGCTTTGCGGGACGCTTTCAGCAGGGCTTCGTATGAAAAGAAACCGAATCATATGGGATAAAACCCGGTGCAATGAATTCGAGCCTCTCATCTTCACGAAAAAATGTTCTATGTATTGGCATATCAAAAAGAGGCCTGGGGACAGCAGAGAGCTTATACTCCCCAGGCAGCAGACACCAGAAACGTATAGAAATGACACGAAGTTCAAACAATAATCTCAACTCCCAGACGATATATTCGTCTAGGTCTGCGGTTTTCGTTTTCGTCACATCAAAGCTAACATATTCGATATCTCCAGCCATATTAGCAGTTCTTTACCCGTGTTCCCTTCGATATTTCAAAGACCAGTTATTGAATTTGGGGAGTTCACGTGGCAAACACTAGCTTATATTCGTATCATTGCGGCCCTACACCCGCAGCTCAACGCTCGGGGGTGAGAGAAATGCCATGAAAACGCGCGGCCTTTTACAGCCAGGCATTGATTTTTGTCGCAAATGATGATATTAGTACAGACCCAACAAAGTGGCTTTCACTCAGCAATGCTATTCATTATCGTTATAAGAGTTGGAGGAAAGGAACTGTCACCCCTGCCTGGGAAAACGTATGTTTATGGCTTCTACTTGTATTTCACTGCTGGTGGGTTTACGACTAGTTTATTTTACTTTGTACCGCCAGGCGACGGCGATATAACCAGCTGCTTATCATCATCTTAGGCAGTATATGTTCGCGACGGATCTGACTGAGTCAATTGGCAGCGGATCCGACTGAGTCTGTTGACAATGTTGCTTTGAAGATCGACTGTGTTGGATCTCCAGGACTAGCATTCTTTTGGCGTTAGATTGTAATTTAACTTCTTCTTTCTTTTCCTCCTAAGATAATCGTCATCTTTATTTTACACGTTTGGATTCCAAGTTTCAGTTGTCACCGGGATCTCACTGTGTTGCTTATATTTATCTAAGTTGATTCTGAGTTCTTTATATTAAACAGGTGTATTTCTGCACACTTATTTCACACAAAGGGTAGCTATCTGCACACTTTTGTCAAACACTAGTTGGTTATCTGTACACTTTTTTCAAACAAACGGTGGCTTTCTGCACACTTATGTCAAACACTAGGTGGCTATCTGTACACGTATTTCAAACAAACGATGGCTTTCTGCACACTTATGTCAAACACTAGGTGGCTTTCTACACACTTATTTCAAACAAAAGGTGGATTTCTACACACTTATTTCAAACAAACGGTGGCTTTCTGCACACTTATATCAAAGACTAGGTGGCTATCTGTACACGTATTTCAAACAAACGATGGCTTTCTGCACAATTATGTCAAACACTAGGTGGCTTTCTGCACACTTTTGTCATACACTAGGTGGATATCTGTACACGTATTTCAATCAAGAGGTGGTTTCCTATACACGTATTTCAAACAAAAGGTGGCTTTCTACACACTTATTTCAAACAAAAGGTGGCTTTCTACATACTTATTTCAAACAAAAGGTGGCTTTCTACACACTTATTTCAAACAAAAGGTGGCTTTCTATACACTTATTTCAAACAAAAGGTGGCTTTCTACACACTTATTTCAAACAAAAGGTGGCTTTCTACACACTTATTTCAAACAAAAGGTGGCTTTCTACACACTTATTTCAAACAAAATGTGGCTTTCTACACACGTATTTCAAACAAAAGGTGGCTTTCTACACACGTATTTCAAACACTAGGCGGTTTCTACACTTGTTTCAGTGATAATATGGCTACGTTCACGCTTATTTCAGTGATAATATGGCTACCTGCACACATATTTCAGTGATAATAAGGTTACCTGCACACTTATTTCAATCATAATATGGCTTCTTTTGTTGTTGTTGTTGTTGTTTTTTTTTTTGGCATATCCTTTTTACAGGACATCGCTGTCAACACCAGAAGTTTACTGGTGTTGTTGATGTATTGGCAAGTGTACTTTCAGTAGTTTGCCAGCTTTCTGAACTACCGGATGTCATACCAACTCGTTCAAACCCAGCGCAACGTGATCTGCTGCCAAACCGGTCGCCACGAATTGCATCCGTAAGGCCTTTGCATGGAGACCGGCATAATATGGTTACATTCACACTTATTTCAATCATAATATGGCTACCTGCATAATTATTTCAATTATAATATGGTTACCTGCAAACTTATTTCAATCACTGTTTTCATTACGCATTCAAAGTGTATGCTTAGTAAGGTGGAAAAAGGAATGTTTCGTGTGGAATGGCTATCATCGCTTCAGAGGTCACAGATTGTGAGAATTGGATGGATATTTTGCCCTGGCCATGCGGGGGTACGGGAGAATGAAGAGGCTGATAGTCTGGCAGGAAATACACTTTTGGTGGTAGTTTATCTATGGACAAGGAGGAAGTGGTCGTTCGCTTGTGGGACGAGGTGGAGAAGGCGGGGGAACAGATTGAGAACCCGTATGTGGATAGAATAAGTTTGCTGGGGATCGGCAGTGGTTCTGGAAGAATCTCAAAACTGACAGCGAAGACCAGGAGACTTTAAATGAGGTGGCGGTGGAAACGATTAGTAGTATGACTCTTCGCTGGCTGTTGAAAGAAGGGACGGAGAACGTATGGGAATGTCCTGAGTGCAGTGATGTCGGTTCTTAACTCCACTCAACTCAACTCAACATTTCTTCAGTAATGATATGGCTAACTGTACACTTATTTCAATCATCATATGGCTAACTGTACACTTGTTTCAATCATAATATGGCTATCTGCACACTTGTTTCAATCATCATATGGCTAACTTTACACTTATTTCAATCATCATATGGCTAACTGTACACTTGTTTCAATCATCATATGGCTAACTGTACACTTGTTTCAATCATAATATGGCTAAATGTACACTTATTTCAATCATAATATGGCTACCCGCATACTTATTTCAAACATACTATGACTACCTGCACCCTTATTTCAATCATACGAGGAAAAAAACGTGCATATTGTGCAATGTAGTAATTGCAATGAACAATGATGTTTAATTGCGTGCCACGAAACAGAACAATGAACAGTTACAAGGCCTACATTGGCACATTTGGAATTTGATTGTGTGAGGGATCAAGAAAAACAGCAGAAGAGGTAGCTTGAGGGTAGACGGATGTCGAGGAGGATGAGGAAGAAAAGGAGCAGGAGGAGGAGGAGATGGAGGAGCAGCTGGAGGAGGAGCAGAAGGATGAGGCGAATTAGCCGCAGCAGAAGAACAGGAAGAAGCAGAAATAGAAAGAGAGGAAGCAGAGGAAAACCAGAGGGAGGGATAGGAAAAGAGGGGGACAAGACGAAGAAAAAGGAAGAGGAGAAGAAGAAGAAGACGAAGACGAAGAAGAAGAAGAAGAAGAAGAGAAGAAGAAGAAGAAGAAGAAGAAGAAGAAGAAGAAGAAGATGAAGAAGAAGAAGAAGAAGAAGAGAAGAAGAAGAAGAAGAAGAAGAAGAAGAAGAAGAAGAAGAAGAAGAAGAAGAAGAAGAAGAAGAAGAAGAAGAAGAAGAAGAAGAAGAAGAAGAAGAAGAAGAAGAAGAAGAAGAAGAAGAAGAAGAAGAAGAAGAAGAAGAAGAAGAAGAAGAAATATAAAACTAGGAATGTGTCATTGTATTTAGATGATAACTTTCTTATTGCACAACGGTTGCCATGGTCCCACTGCACTCACATTAATTCGTATCCATTCATATTTATCTTTCCGTGGCATTCTCTGTGTTTCTAGTTAATTGTCTCTATTGTCCTCGTTCTTTTTCTTTGCATCATTTCTTCACATTGCATGTTTTTGGCATTCTTGTTTTGTATTTGATGTATTTTGTCCAATTAAAACATTTATAATCTCGGTGATTCGTTCTTTTTGTGGCGATCTCAACCTCTCTGACGTTCTCTCTCTCTCTCTCATTTTCTGTCTCTCAAGTATATGTGTATTCGGGCTGGTTGCATTTGGGTGTTATTGAGTGGGTGCATAAATGTGAGAGTTTGTGTAAATGATGTAAGTATGTATGCAGGATTGTATGTATGTATTTAATAATGTGCGTGAGTACGAGTGTCTGCCAGCCTGCCCGACTCATAACATGGTAATATGCACTGTTTATGTTTACAATATTCTTTGACAATGTTATTTTGTTCTATTTAAATGTCACATAACAATTGATGAGTGATTGGAAAAGCCTAATGTAAGACGGGATTGAGTGCCCAAGTTGTGTCGCTTTGAAAATAGCGTTCATTCGTTCGTTCGTTCTCTCTGACCCTATCGCTCTCAGACTCTCGTTGTCTAATTTCTCTCTCTCTCTCCCTCTCTCTCTCTCTGTCTCTCTCTCTCTCTTTCTGTCTCTCTTTCTCTGTCTGTCTCTCTGTCTCTCTTTCTGTCTCCCCTGTCTCTCTCTCTCTCTCTCTCTCTCTCTCTTTCTGTTCCCCCCCATCTCTCTCTCCCTCTCTCTCTTTCTGTCTGTCTCTCTGTCTCTCTCTCTCTCTCTCTTTCTGTCCCCCCTCTCTCACTCTCTTTCTGTCTCCCCCCTCTCTCTCTGTCTGTCTCTCTCTCTTTCTGTCTCTCTCTCTCTCTTTCTGTCCCCCCACCCTCTTTCTCTCTCTCTCTCTTTCTGCCCCCTCTCTCTCTCTCTCCCTCTCTCTCTCCCTCTTTCGTTCGATCATTCCTTTAGTTGCCATTCGTTCTTTCTGTCGTGGGTCCCTGTTGTCTATTCTATGTTGCATTTTCTGTATATACTACAACCAGCATGTAATGTTTGTATATGATTTTCTAGACACACTTTTACATGCAGTAGCTGGCCATTACAGTGAGAATGATAACGACTATACCATTGTCAAAAGCAAAGCAAAACAATCTACCCCGAACGCCTGCAATTACGAGGGTAAGTTAGTAAGAAAGTCACAAATGGCTGTCGAAAAATAACTAAATATGATAACAACTTGACACCGGTTTATTTGTATACATACATTGTCCCTTTATTTCTAAACATAATTTCACCAACATTGATGCACTTATCTCATAGTTTTATCAGTCCTCCCAAACCGTCTGCATAGAACTGCGTGCCCTGTTTTCTAAACCACGTTTTCACTTCACATTCAACTTCGGCGTCATTCGCGAAATGTCTCCCGCCAAGGTGGATTGTCACTGTTTATGCTGATAAATGTTTGACCCGTAAAGCGGTGTATAGCTGGGTAGAAAAAGATACGCTGTCGAGTCAGTAAGTAAGTCACACAGTTCTGTGTTATGGCAGATAAATGAAAACAAAGCAGGCAGTTATGTGCAGCTGGTTTGGGAGGACTGATAAAACGATGTGATAAGTGCATCAATTTTGGTGGAAATTATGTTGACAAATAAAGGGACAATGTATGTTTAAAAATAAATTGGTTTCAAGTTGTTATCATGTGTAGTTATTTTCTACAGCCATTTGTGACTTACCCTCGTATGACGGTCATCAAATCTTTCTGTGAAATAAATTATGTGTGTTCTTTGCATCTCCATATCATACCATGTCGTGGGAAGGTCTTTATCTGAGCTGTTGTTACATTGCCCCTGCAAACCGCTTTGTACTCTACAATGGAGGTGGAGGACGTCACAGCGGAGATCCGCTTGCTGGACGACAAACGGGACACTCATGTCCTGATTGTAACGGAATCTTGAAATATGGTGAGAAATATGGTGAGAAATATGGTGAGAAATATGGTGAGAAATATGGTGAGAAATATGGTGAGAAATATGGTGAGAAATATGGTGAGAAATATGGTGAGAAATATGGTGAGAAATATGGTGAGAAATATGGTGAGAAATATGGTGAGAAATATGGTGAGAAATATGGTGAGAAATATGGTGAGAAATATGGTGAGAAATATGGAAACAGGTATGCTTCTGGTAGAGTGGCAGGCTCCCATTCAACAATCAAAATTAAAGGGGATCTGTTGGAATTTTTCCCCATGACATGCTGGTGTGAACGAACGAACGAACGAACGAACGAACGAACGAACGAACTTTATTTTCGAAGGGTAACAAATTTGGCACGCAGGCCCGTTTTACATTCGGCCCTACCAATCACTCATCTTTCGTTCATCAGTGCATCGTGCATTCACATAGGGGAAAAAAAACATTGTCAAATGAATGTTGTAAACATAAACAATGCATGTTACCATGTTATGTGACAAATCAAATCCCCCACCCATCTCCTATCCATCCGCGTGTCCCCCACACACACATCCACCACCCAACCACACACATATCCACAGGCACATACATGACCCCATCCATCCGCCCATCCCCAAACACATCCCACATACACCCCCACATACATCATCTCCCCACCCACACACACACATCTCGCACCCACTACACATCCCCCACACACACCCCCACCCACCCACACACAAACCCAGGCACACATGCATGCAACCACCCATCCATACCCACATCCCCCACCTTCACACATCTCCCCACCTTCATACATCTCCCCACCCACATGCACACATTCTCCACCCATCCCATAACCTACCAACACTCACCCACCCACATATCCTCCACCACCCACCCACACACCCCCAACTACTCAGCCAAACACACATCCCCCAACCACATATCCAACACTCACACACACATATTCCCGCCAACTCACATATCCTACAATTACCCACACACAAAACCCGCACCCACCCACACATCCCCCACTTACACACATATCACCCACCCACACAATCTCCCCAACCCACACATCCCGCACACACTCACACACACACACACACACACACACACACACACACACACATGTGATGGGAAACGAACAGGCGGACAGATTGGCTGGGTCTGCTTGGTGGATAATTGGTGCATGATAAGTCAGACGTGGGTGCGACACTTTGAAATCGTGTGTATATTGCAGAAGAACAGATTGATCATCTAGGAGAGAATGGTGTTGCAGGGAGTGACCGGAGGATCAGGCCGACACTTAGGACTCCGAGTACAGATCAGACGGACACACAATCAAACTGCTACTGGTACGATTAAGTTTGGGACTCTTCGCTGGCTGGCGAAGATGAAGACGGAGCACGTATGAGAATGCCCCTAGTGCTATGAGTTTGGTTCTTGACTCAACTCAACTCAACTCAACTCAACTCATCTCAACAGGATCTATCTTGCTTGCTCGTTTGTCTGTTTTATTTTTCAGCCACTCACCTTAACGATATAAAACCATATGACCCACGATATATCAGGCATGTATTCTGACCTCTCTGGCCAGTCGCTCCTATATAGTTATTCTTGAAGTAATCGCTGCTGGACATTCGGCTGGAGTTTGTTGACAATGACAATATCTAGATGCCGCTACAGAAACACGACCCATCTAGTCCGAATTCCTGCCAGTCCGAATGTGCAGAGTCCAATCATAATTATGGCAACGTTCTAATATGTTTCAGATATGAAGTTATGTATACGTGCTGTGTGTATTCCGCACTGCTATATGGAGCGCAAGTCTGGGCAATAAACAAGCGATTAGGAAGTCGAATAGAGGCCCTAAAGATGTTGATAAACAGAAGAAACTGTCGTATTTCGTGGAAACACAAATAATCAAATATAGAGGTTCTAGAAAAACGGAATGAAAATACAGTTGATGAAAGGAATAAATAAAAGAGGCAAGTGAAGTATTTCGGCCTAGTTTAAAGACGTAACACTCTCATAAAAACATACTGGAAGGTAAGGTTGAAGCACAGCGAGCAAGAGGTAAACAACGATACATGTGGGAAAAGAACATAAAGTAATGGACGAACGAAAGTCTGACAGAATGTACAATCAAGGCGAGAGACAGACAGTTTTGGAGATTCACTGCAGCCAGCCTTCATTGGGGAGACGGTACTTGATTTATTGATCGAGTCGGTAAGTTCCAGTACTGGTCTCGCACTCCTCTATGATTGATGAGTTTGAAGAAGGAATGGTCAGCTGTAGAACACACTGGTTTGGGCACTTTGACACCTGGTCTGCTGTGGAACTTTAGTTAATTGGGCACTTTGACACCTCGTCTGCTGTGGAACTTTAGTTAATTGGGCAATTTGACACCTGGTCTGCTGTGGAACTTTAGTTAATTGGGCACTTTGACACCTCGTCTGCTGTGAAACTTTAGTTAATTGGGCACTTTGACACCTCGTCTGCTGTGGAACTTTAGTTTATTGGGCACTTTGACACCTCGTCTGCTGTGGAACTTTAGTTAACCGGGCACTTTGACACTTCGTCTGCTGTGAAACTTTAGTTAATTGGGCACTTTGACACCTCGTCTGCTGTGAAACTTTAGTTAATTGGGCACTTTGACACCTCGTCTGCTGTGGAACTTTAGTTAATTGAGCACTTTAACACCTGGTCACCCGTGGAACGCACTGGATTGGGCACTTTGACACATGGTCTGTTGTGGAAGGTTAGTTAACTGAGCACTTTGACACCGGGCCAGCTGAGGAACTTTAGTTAACTGAGCACTTTGACACCGGGCCAGCTGTGGAAATTTAGTTAACTGAGCACTTTGACACCTGGTCTGATGTGGAACTTTAGTTAACTAAGCACTTTGACACCTGGTCTGATGTGGAACTTTAGTTAACTAAGCACTTTGACACCTGGTCTGATGTGGAACTTTAGTTAACTGAGCACTTTGACACCGGGCCAGCTGTGGAACTTTAGTTAACTGAGCACTTTGACACCTGGTCTTATGTGGAATTTTAGTTAACTAAGCACTTTGTCACCTGGTCTGATGTGGAACTTTAGTTAACTGAGCACTTTGACACCGGGCCAGCTGTGGAACTTTAGTTAACTGAGCACTTTGACACCTGGTCTGACGTGGAACTTTAGTTAACTAAGCACTTTAACATCTGGTCTGATGTGGAACTTAAGTTAACTAAGCACTTTGACACAGGACCAGCTGTGGAACATTAGTTAACTGAGCACTTTGACACCTGGTCTGCTGTGGAACTTTAGTTAACTAAGCACTTTGACACCTGGTCTGCTGTGGAACTTTAGTTAACTAAGCACTTTGAACACATGGTCTGATGTGGAACTTTAGTTAACTAAGCCCTTTGACACCTGGTCTGCTGTGGAACTTTAGTTAACTAAGCACTTTGACACCTGGTCTAATGTGGAACTTTAGTTAACTAAACACTTTGACACCTGGTCTGATGTGGAACTTTAGTTAACTGAGCACTTTGACACCTGGTATGATGTGGAACTTTAGTTAACTGAGCACTTTGACACCGGGCCAGCTGTGGAACTTTAGTTAACTGAGCACTTTGACACTTGGTCTGCTGTGGAACTTTAGTTAACTGAGCACTTTGACACCTGGTCTGATGTGGAACTTTAGTTAACTAAGCACTTTGACACCTGGTCTGATGTGGAACTTTAGTTAACTGAGCACTTTGACACCTGGTCTGATGTGGAACTTTAGTTAACTGAGCACTTTGACTACGGGCCAGCTGTGGAACTTTAGTTAACTGAGCACTTTGACACCTGGTATGATGTGGAACTTTAGTTAACTGAGCACTTTGACACCTGGTCTGATGTGGAACTTTAGTTAACTAAGCACTTTGTCACCTGGTCTGATGTGGAACTTTAGTTAACTGAGCACTTTGACACCGGGCCAGCTGTGGAACTTTAGTTAACTGAGCACTTTGACACCTGGTCTGATGTGGAACTTTAGTTAACTAAGCACTTTGACACCTGGTCTGATGTGGAACTTTAGTTAACTGAGCACTTTGACACCTGGTCTGATGTGGAACTTTAGTTAACTGAGCACTTTGACACCCGGTCTGATGTGGAACTTTAGTTAACTGAGCACTTTGACACCTGGTCTGATGTGGAACTTTAGTTAACTGAGCACTTTGACACCTGGTATGATGTGGAACTTTGGTTAACTAAGCACTTTGACACCTGGTCTGATGTGGAACTTTAGTTAACTGAGCACTTTGACACCGGGCCAGCTGTGGAACTATTAGTTAAATGAGCACTTTGACACCTGGTATGATGTGGAACTTTAGTTAACTGAGCACTTTGACACCTAGTCTGATGTGGAACTTTAGTTAACTATGCACTTTGTCACCTGGTCTGACGTGGAACTTTTTTTTAACTGAGCACTTTGACATCGGGCCAGCTGTGGAACTTTAGTTAACTGAGCACAATCACACTTGGTCTGATGTGGAACTTTAGTTAACTGAGCACTTTGACCCCTGGTCTGATGTGCAACTTTAGTTAACTGAGCACTTTGACACCTGTTCTGATGTGGAACTTTAGTTAACTAAGCACTTTGACACCGGGCCAATTGTGGAACTTTAGTTAACTGAGCACTTTGACACCTGGTCTGATGTGGAACTTTAGTTAACTGAGAACTTTGACACCTGGTATGATGTGGAACTTTAGTTAACTAAGCACTTTGACACCTGGTCTGATGTGGAACTTTAGTTAACTGAGCACTTTGACACCGGGCCAGCAGTGGAACTTTAGTTAACTAAGCACTTTGACACCTGGTCTGATGTGGAACTTTAGTTAATTGGGCTCTTTGACACCTCGTCTGCTGTGAAACTTTAGTTAATTGGGCACTTTGACACCTCGTCTGCTGTGAAACTTTAGTTAATTGTGCCTTTGACACCTCGTCTGCTGTGGAACTTTAGTTAATTGAGCACTTTGGGGTCACCCGTGGAACGCACTGGATTGGGCACTTTGACACCTGGTCTGTTGTGAAACGTTAGTTAACTGAGCACTTTGACACCGGGCCAGCTGAGGAACTTTAGTTAACTGAGCACTTTGACACCGGGCCAGCTGTGGAAATTTAGTTAACTGAGAACTTTGACACCTGGTCTGCTGTGGAACTTTAGTTAACTGAGCACTTTGACATCGGCCAGCTGTGGAACTTTAGTTAACTGAGCACTTTGACACCTGGTCTGATGTGGAACTTTAGTTAACTGAGCACTTTGACACCTGGTCTGATGTGGAACTTTAGTTAACTAAGCACTTTGACACCTGGTCTGATGTGGAACTCTAGTTAACTGAGCACTTTGACACCGGGCCAGCTGTGGAACTTTAGTTAACTGAGCACTTTGACACCTGGTATGATGTGGAACTTTAGTTAACTGAGCACTTTGACACCTAGTCTGATGTGGAACTTTAGTTAACTGAGCACTTTGACACCTGGTCTGATGTGGAACTTTAGTTAACTGAGCACTTTGACACCTGGTCTGATGTGGAACTTTAGTTAACTAAGCACTTTGACACCGGGCCAGTTGTGGAACTTTAGTTAACTGAGCACTTTGACACCTGGTCTGATGTGGAACTTTAGTTAACTTAGCACTTTGACACCTGGTCTGATGTGGAACTTTAGTTAACTAAGCTCTTTGACATCTGGTCTGATGTGGAACTTTAATTAACTGAGCACTTTGACATTGGGCCAGCTGTGGAACATTAGTTAAATGAGCACTTTGACACCTGGTGTGATGTGGAACTTTAGTTAACTGAGCACTTTGACACCTGGTCTGATGTGGTACTTTAGTTAACTAAGCACTTTGTCACCTGGTCTGATATGGAACTTTAGTTAACTGAGCACTTTGACACCGGGCCAGCTGTGGAACTTTAGTTAACTGAGCACTTTCACACCTGGTCTGATGTGGAACTTTAGTTAACTAAGCACTTTGACACCTGGTCTGATGTGGAACTTTAGTTAACTGAGCACTTTGACACCTGGTCTGATGTAGAACTTTAGTTAACTAAGCACTTTGACACCAAGCCAATTGTGGAACTTTAGTTAACTGAGCACTTTGACACCTGGTCTGATGTGGAACTTTAGTTAACTGAGCACTTTGACACCTGGTCTGATGTGGATCTTTAGTTAACTAAGCACTTTGACACCTGGTCTGATGTGGAACTTTAGTTAACTGAGCACTTTGACACCGGGCCAGCAGTGGAACTTTAGTTAACTAAGCACTTTGACACCTGGTCTGATGTGGAACTTTAGTTAATTGGCCTCTTTGACACCTCGTCTAGCTGTGAAACTTTAGTTAATTGGGCACTTTGACACCTCGTCTGCTGTGAAACTTTAGTTAATTGGGACCTTTTGACACCTCGTCTGCTGTGGAACTTTAGTTAATTGAGCACTTTGGCATCTGGTCACCCGTGGAACGCACTGGATTGGGCACTTTGACACCTGGTCTGTTGTGAAACGTTAGTTAACTGAGCACTTTGACACCGGGCCAGATGAGGAACTTTAGTTAACTGAGCACTTTGACACCGGGCCAGCTGTGGAAATTTAGGTAACTGAGAACTTTGACTCTGGTCTGCTGTGGAACTTTAGTTAACTGAGCACGTTGACATCGGGCCAGCTGTGGAACTTTAGTTAACTGAGCACTTTGACACCTGGTCTGATGTGGAACTTTAGTTAACTAAGCACTTTGACACTTGGTCTGATGTGGAACTTTAGTTAACTGAGCACTTTGACACCTGGTATGATGTGTAACTTTAGTTAACTGAGCACTTTGACACCTAGTCTGATGTGGAACTTTAGGTAACTAAGCACTTTATCACCTGGTCTGATATGGAACCTTAGTTAACTGAGCACTTTGACACCTGGTCTGATGTGGAACTTTAGTTAACTAAGCACTTTGACACCTGGTCTGATGTGGAACTTTAGTTAACTGTGCACTTTGACACCTGGTCTGATGTGGAACTTTAGTTAACTGAGCACTTTGACATTGAGCCAGCTGTGGAACATTAGTTAAATGAGCACTTTGACACCTGGTATGATGTGGAACTTTAGTTAACTGAGCACTTTGACACCTGGTCTGATGTGGTACTTTAGTTAACTAAGCACTTTGTCATCTGGTCTGATGTGGAACTTTAGTTAACTGAGCACTTTGACACCGGGCCAGCTGTGGAACTTTAGTTAACTGAGCACTTTCACACCTGGTCTGATGTGGAACTTTAGTTAACTAAGCACTTTGACACCTGGTCTGATGTGGAACATTAGTTACCTAAGCACTTTGACACCTGGTCTGATGTGGAACTTTAGTTAACTGAGCACTTTGACACCGGGCCAACTGTGGAACTTTAGTTAACTGAGCACTTTGACACCTGGTCTGATGTGGAACTTTAGTAAACTACGCACTTTGACACCTGGTCTGATGTGGAACTTTAGTCAACTGAGCACCTTGTCACCTGGTCTGCTGTGGAACTTTAGTTAACTAAGCACTTTGACACCTGGTCTGATGTGGAACTTTAGTTAACTGAGCACTTTGACACCGGGCCAGCTGTGGAACTTTAGTTAACTGAGCACTTTGACACCTGGTCTGATGTGGAACTTTAGTTAACTAAGCACTTTGACACCTGGTCTGATGTGGAACTTTAGTTAACTGAGCACTTTGACACCTGGTCTGATGTGGAACTTTAGTTAACTAAGCACTTTGACACCTGGTCTGATGTGGAACTTTCGTTAACTGAGCACTTTCACACCTGGTTACCCGTGGAACCCACTTGCTCAGACACTTTGACACCTGGTCAGTAGACACGTCTCAAAACCAACCTGACTCAGATAAGTTGCAAACCCTTATAAAGCCCAATATGCGTCAAGTTTAGGCAAGATGAGACTGATGAGCCAAGTAGAGGCAAGATGAGCCAAAATTACACAAGATGAGTTAAGTTGAACCAAGAAGAATCAGGATGAGAAAGATCCGCCAAGGTTATCCAAGATGAGAAAGCTGAGAAAGGTAAGCCAAGGCGAGGACAAGATTTAAACAACCAATCATTCAATGAATAAAGAAAACATCCGTCGAGCTTTCTCCTAGTTTCTCTCCGTCAACCTTTTGTAATTCTCTCTTAGTTTTTCTCAGTTTTAATTTCTCATTGTTTCTTTTCGTCAGTCTGTCTTTTATATTTTTCCCCCAACAATCAGTCTCTGGATGTATCGTCGCCAGCTCTCTCTCTCTCTCTCTCTCTCTCTCTCTCTCTCTCTCTCTCTCTCTCTCTCTCTCTCTCTCTCTCTCTCTCTCTCTGTCTGTCTCTCTCTCTGTCTCTCTCTCTGTCTCTTTCTGTCTCTCTCTGACTCTCTCTCTGTCCCTCTCTCTCTGTCTCTCTCTCTTCTCTGTCTGTCTCTCTCTCTGTCTCTCTCTCTCTCTCTCTCTCTCTCTCTCTCTCTCTTGGTGTCTCTGTATTTGTCTACCTCCCCCACAAGCTATTTGTTCCATCGTTTCTCTTTCAGTTGATTTCTCTCCGTCCTCTTTTAATGAATTCAAGTTTTCGTCTTGCTTATCATGGATTCTATTGTACTCATTATTTTGCTATATCTCTTCATTCCTCTTTAATAAGCGCATTCTCTCCACACAGTGCTGGCTTTGTCGTTTTTATTTAAAATTCTTCTTCGCTTCTTTTGCTCCTTCTATTAATCTGTCTACATCTTAGCTACTCTATCCTTGTCACTTGCCCCATTCAACTATATTTTTTCATCGTTAGCATCTCCTTGTGAACTTTGTATCTCCCTATCTAATTCATTCTGTCTCCTACCAGATGTTAGGGTGTTTCTTTTTCTTTTTTTTTTTTTGTATCCTAGCGCAAAACTTGTGGTTAAAATGACAGGAGATTATAGCTGGAACAATACGTAACAACTGATTTGGCAAGCGGCCTTTAACCCTGACCCAACACACACACACACACACACACACACACACACACACACACACACACACACACACACACACACACACACACACACACTTCTCCTGCATTATCACACTCGATAGACGGTACAGAGAGCAGAACCCTGCCGCTGTCAATGCAGAAGTCAACGCGCTCATCTATGAACACTCAGATAGCCCGGGAGTGCTCATTTATACAGATGGATCTGTTATAAAGCAGCAGAGAAGTGTGTGGGCATTCACAGCCCGTTCAGCGGGCCGAACCGTTCACGAATCCATTGGTAGCCCACTCTATGACCACGAGCAGCATGACGATGGAGGTGATGGCAGTTACATAGGCTTTCATATGGCTGGAATCACAGCATTATACCAACGTGTGTGTACTAAGTGATTCAATGAGCATGATTCGGAATGTCAAAGCAGGATCTGTGCGTAGACAGTGGACTGATTCGCTGCGGAAGTCCGTTGTCCGTAAGGTTACCTTCTTCGCCCCGGAACATGCGGGAGTCGAGAGAAATGAACGAGCTGATAAACTAGCTGGCTCTGCACTCACTGTAGAGGACCAACCCATGGATCGCGCCGATGTTAACATCCTTAAAGGGATGGCGAGAACAGTGGAATTTGACGTCAGTGAATCCACATCGTTGTCCGGGATGAGAGACTTGGGAGTAAGAATTGGCACGGCCAGACACGAGAGGTACATCGGGAAAACAAAGCGCCTCGTCAACCAACACAGAACTGGCACTATTAGCCACCGGACGCTGATGCATATGCTGGGGGGGGGGGA
>JACEFZ010010673.1:0-16801 GCA_014155875.1 Cepaea nemoralis | reverse complement strand
CACGTGTTTATATCACCAAGCAGGGATTTGTGTAAAACTGACCAATGATCCCGGGACTAAAATGAGCACTACGAAATTACTTTGAAAGTAAAGGAGGTTGGTGGGATATTGGCCATACTATGTATCGAGTGCCAATTGGTCTATAACAATATGAGCTATGGCTACTTATCCAATACTCCCCAGGGCAACAAAAGGGAACTTAATGCAAGTTTATACCTGGAACCTGTCTGTTATAACTACAATGTCATTTACTTCCAATATAGTACCTTGCTGTGCATGACAGGGGGGTCTTGAACCTCAAGAATTAAGGCCGCAAGGCTAGTGCGTCGCCGCAAACTGTGCAGATTAGAGTGTTTATTTTTTCTCCCGAAAGAAAACAAAATACTCAACACCTTACCAATGATTCGAACCCGAGTCTCCCGAAGGAAAATCCGGCATTCCAGCCACTCGGCCAGCCGCTCCTCTATAACTGCAATATATCTAACAATATAAGCTTATGAGCAAACAACATTTGACAGCAAACATCAACCACATATATGGGAACCTAATGATGGCATTCAAGGAGCAAGGCAGAGAAGACAACACAGAATAATGCATACACACCTACCCAATAGATCTATCTGTAGCGTAAACAACAAAACAGCAATGTTTGGGTGACTGGAGAAAATCTACGAAACAAGGCAGGAATTAAGAGTATGATAGATACGCCTGGAATCAATAACTAGAAGGACTAGTACAATATGTGTTAGTTGGATATCCTTTACAGGATGTCTGCAGTCAACACCAGCATGTTTTACTGTTGTTGATATCTTTGCAAGTTTACGTTCAGTAGTTTGGCATTGCTTTCTGAATGATCGGCACCCATGCCATTTCGTAAAAACCCAGCGCGACGGAGTCTGCTGCCAAATCTGGCGCAGCATTGATTCGAACGCGGGTAATCGAGATCACGAACCGCGTCCGTAACTCCTTCGCAAGGAGACCGGCACAATATGCGTGCAAACAAGTAATACAAATGTGGGCTAATAGAAGATTCAAACATTTATAAGATATGGACAGGATCAAACAAGGCATAAGCACGAAGCGATAAATGAGATAGTCCAAAATACATGAAAGATTTATTTAGAAATAAGCCTTAAAACTAACAAATAAAATTCCTACTTGGTCACATTGAAGTATCAAATAATATTTATAAGTAAATTTTTTTCAGAGGATACAAAACACAATATACTGATATTTATAAATAATTTCGCCTAATTTGGTGAAGTAAGTGCAGATAACATTAAGCTCTGTGAAGATAAGACAAGCATTTGGCAATATAAACATATTAAGAAGTAAAAGAAAAACACTGGAGCTAGACAGGACATGGATTTGAGAAAAAAATCTGAGAATCGAATAACTAAAAAGACATTTGATTGGAGTACACGGAGAAATAGGAATATAAGAAGACTGAAAACACACGGAGAGGAGAAGCAGAGACAGAAATAAATGATAAGGACTGGATGGATTGGAGTGAGGGAATAAAGGGAAAAGGAAAATGACGTAGCATATAAACAGAAACAATACAAAGCGTTGGATAATTTTAGAGATGATAAAAATGCAGTTATGCAGTGATATATGTCACGAATCCCGGAAGATCCCCCATGTCACGAGGCTGGCTTGTTGGTTGTTTGTATGATGTATATTGCACCCAAGGCGATCGGTGCCTCCCTTCTTAGAAATAAGTTGCCAATCAGCTGGTGCCCTGAGCGCTGGCTCTTGGGTATGATGCAACCCGAGCTGAATCAGATGAGATCATGATTCTGAATCTACCAACAGGACAGGAGTACTTTCTCTCACCCCAAAACAACTCGACACAGCCTGATGAAGGGAACGGCGATTTAATACCACCGACAGTCACTGGATGACAGTAATGAACGTTTACGATTGTTCAAGTATTCAGGCTTTCACACTCTTCTCACATTCCTGCTCCGTGCCTGTAAATCACACACTCATACCTGGCGTGAGTGTGTGGTGATGAAGTCTGCTATCAGCTGCGATGGTGATATCAGAGGCGACCACTCCCGGCCATCTCATCAGGTCGACATAAAGGTACCAAGACTCAAACCTGCGCGCCTGACGTCGCTGGGTTAATCGCGAGCTAGTCTTACATTCATCTCTGATTGTGCGACCATCGTTGATCGTGGACACTGTCACATGAAGCGGACTGTACGTAAGCTATCGCTGAACACCTACAGCTGGTGTACTTCGTGTAAGCTGACTATGTACTCCTAAAGCTAAAGCTGTAGATGAAATCTAAGACTACGGCACTGTCTGTAAGCTGGTGATAGAATGCCCCAAAACTACAGTTGGGTTGTTATCCTACGTATTACTATGACGTGACCCTTGTTTACTATAAGTGCCACAGTGTGCAACTTTCTATCATTATTCTATTTTTATATACTGATGCGCTCACTCATCAGATTAACTCTACCAGCCTGTCATCTGCTCTATGACAATATACACAATACATGCTTTATACCACTAGACACGATGAGGGTTCATAGCATTATCCAAAACTTCAGGTATTACTGCGTGTTCATATTACAGAAAAATCAATTTTAATACATATTACACCTTATGGTATGTAAAACAAAATAGACAGTGACGTTCCTGGAGAAAAAGTTTCTTTACAAAGCATTTATTTGAACTTCGTAGACTACAAAAAGGACATGACGTAGAGGATAGAGGACAGACATAGGACATGGGAATAGAGCGGGTATAGGAGACAGGTCCCTACGCCCATGACAGGGGGTTACAGACAGGAATGTGCCCTTGAATGACAGGACAGGTTCACCTTGGACGGTACGACGCAGCAAGCCTGCAGCAACAGACGAGTGAAGGACAGGGCGACAGACTCGACTAGCACGACCTCCATGGACCCCACGAGGGTCAAGAACCTCGTTACCACCTAACTGAGTAGAAAGCCTCAGACGGGACTCGGACTGAGGATGAGAGAGGATGCTTGACTGTTTTGAGAGGGATAATAGACCATTTTCGTAGACATCGGTTTTGATAATGAGATAGAATGTGGGCGCTGTGAGCCGTGTATTAGTGTGGGTGCTGAAGCACGATTATGTTACTCTATGTGAACGAGCGCGTGTATTATGAGAGTTGTGCGAGTTTATGAATTGAATTGTACAATTATTGTCGTAATGATATATTGATATTAAAGTCTTCCACGATGTACTCATGTTTTCATGCCTCATTTGTACTTGCATCATCTGCCTATCTGAACCCATTACCTAAACCCCTAGAGACGTTGACAGGTAATTTCATGGGGGCTTGCTCCGTTTTGGCGATACCCCCAGACAGTTAAGATATAAAAGATTTTTGACTGTTCTTGGGTTAACCAAGTAAAACTACTAGTTACGACATAATCAACTATACAGTCATAACGAGCTACATAGTACACAACTACGACAATCTAGTAATTCCGACAGTCAGTTGCAAAAACAATTGACGAATAAATTTCAATTAACTCTCGATACTCAAACTGGTCTAATCATCTTTCTCTCCTCCGACATACGACGCATGACCGACATAACTGTATGACGATACTAATGTTTTTCTTTCCCCACCACAAAGAATGTAAATTGTAACATCAAATTTGTATAAACAACGAGCGTAGAAGTCATCAAGTACAGACCTGAAGAGTGGTGCAGGAGCAACTCCCCTGAAGCAAGCTACGTAGTACTATATTTCTTTTGATTCTCGCTAAATAGGCACTCATTTTTCACTATATGTAAATTTGATAACTATTATGTCGATACAGTAAAAGGGAAAATAATCAACTTTTGCATTCAAAGATAACCGAAAAGGGGAAATAATTAATTTAGTTTATAAATATTACCGTGTGTGAGAAATTTAAAAATGTCAACTTTGAAAGAGTACATTGAGCTAGGATAAACAGCTAGGTTACTCAGGTGATAAACTTGCGGAATGGAATGAAAAGAAACATACAGAGAATTTGCGAAGAGAGGAAACAGCGCAAGAATGCGAACAGAAAAAGTTAGAAATGGAAGCAGCTAACAAACAGTTACAGTTAGCAGAAGCTACTAAATTGAAAGAAATGGAATTAGCAACAGCTACCAAACATAAAGAATTAGAGTTAGAAGCTAAGACAATTGAGGCTTAAACCCAAATTAAGGTAAAGCAATTAGAAATGGACTCTCAGATACAGATTTCAAGCAATATGTTAAAGAGCAAAGAAGAAGAGGAAAAGTACAAATAGTTTCAGGGAATTGTTAAACCCTTTTGCTCCGGAGACAGCATCTCCACTTGGACAGAAAACTTTGAAACGTTAATGAAGTACCATGAAATTTCCAAAGGAAAACTGGGCCATTATATACATGCGCAACTTGGCACTAGAGATATTGAAAGTTATAGAAACTATACCCCAGGAATGAAGAACAGACTACGACTATATCAAACATAGGGTAATGCAACATTTTCTTCTTGATGCCGCTGTGTATCAGGTGCAATTCTCAAAATTAAGCCCGAAATCCAACCACACCTTCATTGATTATGTATCAGTTGTCCATGATACCTTCAGTAAATGGATAACTGCATTCAAAGTCGATAAGAGTTTTGATAAACTAAAAGATCTAATGGTGATGAACAAGATCATAACATCAGTATCTACCTCCTTTGCAAAGTTTTTACAACAGAACGATTGTCAAAATATTGAGCAAATGGAACAAATAGGGGCAGCATTTTTTACACCTAACAATGATATCTTTACACTAAGTTCTAGTCAGAATGAAGTAGCAGCTGCTGTAAACGAATAACAATCAAAATCATTCAACAACAGGAGTACACCAAAAGGAAAGTTAACACCATGCACATATTGCAAACTGTCACATGACCAATTTGATATGTGTGATAAAACCCCAAATTATCAATCTCACCTTGAAATGATGGTCAGAAAGCAACAGACGAAACTTAGGCAATACAAGAGAGCAATCAAATGTGTTTTTTTTGTCGTAGCTGGGGCCACTATTCAGCCCAATGTGAAGGTCGTCGTATGTTAAAGAATATAAACGCTGCATTGATTGATACATCATGTTCAGACAGCGACAGCAAATGTGAAGGTCAGCATGAAGATGTGAATGCATTAGAAGCTATTGATATATTTAATTATGATGATTGTACAACATGTAATACACTTCAAACAGATGGCATTTTGGAAGGCGGCCATGCCATCCCTGTTGCACATGAAGATGTCAATGCCGTTATGTCGTTTAAGGGCACACTTAATTTTCAAAATGGGTTTGTTAATAACCAGCTCTGCCGAATCTTGCGCGATAGCGGATCGACTGTTATTGGTCTAAGAAAAACATTTGTACATTAGACTGACTATACAGGAAAATTTATCACCTGTCGTACGTTCGCAGGCAACGCAGAAAAATGCCATTTAACTGTTGCACAAATTGAAACACCTGTTTCGTCAGGAAAATTTGTATGCGCGCAGGTAGACAACCCGTGAGCCGAAATTATAATAGGAAATCTAACACTAATGCAATAACAAAAGCGACTGCAAGAAAATAAAAATCATAATGTCAACAAGAGACATTACATGTAATAATCCCAGGGGAGACTACTGTCATGAGATGGATACGAGAAACAGAGCAAGTGTGTAAACTTAGGTCACTAAGACACGAGATGAGAAACCAACCCGACTCCGGGACACGAAGGGGCGGAGTTATGTGGTCACATGACTGCGCCAGGTCAGAAGCCGGAAAAAGATGCGCTCAGGCAGAGCGAGCTGATACGTGAAAGGAGAAGGTTGGTTCGGAGAGATTTTGAGAAGTTTGAAAGCGGTTTGCGATGGTTGCAGTTATTCAAGATGCAGTCGACAGTAAAGAGTGTTCCTGTTAAAGAAGGCTGTGATTGCAGAAGCAGTACACTGAAGCTACGACTGACGATGGGCCAGTAAATGCCGACCAGCGGTGGTGAGAGAGTTGACCCCGTTTTTGTGAACACGTCGACAAGAATGGCGGAGAGAGAGAGACACGCCGTGACAACGACTGGTTGGTCACCAGTGTAATGTGCGTGAGTAACTAACAGTGTTATTAACGTTTAGCAGTGAATTGTGAAATCTATATTGTGCAGCAACAGCAAGGTCCAAATGACGATTAGTTGTACCATGTATTCTCTATTGATAGACAGTAGGTGTGTTGGTCATACACAGAACGCTGAAAGGCAGGAAGCCTGACGGTGTATGATGGCAACCACGGTGATAACTGTGCTACAATAAAGTGATCGTGTGCTCTAAGGACGCGTTGAACTGTGTTGTTGGTGCACGAAAGATTTCGTACAGTGTTTATACGAGCCAGTAGAGATATGTCTAAATCTTATAACCCCTAGACCAAAACCAAGAGGTCGGACCTGATCACTGAGTCCGGCTCTTGGCACGTGGGTGCTACGTCCGTTTGAGTGAACCCAAATACAAACAAGGAGAATGTTTCGTCAGTACAGTAGTGAACAGTGAATCTGCTAGAGAAACGAATAATACAGCAGTGATCTGCATTTCATGAAAGAAATAGAAAGTTAACACCAAAAGTGGAAGACAAAGAACGACATTGTCCAAGGTCAATAAGATGGCGACCACCAACTACAACAAATAAGCTCACGTCTCAGCCAAACATCACGTTAGGTGAAGTGTGTGATGTATTAAATCAGTGTGCAGTTGCAAAGAACACATCAAAGAACTTTAATTCAACATTCTAGATATTTATTCAAGGAGAAAGATTATGGCACTCAGCCACACAAATCATCAATCTAGAGCCGTGTTCATGTGCTTCACGCACTATAGTGCTCCAATGAACGAATCGCAGTGTCAGATTGAAGAATTTTTTTTCAGATCTAATTTTCCAGTTCCAGCAGTAGTATGATAGGTATCATTGACACCACTTTGTGGTGGTCACCATGTTGAAACCAAACTTCTACTGATTCCTGGTCAGCCCGAAATGCAGTAAAGCTGATCCATACCATCATTTGAAGAATTCTGAAGTGGAGCCAAGCATCTGGACCAAGCCACCAAGGACACCGGAGCTGAATTTATACAGGTTAAGTTGTTTTCACTTGATTTGTGTATGTGTCCTGCTTAGTAGTCCAGAGTCAACAGGCACCATTTCATCAATATGTCTGCTCACCCTCATCATTAGTGGGAGGTTGGAGGGCTACTTTTGTGGTTATTTCATCATTACCCAAAAGTACATTCCGTTCAGTTAGTATTCGTAATTGACTTGATAATTAAGTAAATTTACGACTACTAGCGTGAACTTTGTCTTGTTTTGTAAGCTAGTCCATTATTTGTTGTTCTTTAACGTCATTAATGTCTCTATTATTTGTGATTATTTTGTCCACAAGTGTTATGTCATTTAGCTAAAACCTCTGATAGGTGTTATTGTTGTCCAGTATTGTTATCATTATTGTTGAGCAGCATTAGTTAGTAGCAAGTTATTACAGCAAGGTAATCACAGTCGGCTTCGCCAGAACAAGACCAACATCGACACTGACTAAGATATATTCTTGCTGTGGAGATTCTCTACCATTATCAACACAGATACAGTTAGTATATACATTGGTTTCAACTACAGATTATTGACACATATATAGTAGACGGGTACACAACCACAACATGTCTACATTAGCAGATTTTGTAGCACTTGATGAGAAATTTCATTTCACAGGCCTAGAACTTTTGACATGGGCAGAAAACAAACTCTCAGAATTTCAAAGTCAGAAAAGAGAAGACAGAGCAGCAGCTAAAGAATTTAAAGAACTTGAACTGCAAAACTTAAAAGCACAATACGCAGCAGCTAGAGAGTTTAGACAATTACAAGAACGTCAAAATGATAAAGAACTAGCTTTAGAAAGAGAAAAATTAAATCTCGAAGCAAAAAGACTACAGTTTGAAATAGACAAGTGGAAGTTCGAAAAAGAGAAAATAAGATTACCAGTAACTCAAACAAACAACAAAAAACCGGTAAAATGTTATCTTTGTCGTAGTTTTGGACATGAAGTCAAGAATTGTAGACTGAAACACATTATTAAAGCAGCTAAAAGAAGATATGTCACACCTAGTAAAAATGAAGAACATGATCAAAACACAAACAAATTGTCCATAGCAAAAGACAGACATAATAGACAACAGATGGATAATCCTGCAAATAGTCAGAGAGTACCTACACAACAGACGAATACGAACAACATGTGCAGCGGAACTCTGAAGTTCCGAAAAGCATTTGTCAACGGCATACCAACCACATGCATAAGAAGCACTGGAGCATCATTAGTGGGAGTTGACCAAACGTTTGTTAGAAAGAAAGACTACACAGGTAGCACAGAAACACGTCGAACATTCGGTGGAACACTCGAAAGATATGACATGGCATGGATCAATATCGACAGCCCATACTATACTGGGAAAGTAGAGGCAGCAGTACTAGCACAACCATACGCTGCGTTAATTATTGGCAACGTACCACAGGCGAAAGAATGTACACAGGAAGAAATTCAAGCATGGCTAATAAAAGAAACACTATAACAAATGCCACAACAATAGTTCAGTAAGAAAAAGACAAAGAAGAAGATAAAGTAGTCATAGTGCAGAATAACCAGATAGACACTATCCCCAATATACAGACAGAGGAATACAACAATCAGCAGGGAGAAAACACACTGGAGAAATAATGTCAACAAGGTGACGAGAAGTTATAAACTCACCTCATAGAACAGGTTACTGATATAATGATAGATAAACCACTGACACATGAACAGCCAACAATCACACCAACACCATCCACTCAAGAAGTTATCTCATGGAAAGCACTATCATTCAGACCAAATTTAACTGAGAAGGATCAAACCAAGGTAGCCTGTCTCATGAAACATTACAAAACAACCAGTCCATCATTTACTGAAAGTACATCAAGATTTAAACAATTGGTAACACCATATTTGGATGATCAAACTAAAATTAAGATTACTAGATGTGTAGACTATAGTCTCAGTAAACCCATATGTTATGCTGAAAATCAATGGGAAAGATTGGTTGACACATCTTCGGACGAGAAATACTATCATAAAAATTATAGATAACATCTTATATTTCAAAATTAAACACTTTGGTCTTGTGATATATATATATATATATATATATATATATATATATATATATATATATATATATATATATATATATATATATATATATATATATATATATATATATATGTGTGTGTCCTGTGTTCTCTAATTTAACTAGGTATTTCTCTCTTGGGGTATCTTGACCTGATCTTTCTTTGTCTGGCAGCTATCATTGCCCATGGATGTTCTGGCGATGCTGGTTTTCTGTTTGTTCTATACCATTTCTCTATGCTACTTATACCTTTGTCATTTTCAATTATGCATTTACCAATGAGACTCATTTACCTCATCGTATCATCATATCCATACAATGCATAAGTGTTCTATAACACCCATACATACTAATAATTTAGTTAGTTAGCTAGCTAGTTAGTTAGTTAGTTAATTAGTTAGTTAGTTAGTTAGTTAGTTAGTTAGTTAGTTAGTTATCTAGCTAGCTAGCTAGCTAGTTAGTTAGTTAGTTAGTTAGTTAGTTAGTTAGTTAGTTCTCGGTTTCTCTCCTCAGTATCTACCTCTGCGTGTAGCGACTGAGGACACTATTTCTGTGTAGGTTAAGAATTGTTCGTTGCCTTCCTGCACTGTATCCTTATCTGGCTTCAGCTCTTTTGCCAAAGTTAGGGATTCGCAGTATTTCTCAGAATTTGTAGTTATGGGAATTTGTATATGTGGCAACTTATATCTGTGGAATTGTGTATCTGTGGGAATATGTATATGTGGGAATTCGTATCTGTGGAATTTGTATATGTGGAATGTGCAACTGTTGGAACGTACTTCTGATAGGACTACTATTTGATGAAACACGAATGTTAGAGTGGTTTATTTGTATTACATCAGCCACGAAGCCCACAGCTTATGGAAGGAATAGAGGACAATAATTTCAGGGCACATGTTTAAGAGGATCTCAATGATAGCACACCCACTCTTCTCATCTCGTGCACAAAGGCACAAATCAGCAGATTCTATGTGCATGCTTCCCACTTGACAAAGTCCTCAATGTTAATGGAAATCGTAATCAGTAGTCCGCTGACCTGCCACAGTTGTGTGTAGTCAAGAATTGACATCACAGCACCCTTACGTGTTCCGTCCTCATATGCAACAGTCAGCGAAGAGTTCCAATACCAATGAATGGTATCAGTAGCAGTCTGATTATGTGTCCGTCTGGCCTTTCCTCGGAGCTTTGTGTGTTGGTCAGATGCTCTGGTCACTACCCGCAACAATATTCTCTCCAAACCCTGATGATCTGCTCGTTCTTCTGCACTATAAACACGATTCCAAAGGGCCGCGATCACATCTGCCTTACTACAGACTAGTATCCCGCCAAGGGATGCAGACCCAGCCACTTTGTCCGCCTGCTCTAGCAAGAGGGTGTCCAACAAGACAATGGATTGACGACATCGCTGAGAATCCATACCCACAACAGTCTATATTATGTGTCTATTCAGTTCTCCACACATTAAGATTACACCAGCTTTATTGTGTTTGTGCACTGAACTGATAATCTCATGTTGCGATCTAAAGGATAAAATAATAACAATAATGTATAGTTTCACAATTCGATGACAATGCTTCTTCAGTTGCGCTTTACATTTTCATGACATTATTATAAATTGTGTTGAATAAGAAAGGCAAAGATTGTCAATTTTGTTGATCGAGAGAGCCCCATATTATCAATTTTCTTGATTCTGAAAGGCACAGATTTGTCAATTTTGTTGATTGAGAAAGGCACAGATTATAATGTTTGTTTTACTGAGAAGGCCACAGATTATAAATTTTGTTTTTGATTTAGAAAGGGACAGATTAAAAATTGTGTTGACTGAAGAAACACAAACAAAAAAACAAAAACAAACAGACACTACTGTGTGCTGTGTTGATTGAGAAAAGCACTATTGAGTTGAATATTTTTCAGGTCCCGTCATTAATGGCCCTGTTACGCACTAATTACATTTATACAAATGGGCAAACAGACTGTCTAATAAGCCAGTTACAAGGTCACGTACTTCACGCCATATATCATTGATTAATGTTGACGGATCATATGCCATTACACTACAGGTAAATTTACATATCCTTAGTCTTCTAGTTCAGATGTGTATACAAGTGCCGTCTTGATGCTCTTTCTGTTTCCATGACAATTTATGAGCAATAATTCCTGCCCGGTTAGCTACGTTGGTACTCAGTTGAAGTGTTGCGATCGCGGAGCTGATCTTTCACTGATGTACCGTATTTCAGCTCCATTCACTTTGAATATCGTCAACACACAATTTTTGTTATCTATCACATCGACGATGTGGTTTATTGTAATGTTCTGAAAGGTCGAGAACTTCAAACATTGCAGTAAAGTAAAAGTAAGAACTCGGTTCCACGTATTGCAGCCTATCTGGTCTATGGTGCTAGGTTCGTATTATTATTGACCAATCGACACTCGATGTGTAATATAATCAATATCACTCCGGCCACCGTTACTTCCCATTATATTTACTAGTACCCATTTTAGACATCAATTGAAACGAGAAAAAGAGTGTTGAAGTGCTACATATAACCTATACTTTTGTATGGATGTGAAGCGTGGACAATAAGCAGTCAAGCTGAAAAACAGCTGATGGCTGTGGAAATGTGGTTTCTGAGAAAAATGTAAAGAATACCATGGACAGACAGAAAAACAAATGAACAAGTCCTTCAAGAAACAAATGAAGATCGTAAACTGATTAGAGACATTAGACGTAGACAGTCAACATTTTTTGAGCATGTTATGAGAAGAAATGAATCGGAGAACTTGGTGACAACTGGTAGGATCGAAGGGAAGAGACCAAGGGGAAGATCGAGAAGTAAATACGCGGATGGCTTGCCACGTGGCATGGTCGAAACAGAAACACATAGCTGATCCACGACTCTGGTGATCGAGTGAGATGGCAGACCATGACCGCCCACGCTTATCGGCACGGTACATGATGGATGGATTTTAGACTGGAGCGACTTTTGATGTCAGGTAAATTTACAACAAACAAAAAAAAAGAATAATTAGCCTCGATGGGGATTGATATATTTTACCTCCCGGCCTGGAATCAAGCTAGTTACTACATTAGTGCTCCTCCATAAACACTCCAGTATAAGAACAAATATAGTCTGTCTATAAACGAACTGCGTTGAACACCCTTCAATGACGTGTTGCCAGATACTAAGTACCGTAAGATATCACCAATATTAGAGATGTAGCGTCCTGTGGGCATGCTGACAGTGGTTCCAATCTATTACATGTTAACAGTGTCAATTAGTTGTTAAACTCTTGCCGATAGGTAGCCTTTAGTGTCATGTGCACCACAGAGCTCACGCTAAACCCCAAACAATCAAATATATAAGCATACCTTTTTGTAAATGTGTATTTCCTTTGCAGGACGATGCAGTCAACACCAGCATGTTTCTGCTGCTGTTGATTTACTAGGCAAATTCTACTTTCAGTAGTTGGCCATTGCTTTCTGAACGACCGGCTCCCACACCAGCACGTTACAACACAACGCGACACGGTCTGCTGCACAAATAGGTCACGGCTGGATTTCGAACGCCTGGTATCCGGCTCACGAACCGCGTTAGCAAGCCTTTGGCCACGGAGGGCTTACTTGACAGCAATAAACCGTTCATTCGTTTTAGAGTGAAGTAAGGCTGTGCTCTGGCATCAACAATGTTCAGTTTCATGGTTTCAGATGTGCTGACCAATGCCTTCGAAGACAATATTTGAATAGACATCCAACTACCACATGGATGGAAAGTTGTTCAATCTTAGAAGGCTGAACGCCAAAACCAAAAATACCAGCGACACCGTCAGAGAGCTCCTGTTTGCTGATGATTGCGCTCTATATGCCAATTCAGAGGCAGACATGCAACACACTGTTTCAGCTTTCACACATGCCTGTGCCAACTTTGGGCTCAATATAAACTTGCAAAAGACTGTAGATATGTACTAGCTAGCTCCAGGGAATAATCACACTGTGCCGAATATCAAAGTGAATGGTCATAGACTAAGTGATGTGGACAATTCACCTATCTTGTCACAAGCTGCCACAGTTGATGACGAAGTGAATGCAAGAATCTCCAAGCACAGAGCAGCCTTTGGCAGACTGTACAAATATGTGTGGGACAGAAATGGAATAAGTCTACAAACAAAGCTGAAAGTCTACAAAGCAATCGTATTAACCACACTGCTATATGCTTGTGAAACCTGGACTGTTTTCCAGCGACAAGTCAGGAAATTAAACCACTTCCACACAGTCTGCCTTAGGAAGCTATTGAAGATTAAATGGAAAGACAAGATCCCAGACACCCAAGCGCCCGGTATCCACACTCTACTAATTAAGAATCCCATTCGCTGAGCTGGTCACTTGACTCGTATGCCAGATCACAGGTTCCCTAAACGGATGTTGTTATAGTGTGTGTATTTTTTTTATTTGTTGCCTCAATATAAAATTCAATATCTCAGTAACCAACTGAGGGAAAATGATGAGATTTAGCATATAACCTTATCATTATGTCCACCCAACAAAAACATTTTTGTTCTGGAAATTGTACAGCAGATTTCAATGTTTGTTTATATGCCGTATATATTTTATAGCCCCCGCATTCATTCCATCATTTTAAGAGTATTACCGTTTCAGCAAGACACACCCCAGCTGTTTTGAATTTTGTCTGCGCGGTTTTCGCTTTTGGCAGACTGAGGGAATTTATATGGGGTTGTTCAGAGGTGTCCTCAAACTGTGGGTTCTTTCATGAAACGTGATTATATAAATAAAATAGCTGGCTCGGCCCCGCTCCTGGCGGGGATCTATCTATCTATCTATCTATCTATCTATCTATCTATCTATCTATCTATCTATCTATCTATCTATCTATCTATCTATCTATCTATCTATCTATCTATCTATCTATCTATCTATCCATCCATCCATCCATCCATCCATCCATCCATCCATCCATCCATCCATCCATCCATCCATCCATCCATCTATTTATCTATCTATCTATCTATCTATCTAACCTACCTACCTACCTACCTACCTAACTGCCTGCCTGCCTGCCTGCCTGCCTGCTTGCCTGCCTGCCTGCCTGCTGGCCGGCCGACCGACCGACCGACAGACCGACCGACCGACCGACCCACCGACCGACCCACCGACCGACCCACCCCACCGACCCACCCACCGACCCACCCACCGACCCACCGACCCACCGACCGACCCCAGACCGACCCACCGACCGACCACCGACCCACCCACCCTGTCAGCCAGCCAGCCAGTCAGCCAGCCAGCCAGCCAGTCAGCCAGCCAGCCATCCACCCACCCACCCACCTACCTTTCTGCCTACCTACCTATCTACCTACCTACCTTTCTGTCTATCTATCTATCTATCTGTCTGTCTGTCTGTCAGTCTGTCTGTCTGTCTGTCTGTCCGCGCTATTAAATATTGATAAAAGTTACTGGATAAAACGTCATGACCATGTGTTGAAAGAGGTAGAGGACTATTGGAGAAAGGATGGATTGAATTGTATGCAACCGAGAGCAATCATCAACCTACTGGAATCGTCCGACACAGATTAATGTCTGAGCAGATCGCAGACCTTAATCTACGTACACACTTACTGGGATATTTTGCTCCAACTATTCAGACGAATTGCAGGCCCTAAACATTACAGCATCAGCATCAGCTGAAGAAACAAGAAGGAAATGAAAAATAAGGTAAGAAATATATTCCTTCTACTTTCCTGTTAATTTACAAATTATTTACCCCGTGCATCTGTAAATTCTCTGTCTTTACTAATATTACACATTGCACCCCTCTCGGGATTCTCCGTGGTGAAGTGGTCAAGCCGTCTGACTCGGGCTCCGAAGGTTGTATGTTCGATTCCGGGCCGCGTCCTTCATTTCACGAGTGCATTTTTTCGGAGACTCGAGCGTCGTCGCTGGAGCTACGGAGTTCGTGCTTTGTGCGACGCTTTCCGCGCTGCGGAAAGAAACTGGGCCATATGGGATAAAAACCCGGTGCAATGCAGCGACCCTGTCGATTTTAAGCTTAGTTCTTTCAGTTGCACCCACTCCCATACGAATCCGGATACGCCTTTGTGTGTCATCAGAATTTGTCAGGTCTCCCATTACCGTAAAAAATAACTTTTTTAGCAAGAAATCACTAGTTGTTCAGCAACAACATCAAAGGAATGTTGCCGCTTTCAACGATTTAAATTGTTTCTGGACTTATCAAAGACATATTCTTTTGGGTGGGGGGTAAATATAAGACGGCTGGAAAAACTTTCATAACGATGCAACAGACAGTTTTCAAAATAATTGATCGTGAATGAAGGCAACAAATGTGGACATACTATACGGTGAGCTGCGGTGTGGTAAACGGCCCCGGGTCCAGAAGAAGCGCTTCAAAGACACTGATGATCTCACAAAACATTTGGAATTCATCACGTTACTTTTGAGACAGCCGACAAAGACCGAAATTGGGCGTACATCATTACGCAAGGGTGTATCCCTTGTGAAGCAAAGGACAGCAAGAGCGGAACAAGGGCTTGACAAAAAAAAAACCCTCCATGAGATCCTACTCCCGGAACGTGAAGCATCTTGCATACATTTTCAAAAACATGTCGAGCCAAAATAGGCCTTACCAGCTTCTTAGACTCAAGGCTCCAAACGTTCAACACCAATGGATCAAATTAAGGTCCACATTCTTGATGGACAAACGCAACGTAAATAGGAACATGGATTCCAATTTTGCACGAAGTATATGCCAGGGGGAAAAAAACACACGGTATCTTGTGGATACCTGCTCGACTGTAAAAAAAAAGACTACACATAACATCTCTCTAATATCATTGGCTGTTAACCTGAAGAGACTTCGTTACTACGGACAACAGATCACCCGGTTTAAATTCTTTTAACTCTTTCAATAAATTGGTAACTTTTGCCGATAGTTGGCGTTCAGTGTCATGTACCCACCAAAACTCACGCTACACCCCAATTAACAAATATAAAAAGCAAAACCCCCACAAAATGAGTTGAGGTTTTCCTGGTTGCTAGTATTAAAAATGGGGAAAATATAAAACCATATTATTGTTATCGTCTTTGGAACGTTGAAGGCTGTCATCGTTATCGCTAGGAAAGAACACTTTGACCCGTCTTCTCTCGCGATTGGATAATGTCGTGTATGGTTGGAAAAATGACGCTTGGGTTTCACTTCTGCCCTGAATTCATATGTAGGTATAAACGAACCTTTGGGAAAAAACTTCTAATGAATAACCCATCCATACAGCACACACGATGACTACAGCCTGCGAGAACAGCCATATGAACACTCCGGCAGTGATATCCAGTAAATTCACTAGAGTTATGTCAGAAAAGACGTTTTTATTAGCGTACCATTCTGATGTTCGTGGTGTATTGTTTTTCCCGACGGGCGGTAGACTTTCTAATCCTGACCTTGTCTTCTAAGTAAAATTTAAATTTTGAAAACATGGGGGATTTTAAAACCGATTTAAAAAAACACCATTTTAAAAAATTTTGGTTTTTAAAAGGTGACCCCGGGAAAAAACCCAAACCTTTTTTTATCTTTGGTGAAAGAAAACCTG
>JACEFZ010010672.1:0-16589 GCA_014155875.1 Cepaea nemoralis | reverse complement strand
CAGATTGGAAGACTTGAAAAGGTACAAAACGAAGCAATGCGCATCATTTTGGGCTGCACGAGAGACACCAGCTGTGTAGCAATGAGATACCTCCTTGACTTCCCGACAATGGAACACAGGATCAAGATCTGGAGAGCTCGTGCATACTTAAAAATAAGTGCAGACGAGCAGCACCCTCTGCATGACGCTATATTCAGAGAAAAGGGTGACAGGCTAAAGAGGGGCAAATTATGGATGGGTCGGGCGGAAGATGTCGTCAGACAGGTCTGCAGTCTTACCAGTATCAACCCCGGCAAGGAATGGGTGCCGGTGCTTCCAGCTTTTAAGTGCACTTTCTCCTGCATTATCACACTCGACAGACGGTGCAGAGAGCAGAACCCTGCCGCTGTCAATGCAGAGGTTAACGCGCTCATCCATGAACACTCAGATGGATCTGTTGTAAAGCAGCAGAGAAGTGCGTGGGCATTTACAGCCCGTTCAGCGGACCGAACCGTTCAAGGATCCAGTGGTGCCCACTCTATGACCACGAGCAGCATGACGATGGAGGTGATGGCAGTTACACAGGCTTTCATATGGCTGGAATCACAGCATTATACCAACGTGTGTGTACTAAGTGATTCAATGAGCATGATTCAGAAGGTCGAAGCTGGATCTGTACGTAGACAGTGGACTGAATCGCTGCGGAAGTCTGTTGTCCGTAAAGTCACCTTCATCTTTGTCCCGGGACATGCGGGAGTCGAGGGAAATGAACGAGCTGACAAACTGGCTGGCTCTGCAACCCCTGTAGATGGCCAGCCCATGTATCGTGCCGATGTTATTAACGTCCTTAAAGATATGGCGAGAACAGAGGACTTTGACGTCAGTGATTCCATCCACATCGCTTTCCAGGATGAAAAACCTGCGAGTAAGAATCGGCACAGCCAGACGCGAGAGGTACATCGGGAAAACAAAGCGCCTCGTCAACCAACACAGAACTGGCACTATTAGCCACCGGACGCTGAGGCATATGCTGGGGGGGGGGGGGGGGGGGGAGGATCTGAGCGCCTATGGAGATGTCCGGAGTGCAATGAAGATACCCCAACTGATAACTGATAACTGAATGGTTTTACTTTTGGTTAAAGATCACTTTTATTGCACTTGGATATCTTCATTAAGTGCTCCTCCCATGGGTCTCACAAGGAGAAACACAGCTAAGTACACAAACTCTTTACCACCAGCGAGGATTCAAACTGATGTACAGCAGATTACGAGAGCGGGTCAATAAGTAAGTCACGCAGTTCTGTGGGATGGCAGGTAAATGTAGTTGGTGTTTTCTACAGGTGTCATTAGGTGACATCAACATCGAACTTTATATACCCGTTCTTCAGGTGGCGCTAAGTGTCTCATGCATATGCGCAGCGCATAAACAAAATGGCGACTGTAGTTACGGAGTGTACAATCAAAGAGCAACGTGCTGTTGTGCATTTATTTGTGTGCAAAAGGACTGCCTGCCAAGGACACTCATAAGGAAATGCTTCCTGTTTATGCTGACAAATGTTTGTCCCATAAAGCGGTGCATAGCTGGGTAGAAAAATGTTATCAAGGACGCGAATGACGCCGAAGTTAAATGTGAAGTGAAAACGTGGTTTAGAAACAGAGCACGCAGTTCTATGCAGCCGGTTTGGGAGGACTGATAAAAACGATGGGATAAGTGCATCAATGTTGGTGGAAATTATGTTCAGAAATAAAGGGACAATGTATGTATATTAAAAAAAACAACTCGTTTCAAGTTGTTCTCTGCCATGAGTCAGATTACTTAAGACCTGAGTAACAGCAATATAGATAGTTGAGACATTAAGAGTGATAAATAATCACGGAGGGCGATAAGGAGAAAGGCACTGGTAACGGGCTAAAGATAGCCAATCGAGCGGCAGGACTGAGGGCACGTGATGTGGTTCGAACACAGTTGGCGGACAGTGGAGAAGGCAGTTGGTCCGGGAAACACAGCGAGGTTCACATCGTGGAAATGGACAAGACCAGCTGTATCATAAGAATATGAGCAGTGACAGTGAAGTGAGAGAAAGGAGACGAGAAGACTGAGAGTAGGAATGTGTGCGAATGAGAATCAATTTGAACACAACCTGGATACTTACACACCGGTATACAGGAAGCATACAGGCATAGACAGAACATTTGAGGTTCTAGTATGCGTGTTGTAAGACAGAGTACATAATAAAAAATTAAACACTAGTAAAAAAAAAAAAAAGAGAGAGAAAGACAAACGATGAAAGAATGGACGAGTGAAAATGAGAGAGAGAGAGAGAGAGAGAGAGAGAGAGAGAGAGAGAGAGAGAGAGAGAGAGAGAGAGAGAGAGAGAGAGAGAGAGAGAGAGAGAGAACAGTGTACAAGTGAAAGTGAAAGAAAGAAGACAATGATAGTGGAGTACGATTATTAGTAGTACCATTGATAATAGTACCAAGTGATAGTACTTTGTACATATAATATTTTAACATGAAGAATTTTGGCATGGTAGTAGATGAACATAAGGATCATGGTATTGGGAACACTACAAAGGAAAGTTAGTAGCAAGAACACCAGGGATAAACAGAAGGCAAATGAAGGGAATATACAGCCATAGAACACAAGCGAACACCATAGTAAAAAGTAACTAATGGCAGCCGACCACGCACACACTGTGACAAGACAAATGCAGAAATCATGTACACTCGCACCAAGAAGGTCCACAGTCGAAGATAGACTACTCAGAAGCAAGATAAGAGCTTAAACATAATAGGTGTGCAATTGATATGTCTGCAATACACACGTTCCTGCATCCCAGGGCTTAAGGGCTGGGGAGGGTGTCAGTTGCTTATACCGAGGTATAAATGAGGAATCTTATGGGAATGTCCGGGGTGGGACATTGGGACTCATAGTGGGTTGGTTCTCAACTTGCCGAACACAAAGGGGGTTGAGGCCACACGAGGTCTATTTGGGAATAGACGGATATTCGTGTCCGACATTATAATTTGTGTGAAGGTATAGCAGAATATCAAGGTAACACAGAGGGAAGTTAAAGAGAACTGAGAAGCAAGCTCTAAGGCATGAGGCAGTAGACAGATATGTGCGACCAGGGGACAGGCATGTGCGACCAAGCTGACTCATGTCAAGTGTAGAGATAAGGAAGAACCCAAAAATGTTAGAACATTTTTGAAATTGCGGGGGGCATATGCCATGAGTCAGATTACTTAAAACCTGAGTAACAGCAACATAGATATTTGAGACATTAAGAGTGATAAATAATCACGGAGGGCGATAAGGAGAAAGACACCGGTAACGGGCTAAAGATAGTAGCCAATCGAGCGGCAGGACTGAGGGCACGTGATGTGGTTCGAACACAGTTGGCGGACAGTGGAGAAGGCAGTTGGTCAGGGAAACACAGCGAGGTTCACATCGTGGAAATGGACAAGACCAGCTGTATCATATGAAGATGTAGACAGTGTTCAAAGGTGAAGAGGAAAGCCTACGAGTCAAGCGGTATGGACAGCGTTAGAGTGTTGTAGAATCTGGGTTACAGCAAGGGCGATGGCCAGTACACATCAGGCTTGTAAACACACGGCAGTGCAGAAAACTGGGTGAGCCGTGTCGCTCGCTGGATTGAGGGCCCGGTAATGACGCATTACGACATGTAAGTTGGTGAACTGTTCTAATTAATTATTAGTTAATGGTGCTATGAATAAAGTCATTTATTCGTTCGGTCGGCTTTTGGAACTGCCATTCTTTGTGCTATTGGACGTGTTCATTCTTAAGTTGTCAGGGTGCATACAACATAACCCCTAGTAACACTCTGGCATTCTCATATTTAGTTATTTTTCGATAGCCATTTGTGACATACTTATTGACTTTCCCTCGTAATAGATGATATTGTCTTTAGTAAGTAGGTTTTCTGATTTTGTTGTACATTTGGCCTGGGCAGTGGGTTACTCAGTACACAAACAAGAATGTCCACAGGAGAACACACAGAAACAAGAAAAATAATGTGAATATAAAACATGAATTGTTTTCCTCTTCTTTTGCTGTCCTGTATCCATCGACTTCCATTGGTCTTCGATAATATGGACTAGCACCATATACATCATAGCCTCACGGCATGTAAAATGGTGCCAGACTGTGTCTGTGCACGCGCGCGTGTGTGTGTGACAGACACAGTGAGGAATTAGTTTTCCAAAACGCCAGAATACCTCACGGATGTCGACTTTATTAGATATTTAAATATTGAGCACAACCCACTACTGGCAACGCCGATCGCATTCTGTTATGAACCTAAGGCCTATCCACGTCAATATGGAAGCACTATACTCGAGTTTCGCCCTCATTTGAGCTCGTCAGTAGTGCATATCCCTGACCGGATCCGGAAACAGTCCCGGATCACGCGTGTGAAGCGGGTGTGTAACCACGCGGCACACACTGGACACACCAAATTATCACAACAGAACATCACAACGCTACCCATCGTAGGCTATGCTCAAGATTGCCCAATCGCCGCGACCGACGTCCGTCAATCGATGGGACCCGAACGATCAGCACTTCTCACTGGCAAGGAACACCAGGCCTCCTAAATCCAGTGAGCAATAATCAATTGATTATGTGGTTGTTTCGGGATTTGAAATTTAAATATTGAGCACAACCCACTACTGGCAACGACGATCGCATTCTGTTATGAACCTAAGGCCTATCCACGTCAATATGGAAGCACTATACTCGAGTTTCGCCCTCATTTGAGCTCGTCAGTAGTGCATATCCCTGACCGGATCCGGAAACAGTCCCGGATCACGCGTGTAGGAAGTTACTGAAGATTAAATGGCAAGACAAGATCCCAGATACTGAAGTCCTAGAAAGAGCGTCCATGCCCAGTATCCACACTAAACTAATGAAGAATCAGATTCGCTGGGCTGGTCGCTTGACTCGCATGCCAGATCACAAACCCCCTAAACGAATTTTTTATGGCGAGTTGCGTTGTGGTAAACGCTCCCAAGGCGGCCAGAGGAAACGCTTTAAAGACACTCTGAAAATCTCACTGAATGCTTTTGGAATTCATCATGACACCTGGGAGACTGCAGCCAGAGACCGAAATTCGTGGCGTGCATCATTACGCAAGGGTGCAGTCACTTGTGAGGCAACCAGGACTGCAAGAGCTGTGAAGAAAAGACAGAACAGAAAAACCACTGCAGAAAATGCTCCTCCAGAAACTTCAAGTATTCTTTGTCCACTTTGTCAAAGAACATTTCGAGCCAAAATAGGCCTTATCAGCCATCTTAGAACTCACGGTTCCATACTTTCAACCCCTCTGGATGAAATGAATGGTCATCATCATTCTTGACGGACAAACAACATTCATCCTCTATCGTCTCCTCATGCTATCACACACACACACCTGTTTGAGCGACTTTATGGTATTGTAGTAAACGTTTTGCTGTTTGAGCTGCTTGCCCACATGTACACATTGCTAGAGAGCCTGGCTTTAGCTTTCTGTACATATGGCTATTCAGTCCAGTATGTCCTAAAGACTCTTAAGATAGTGATTTGTCTGATCCTGTCCAGTGTTGGAGGGTTTTTCTTGTGGTAATATGTAATTTGCCCATGTTTTACCAGGGCCTCTGAGAGAAGCAACGAACACTGTAATCTACCATGCATGTCAAGAGAGGCAACTAATGGGCATGGTGTGGGACTGGATTCTCTAACCTGTAGAATACCTTAGCTGCAAAATCCTTCTTCAAAAGCAGAGCAGTGATGTGAATTCATTGTATTGGATTCATGGACTGTGAAAGGGCCTTTGTTGGGGAGTGATGAGGTGCTGTGAGATCCCACATGGGTACCACAAGATGATACTGAGTGCAACGTTAAGATCCCACCAGAGATTTCTGAATTAACAGGGGTACCACATGAGAACACTGAGTGCAACATTTTTCACGAGGGTAGGCTGATGGCTACACTTGAAGTGGAAGCAGAAGTGCAGCAGGGATGTCTTTTATCAAGTTTTCAATTCTGTTTGGACTGGATTATGAAGACAAAAGTGGATGCTGGTAGTAATGGATATCAATGCAATTTGACGGAGTCATGTGCTGTGGACTTTGCTGACGATATTGTCCTCCTGTACCACACATGACATCAAATCGGCCATGGGTTGATATATAAGAGGTCACAAAAATTGGCCTGGAGGTTCATAGGTCAAGTACATGTATAATGGGGAGGGGTGAGGCAAAAAAAAAAAAGGTGGCCATATTTCCTTTGGTGAAACCTTGTGTCAGGAGATGCAATCATACACACATTTGGGAGGCGGTGTGGGGAACGGGTGGTAATACTTAAGTAACAATACAGTGGACAAGATGCAACTCCAGGATGATTGAAAATGTGTGGAGGTCAAGGGAAATTAAATTTAGAACCAAACTTGGAGTGTTTCTTCTGTGTTCATCCTGAGTTTTTTTTTTTTTTTTGGACGTGATTGCGTTGTGCGTTGTAGTCGCTGGTGTGGAGCTCATGCAATGAGCTAGATGGACTCCAGTGAATCAGGAGATGGGAACACACACTGAGAAAACCATTAAGGCATGACTGGAAAGGAGGGTGTGGGAGTTGTTTGCCTCCCCTTCCTATGGAAGCCACCAGGCTAAAGAAATAGAGAGGGGTGTCCTTGGGACAGACACAAAGGAGAATTGGAGACAGATGAATAAAATAAGGACATGGAGGGAGATGCGTGAGGCAGCAGGGGATAAGAAAGCTCGGTGTGAGTTAGCTGAGGGGCTATGCTCCACTGTTAGATAACAGATGGAAGAAGAATAGGAAGACAGTGACTGAACAGACAACACACACATTACTTTTTGAATTGCATGAAGTATAATGCGCAAGTGATCACACTCCCATCATATTTTACTTGATTTTGTAAACTGTGAAATGATTACTCTCCCACTTACACACATACAAACACAGCCACATAAGAGATGGACTCCATAACTGTCACCCTGGGGAGCTGTGGTAGCATAGTGGCTAGACACTGAACTCCCGACCCAGTGGTTTTGGATTCCATCTGCAGCAGGTGGATTTGGAATTTTTAAAATTTACACTTGTCCCCAGGTCATCCCAGCCTAAAATGTTTACCAAGAATTCATGCGCAGCCAGTGTGATACCGGACATGAGGTTTATAACAGTATGATCCAGGGTCTAGCACAGTATGTCTAGTGTGCTTTGTTTACTGCATGTAAGTAACAGTATCCCTTACTTACCATCACCCTGCATAATAAAGCAACATTTGTCAAACAAGAAAAACAACAACACAACAATAACTGAAAGTTTATATATGGTATTAATTCAAAACTATTCAACTGATGATGTCTCACATTCTCTGAAAACTATTCCATACAGTGTGTGCTGAAACCACATAAACGAGACACTGAGGCAATTTTATAAGTACAACAAAATTAGTATTTTGTTGAGGCTGAGGGTGCAGCTATAGGAGAAAAGACAACAAACAAAACGTCACTAGTTATCAAGCCTTATACACACCAGCCTTCCAATAATATCACTGAATTCCCTATAATCCACATTGATGCTCTTTCAATTTTTCACTGCATTGTATGCAAAATGTTTAATAGATTATATTTATGTGTTTCCAATAGCTTCACTTTTATCTGCTTTTGCAGGTTCTCCAATTATTTATTTTGAGACGAATACTTGAGAACTTTGATTACATCTTGTCTAAACTAAAACATCAGCATCTCACCTTCGAGACTGACTCCCAGTCCAGCAACTCAATGTATCCCTTTTAAACTCTTTTTGCCCCAAGCAATGCACCGTTTGTGATAGGCTTCATGTGTACCATTCACATATCATATGTGATTGTACGCCTTACATCTTATGTTTTGTTATCACAATCAACATCCTTGCACATTGGGCATCAGTCTGACAACACATTTGTTTGACACAATATATATGGATGCGTCAAATTTATACTCTTGTGACTTTGTTCTTGTCAGCCAAAGGGAGCAATGTACATTCTAAAAGAAGTCTGGGCACAAAGAAAGTTAATCACAAGGATATAAATGGACATTATTTCTAAGCAACTGATGGGACTAATATATTGTCAGAACAGCAAACAGATCAGTATCAACTTGGTCCAATATATTGTCAAATGCCTTGTAGTCATGAGTTTGACCTGCATCAATGTTTACAACTGACCCGATCTCCCAGTTCGACACAGCCTAAATGGACACCAGGACATGTCTTGGGAAGTAAAGGCTGCCAGCACGACACTAACCACAGCACCCCCTGAATGCCAACTGGACTATAAACATAAGGGTCCAGCACCATATGCCCAATGTGCCTTAAGGCGTGTAAATGGGCCCTTTAGTTTTACTTGTAAAAAATATAGCAACACCGAAAGATGACAAGAGAGTTACTGAACTGAAACAGAGAATGAAGATTGTGGAGATACAATTTTTGATGCCAGAAAGCATCACATTTGATAAACAACAATGAGTACATAACAATGCATTTCAAACAAAATATACACAAACAGAAAAGAATAAGCATTTTAAGGTCCCCATGACATACGTATGTGTGTACACAATTGTGAGCAATTACTATTATGTACCCAATCATCACGGGCTCCTTAAATGTATCATAACTGTAATTAATAAATTGATACATAAAGGCATCTGCAAATTGTTTTCCCAAATTAATATCCATATTCCAGTGAAGTTACATCAGTGTTCAAGCCATAGGGTTGAAACTTTAAAGTACATAAATTTCGTTACTTTTAACTAACAACAATCTCAAATGTAAACAGGTCACATCGGATTTTTATAGTGACCAAATCATCTGAATTGCTTTGCACACTCCAACATCATTATAGTTAAAATTGACAAGACCAGCAAATCCAACTATAGCAATCAGGTACCACAATTTGCAAATCCAGGGAACAAACTTCAGCAGGTAATCCTTGAGGACTCCGTCAATTCCCCTGTAAAAAAGAAAGATTCCTATTCAATTAGTACAAAGACCATGCTGCATATCCTTTACAGGACGTAGCAGTCAGCCCCAGCAGTTTTTGATTGTTCATGATTCCTGGGCAAGTTTACGTTCAATACTTTGCCATTGCTTTCTGAACGACCGGCACCTATACCATTTAATAAAAACCAACAGTTGTGTTATGAATGCAGGTATGCAGGATTACGAACTGCATCCTTAACCTCTTCGCTGCAGAGCAGGTTAAAGACCATGTAAAAGTATGAGAAAAAAAACAGTCAAAAGTCGACAGGGTTGACTTCATTGCACCGGGTTTAATCCCATATGGCTTGGTTTCTTTTCGCAGCGCATAAAGCGTCGCACAAACATGAACTCCGTAGCTCTAGCGACGACCCACAAGAGTCTCCGAAAAATTTAACTTGTGAACCGAAGGATGCGGCCCAAAATCGAACCCACAACCTTCGGAGCCCGAGTCAAACGGCTTGACCACTTCGCCATGGAGACTCCCTATGTAAAAGTATGAAAAGGCCATTTATGTCTTAGAGTTGAATTCTACACAAAAGATAGCCATTGTTACTTTTCTCCTTGAGTACTGCTAAAATGTGAGACACAATGCTGTAATATTCTCAACATTTGTCTCAAGAACCATATCTCTGATGCCTACAAGCTTTCCCTCATCTGTTCATTAATACTATGAAAGACAAAAACACATAGACAATAAAACACAGTGAAGGCTTTTATATATATAAATAAAGGACCCTTTTACACACTCGAGGGCATGTGGCTCTAATCAAATGGAATTCTAGCTTAGTGAAACAGCACTTGCATATGTTTATATATTAAACAATATAATGTCTTAATTAGGCTAGAATGAACAATGTTTACACATTTATACCTAAATAACAGTAGTAAAAGCATGACTTTTGACTAACAGTTATCTCCTCCTGTCCCCGTCAGTTGATGCATTAACACACTCTGTCCTAGCTATCATACTGATTCCACCTGTTCCACGCCCGTGTGTTGCCGGGGCCCATACGGGGGAGCAAAGAATAGTAACACTGTTGCCTACCATGCACGTCATAAGAGGCGACTAAGGAGGATATGGTTCTGTGACGAAACGGCTACAGATCGTCAGATCTCTGCATAATAGCCCTTTGAAGGGAGTGCGAGGCGTTGGTCTCCCTTGAATTTAATGTCAATTAATAGGGGATTTCCCTAGAAAAATAGTGCGGGGCGGAGCTATTCTAGTTATTTATAGAAAAATCTAGAATGTTCCCTCAAGTGCGTACGTGGGAAAGAGCTCTAAGTTCACGGGTGCTTCATGCAGCACGGGGTTGAGAGAACATATCGTGACTCTGGGGTTCTCCGTGAATCATGAAAGTCACGCGGCCCGGGTAGGCGAGTGGAAGGCGCACTGACTTAGTCGTTGTCAGTCGCCCACCAAACCTCAACGTAGGCAGATCGCAGCCAACAGGCTGATGTAATTTTGATGTCAATATTCGCGGCCAGTGCGGACATCTGCAGTCAAGTTAGTGATTCTTCAATCACAGGTTAGTTGAATACTTATTCTATTATTTAACTGTTGTCGTGATGCCGTGCTGAGTTCCCGGAATGAATTAATTGCCGTCGCAAAATTGAGTTGTCGCATAGCGTTATCCGTTACAGTTGGCGGTTTGCATATTTAAGTAGGCTTTATCGATCAGCGATGTAATGTGGTACCTGACGGAACAAGCCGTATTCCACAGCGAGTGGTGTGTAAATAAAATAGGCCGAACGATGTGCTTTACAGTGTGTAGCAGTTACTAGTTTGGTTTATTAATTACGCAGGCAAGGCGACCGTTTGTCAGTCATTACATCAACATGCTAGACGCTGTAAATAATAAGGTAGAGCTTATTATTAGAGATGTGTAATGTGCTTCGTGACATTAGAATTAGAACTTAATTGTTCTATCAGTGGTGGTGATTTTTTCGAGGAATCAAGGTGAGATCAGCAGTGGTGTATTTGCTCTGTGCCGATAGCAGAGTTATTCCGCGTAAGCAGAATGGTGTGGCATCGGTAGGATAACAGTTGATAGGAGGTATTCATGATACTATTGTTACTGCTTGTTGTCATGTCCGTCCGCTAGGATGACCGTGCGTGTTCCATCTTACGTTGGTCTAAGCTGACTGAGAGGTAGGCCGGTACGCCCAACCTGTTAGGTTACAGGTCCGACCCAATGCAATCGTGCATATCCGATGAGTGAACATACCCGATCGAGGGTGATGCGGCACTCTGTAATTCGAGGCCGTGGTGTCTAGATAGATCGAGGTTTGAACCTAACCGTTTCTGTCTCTAATATTCTACTCTTCTGGAACCCTGACTCGGTTCATGGAGTACTTGGAGTACTGCCGTGAAGTAGTAGTATATGAAGGGAATAATCCCCCCCAAAAAAGGTGGAGTCAGTTTGGTAGTGGAGTCTAGAGGTTTGCTACATTGGATGACGTGACTTAAGTCGTCACGGGACAAGGTACACGGGACCCACAGTAGCTGTGGGAAAGTGTAATGGTGGATGGCCACCACAGCTGTGCTCGACCGGCACAGGTATGACTGACCTGAAAGATAGTCAGTGAATACAAGGGCAACTCAGGATCTGGGGCAGGGATCCCAGACCTGACACTATGGCTGTGATATGATTTGGTTATTTAAGTGTAACAAGTCATGAGTTCTCCTTAGTTAATGCTATAGTAATGAATTATCAGGAGGATAATTCATTATAGTCATATAGTTATTAATGTGTGTAATTGATCAGTCCATGGGTTAAGGGAATGATGAATTGATGAGTCTGTCAGGAAGGAGATGTCCGGCTGGACACCTTCTCGATAAAGTAATCACTACACTGAAAGGAAAGTAGGTGTATAGGTTGATTGATGATGGAAGATGAAACCGGATTGGGACTGGCACCAGGCGAAGGATGCTTGACAGAGTCATATAGTCGACTCTGGTGCTAGGGGTTATTTGTAGCCCAGAAGTGTTACTTGACTGAACAGGTGTGCTATTGCTTTTTCTACCATCATTATGCCTATATATTATAGTGACTAAGTAGATCTATGATGTGATGATTTCATACTCATGTTGGTAGACATGAGGAATGTCTGAGAGGCAGGTGACAGGGTGGAGATGCTGGTAGTCTTTGTTGTAGTTGAGTACTCACACCAACCTCTCCGTGTTTCAGGATCTGTTATTACTATACAGAAGAAGATTCAAGAGCTTCACCATGAGCTCTATGGGCCCACTCATTCCAGTGCCTATCCAGAAGTTGATTGAGGCCATACTGGGAGTGGTCGTCTGATTCTGCGAGATCAATGCTGGAAGGAGCTGAGTGCTGAATAAGTCGGTAGGTCTAAGTTAGGACCTCCGTCAAGAGTCCGACGAGTGTCATCCGATCCTGAGAGGATCCAACACTGAAACGTCTGGTGATTTTAGTCAGTGAAGCACTGGTGACATTCAACCTCAGTGTAAACCTTGGTGATTGCAAGGTCAGGAACTTTCAAGTTGAGCAGGGTGATCATTGATACCGGTCACCATGACCTGTGTTATATGCTTCTGGCCCGGCTGGGTTATGGGACACCATGTATCAGTTGATGCTTAAATAGTGTTTCTACATTGGTTACCTTTATGAAGCCAACATGTGGTCCAGTGAACTAGGACATTGTTTGCAACATTGGTGGGAACATGTTTGTTAAGGTAGGGAGCTACCTCATGCCAATGTGATGAACTGTTGACAATGTTTGTTAAGGTAGGGAGCTACCTCATGCCATCGTGGTGAACTGTTGACAGTGTATGCTAGGTTGTGATTACTACCCATTGATCAGGGTAGTTACATGATACTGTGTGAAGATCTATTTGTCCAAGGACATGGAACTAAGGTGAAGTGTTTAGTCACCTGATAGACTTTACCAGTGACATTGTGTGTTCAGGTGGAGCAACCGCTCATTGTGTAGGTGACATATCAGTGTGTGGGTCACTTATGAGATAGAAGAGTGACCTGGCTCTTGTGTATTTTGAGACGGTGCTACATGTACTTTTTCTGCAAGTGGGAGACAGCTAATGTTCTAGGGTCGGCCCAGACTTCATCAGGAGTGTTGACGAGGGAAATAGTACAACAGCAAGGAAGGATCCTTGTTCATCGGTGCAGTGTCAGTCAGGCAGTGGTATTGCGCTTGATCAGCCCGTTGATTGGTTCTCTGTGTGAAGAGGGAACTTTGGAGAGGCAGCAGACCTTGGAGTTCCAGTCCACTGGAGGAGCCTGGGTGAGTCGCTACCACGACTGGACAACCGCACGAGCTATCGTCCGTCTCCATGATGAATACTCATCTGCATATGTGCTCATGTACATAGTTCTTCTAGTCTGGCTTTCAGCCATCCTTCTCTGTGTTGTGGTTGACGTAGTTCAGAATTAAATTTTTTGTTCTCTTAGCTATGACTTTGTGCAGTTATATGACTGGTGTCTGGTCCGAGCCCCCTTGGGGTTTGGAACCCTAGGTGAGGGAGGGGAGGTGAAGCTGTCCCGGCTTGTGTGGGGCCTGGTAGATGTAGAGTCTATTGAGGTGGTTGGAGCAAAGGCAGGGGATAGTATCTATCGTGGCAAACCAGACCAAGCCCCAGCGGTCTTGTCACAGGTTCTGTCGCCCTGCTACTGAGTGAGTGCGTGGTGCGACACTGTGAGCTGTGGGTTTCGCGTGGAATGCTTTTACATCTGTCCGTGGTTGTTTGTAGTGTGAACTGCATGTTCAGAACAATGGCGGCCGATGTTGCTGGATTGACTGGTTTGCCTTTTCGGCTCTTGAGTGCATTTTTCTCCTGGGAGTCGCTGCTGGAGCTACGGAGTTCATTCTTTGTGCGGCGCTTTCGGGGGGTCGTCCTGCGGAAAGAGACCGAGCCATATGGGATAAAACCTGGGTCAATGAAGTCTTTCTGGTGACTACCGTTTCCATTGACGATGAACTGTATTTTTTGTGGAGGACTTTTGTGTTGGCATTCTGGCGGCGGCATTATGCACAGTGTACCTGAGCGGGCTGTTGGCTTGCCGATACTCTTGTCTATTCCATTGTTCACATTGGGCAGTGAGAAGCATTTTGTGTGATATTCACTGGCACAGGAACGGAGCAATATTGGGATGACCCGTTGCCGTGAAGTTGGAACCACAACTAACTAACTAATTGACTAACTTCCACCTGTTCCAGAGACACATAGCTTTAATCCATTCTATTCCAGTTGTTTCTTTAGCTTCTCTTTTGGAATAATTTGATTATTCAAACACTCGCTAAGCGTTGACATACATTATGTTACATGTCATCATTATCATCATCCTGTGCCTTGCCAGCTGACTCAGGCATTCATATCTTTCTACAGATCTTGGTTCTTGCAGCTCTGGATCATCTCTATTGCTCATATTCCTCTATGCCACTGTCTGTCAATTCAACATAATTTCTCTTGGTGTGCCTGCCTCTTTTCCCACTGATCTTTCCAGTTGTCACGATAATCTCCAATGACTCTCTTCTCATCACATGACCAAAGAAGACTGTCTCTTTCTTATTGTTGTAACTAATGTTCTACTTTCATTAACCTCTTTCAGGCAATTGTTGTAAGATACTCTGGCAGTCCAAGGTAGTCGCAACATTAATATCTTGAACCACATCTCCACTGAAAAAGCATTTACTAATTTATTCATTAACGTTGTGTTACATGTACCACATATAAAATATTTACTATGTTATATAGATTAAACATTTTGGCTACCAGCTATTTTTCATATACATTTAACATTTTCAAATGTGTATAAGCTTGTGTGTTCAATCCAGAATGAGCTGCTCCCATAAAAACACATAACAAGAAAATAGCTGAGTTCTTTAAAGATCTGACCAAAACTATTCCACAAATCCTCATCTCTTTAACTCTTTCCTTGCAGACAGCTTGTTACTGTAAAACAGTAACTATATACATAACAAGTTTTAATAACTGTATGGGAGGAAAGGAGTTACAACAGTAACTAGGACAGAGTGTTAAAGAAACAAATGACTCGGTCAGAATGGGTGAATATATAAAGTGTGCTCAGGTGTACTCACAAAACGCTCGGTTAATTAAAACATGACAATAAAAAGTATTTTTTTTAGATTAGGGGTGAGGTATGTATGGCCTGCCCACCAAAATCATTTGTCTGGCTCTGCCAAGCAATCACAAAATTAAATAAATCAAGGAGCTCTGTGGCTGAGGGTTTACAAGGGCAAATTGTAACCTCGTATACCGAGTTCAAATCACAGCCTTGCGTTGATTTTCATACAATGGTATAAGTGTCAGCTGTTCAGAATGCAATGGCAAACTACTGAACGTAAACTTTCCAAGAAATCACAAACAGCCAAAACTGATGGGGTAGACTGCGATGTCCTATAAAGGATATGCAACTAACTTTATATAATCACCAATAAATCTGGTAGCAACATTATAAATACCAACTAACATCACACATCTCACAACAAGTAGCAGTTCCAGCTGTCACATTAGGGACGATTTAATGAAATGTTTGACGAAACACAGCATGCTAATTTTTAAGTTGATAATTTTGTATTGCCCATGAAAATTTATAAACATACAAATGGCCCTTGGAAGAAAAAAGATTCTCCACCCCGGATTTATTATATGAACAGTATTTATGAGACCTTGACCAAAATGGTAAAATAAACTTACCAGAAGCCATGAAGAAAGACAAAAGTAGTCAACAGATGGTCCATTGTGGAGCCCTGAATAAACAGTGCTGCTGGCATGATTCCCACCATTCCTACGGCAACGATTCTTTCCACTTTCCAATGGGTGGATGCTGTCATTATATGGCTTTTCCCTCTCTTCTCCTCTAGAAATAGAATAACAGTAATCTTACAGATTATCTGATGATAAACTATGTAGAACAATACGGTAAATAATACAGATTATCCAATGACGAACTATGCAGAACATTAGAAAATAATGCTTGACGTACTGAAATAAAGCAAATGTTTTTATTTTTCACAATAAACATCAGCAACAGGTAGGCTAAACTAAATATAGTTTAGGAGCCGGTTTCTTCATCTCGACAGTCAGCATATTTATGTTTAGAACTGAATTTGAAAAATGAAGTGCCAGGTAAAAATTATCAGGAATTATGTAACATAATGGATGCAATCATGCCCAGTTTGTCAACGTCATTTCAAGAAACGCAATTCAGTTGCACAAATTTGCACATCGAACACCCTAGGACAAGCTTGACAGGTCTAATTATTAGGGCTGTACTGGATTCAAATTTTTGAAATCCGGCCGGAGCCGGATTTGGCCGGATTTATGAAGTGAGATCCGGCCAGAGCCGGAGCTACAAATAAAAAAATAAAAATAAAATAACATACTACATCACTTGACTTAGGTGAGTGGAGTCACTCGACTGTTCATTACTGCAGTTCATTACTATAGACATGACAATGATGACATATACCTTTTATTTAAATTTAAAATTCCCTTAAAATTGTTTTTAAAATAATTTAAAAAAATTCACAAAAAATTTTTGAATTTTTAAGTTTTTTAATTTTT
>JACEFZ010010670.1:0-20304 GCA_014155875.1 Cepaea nemoralis | reverse complement strand
ATAGAAGAAGGCTTGGATAACATCGTGACAACTAGAAGTATCAAGGGGAAGAGAGACAGAGGCAAACCAGGAAAAATGATGCAGGATGGATTGAGACGGTGGAATGGAGGAATATCATCAGCAGAATTGAGCCAGAACACCACAGACAGAGATCTGTGGAAAGCCATGAACGTCTACGCCAGCTATCATTGCACTTGATGATGATGATGATTTTCAGTTGTGATAGGCTACATGTTTGTTCCGGGTTGTGCCGCACTGGTATCGACCCAGCCTCATAAAATGGGTAATAGAGATCTCTTAAAATAAAATTGGCACATACATAATACTGACCAAATACACCCGCGTCCACTGCTTGGTCCGAAAACGCAATATGTATTGATAGATTCTAAACTGGATTACTGTTCTACATGTATGACTAAATGAATATGATAATATCTCTAATAAAACTACAACGATCAGTTGGACAAAAATGTTGACTTCTCATCCTTGATTTGGGGACTAAATTACTAGAACCTCAGTAGTCGGAGTGGATTCACCTGAAGGCAAGGAACATTGGTTATAGGGGAAGCCAATCCACACGCAAACGTTACTCCAGTGCACTAGAAGTAGTAGCGGGTCTATAGACTACACTTAAGTTTAGAGCGAACAAGCAAAAACACAATCACATTCCAGGGCTCCTGATTTCTTCAGGGTTGCAATAAATATAGATTGACTTAATCTAGGTCTTTTTTTTTTTTTAAATCTAGGAGGTATATTCCCTCCAGTTCTGGTAAATCGCATACAACCAAAAATGCTGGGACTGATTGCTGCATCAGTTAATGCAGAGGCAGCACATGACGATACGGTTGTGGGCTTCACAAGACCACACAACCCTTCGTCTTTCCTGGCATTTACCCGTCTTCACCTTTATCGCTCTTCATCTGTATCCTTCTTCATCTTCACCACGATCACTGTACACTGACATCTTTGTAAGTGCTACAGCCTCCTTTCGTAGATCATAGAAGGAGGTTATGCTTCCAGCGCACGAAATCGCTAATTCTGGCAACCGTCCTATATGTCTATACCAGCATGATTCTCTGTCTGGGTTAGTTAGCTGCCTTTCCATTACAGGACGTTGCAGTCAGCCTTTGGGCTGTTTGTGATTTCTTGGCAAATTTACATAGCTTTGCTCTCGCTTACTTTAAACTCAAGCGTAGTTATTACACACTACTTCAAATAGCGCTGGACTGAATTTTGTGTGCGGGTTCGCTTTCCCTATTAACAGTGTCCCTCGCCGACTAGCGAACCCACTCCGACTTCAAAGGTACTTGTAATTTACGTCCCCAAGTCAAGGACGAGAGGTCAACATTTTGTTCTAACTGTTCGGTATGGGGGTTGAACCCCTACCTCGGCATCAGCACACCGGACGTTTAAAATACGCGGTATTATTCATTCGGCCATACTGACCTCCGAAATTTACATTGAGGAGTTTGCCATTGTTTTCTGAATGACTGACACTGATTCCATTGTATGACAACCAATTCAAAGCGGTGTGCTGCAAAATCATCCGCAGCTGTGTTTCGAACGTGGTATGCGGGATTATAAATTGAGTCCGTAACACCATCGCCACGGAACAGGCTGTGGGGTAGTTTTCCTAATGTGATATTTTGTCTGGGTAGCGGAATACCCGGCCTGCTCTTGTAGATTCATTAAGGGTGTGTTTGTAAGACTTGGGTTTTTGAAAATATTGCCGTTTCAAGTTTTGCATTTACCTTTTATGTTGCATGAGTTCTCAGAGGGTAAATACAAAACTTGGAACGACACTATTTTCAAAAACCCCACAGTCATTGAGAATACACCCTATACTATCGAGTGATTTGAATTCCAGCTTGTACAGCATGCACATGGCTTTCCTTTGTGTTTCACCCTTATCTGAGAAAGCTACAAGCTCGATCCACTACCGTAGAATGAAGAAAAATAATATTCCTGATTTTGTAACAAGCAATAACATACAGGCAGTGAATCGTACCATGCCTGCTGGAGTCAGAGACGAGCGTTGCGTCTCTACAAGAGTACTAATACATGTATTCAGAAATCAAATACTAATACAAACAATATTCCTGCGGCAGACGTAAACATTTCTAATTTTACACGGATGTAAAATAGATTTATTGAGCAGGTTTTACTTGTGAGTATGTCAAGTGCTATATCTAGACGGCTTAGATGTGCCGCTTGAAACATTGTGATTGATGGCTTGTGGTTGGCGCACCAGATCCAGCCACGTGATATCGCCAAAGACAGGATATGATGAAGCACAAGTGAGTGATTTAGAAGGCTGTGATGTGTTTGGGTCACGTCTGCTTGTGTTTTAGAGGAAACTGGGAAGCCGGGTAGTTTCTGGGTAGGCGTTTGGCTTTACGCGGGTGAGTAAATTAAAGACAACGCAGAGAGGAAGTGGTCAGCTTTACATGAACATAATCGCAATGGACCGAATGGACGTTGCAGATAGAACCTTAGTCAGCAGACAAAGAACAACAAACAGACGCTGAAACAACTGCTTAAACATTATCCATATGTTACTTAACAGATTTAGTGCCGAAGAATAATATATCGCCAAATGGGACTTAACAATTGGCCCGAAGGATGTTATATCTCCGTACCAGGGTCAGCGTATTATTTGTTTCGTTTCGCGGTCATTTCGCAATTTCTGTGCTCAGGGAATGGGAATTTACATTATACTTGTTGTTCATTTGCTTGTACGCCATGTTTGGTCCTAGCCTACTTTGTTGCTTGGCACTGAATCAGTTAACATATCGTGTCCCTAAGCAGGAACCTACAACGGGCCTGTCATGTGACGGGACTATCATATTTTGTAGGGAGACGAAGACATATACGGACACATTCTTCAAACGCACTCAACGCAGTCCAGCTTGTCTGACTGTGGACATAGCGCTGTGCTTGCTTGCTTGCTTGTGTTCGTTGGCTTGAGCTCCAACGCAAAGTCCTGTATGTCGGATGAAGGCATCCTGTTGTCCAACATCAGTGTGATGTCATACAGGACCTGAGTTTTGCGTGAGTATCCGTTGTCCCATGTCTGGCTTATTGGTGTGCAGACTGGTGGTTCCTCGCCGTACAGGCAGACACTCTCCGACTTCGGAGGAATCGGCGATCCTACTGACTTTAGCCAGGACCCCGAAGGGACCTTTTGCCCAGGACGCTCGACGAGGACGCGTCAATAGGTCTTGGCCAGTATATAACCCGGCCCTGGTGCCTTGGAAACACCTCTGCGTCCCACATAGCGCTTTAATATATTGCGTTCTTAAAGAAAAAATGTGGAAGATGATCAACATTACAAGAAAAATAATTATGCATTTAAGAATGGATTCGAAGATCATGACGTAAGAACGTGTTTTTGAGTGAGTATGATGATAAATAAGTAATCCCCCAACCATTTCTTAGTCACTAAAGAAGAAAATCTAGACTTTAGAACTTGAACCTGACACACATATTCTTGCAATAAAGTAGACCAAAACAGAGAAGAAAATCATCACATTATTGAAGTCGCCCTCCCTGGCCTAGGTGTAAAACGACTTTCTCCTTAATCCCTTTTATCCACGCAGGGTAACGCAGCTCGCGAGAAATGGAAGCGGTTCTTGCCGGGTTGGTAACTCACGGGATAAGTGAGTCGGCCGCTCAGAAAGCAATGGCAAACTACTGAACGTAATCTTGCCAAGAAATCAACGACAGAGATAAAATGCTGGTGCTGTAAAGGATATGCGAAAAAAAAAAAAATGAACATATGAACATTACTATGAACATCATGTCTCTGAAACAGAAATCAGTTAACATATCATGTCACGAAGCAAGAACCTACAATGAGCCTGTCATGTGATGAGGCTATCATATTTTGTGGACTGAACGCAGAGGCACAGGTGGCCAGTGTATTTCTCTATTAGCGGACGCAGGTGTCAAACCCTCGTCCGACCGTCCGCATGACATTATCAGCATAGTCGTCCTGTCACTACACTAACGGAGGTCAGCATGGCCGAATAGATAAGAGCGCTCGCTCTTAAACTTCCGGTGTGCTGATGCCGAGTTAGCAGGTTCAACCCCTACGCCGGTCAGTTGGACTATAATGTTGACTTCTCGTCCTTGACTTGGAGACGTAAATAAGAAGTATCTCAGAAGTCGGAGTGGGTTCGCCTGATGACGAGGGGACACTAGTAATAGTGAAAGCTAATCCACACGTAAATATCAGTACAGTGTGTTAGACCTAGTAGCATGTGTATGGACTACACTTGAGTTCAAAGCGAGCTAACGCAAAAAAAAAAAAATAAATAAAAAAAACACACACACACACACACAAAACAAACAAACAAACAAAAACAAAAAAATAAAAAGAACAAAACAAACACCAAAAAGCTGCCTCCAAACGTGTAAGCTGTCTCGCAATTATTCGTACTTTCTCGTAAACGTCTGTCCTCGTGATCTTATAGTGGTTTACTTACCAACAACCGTCATCATTAAAATGTTTTGCGTAAAAGCTGGTGTCCGCTGTGAGGGTATTTGTGAGGCTGGAGAATAATAACTGCTTGCCATAGCAGCCGCCAAACAGTATGCGATATACCTCTTTCTTAACATTTCGTGTTCTATAGCCACCAACTCCGTAGCGAAGGGCGTTACGGACGCAGTTTGCAATCTCGCATACCGCGTTCGAAACACAGCTGTGGGCGATTTGGTAGCAGACCGCCTTACGTTGCTTTTTTATGAAATGGTATGGGTGCCGGTCGTTCAGAAAGCAATGGCAAACTACTGAACGTAATCTTGCCAAGAAATCACGAACAACCAAAAATGCTGGGTTGACTGCTACGTCCTGTAAAGAATACGCAGATAACATTTGTTTTGGGTCTATAGCCGGCTCTGTGGCGAAGTGGTTACTGATGCTATTCGCAGTCCTGCATACCGCGTTCAAAACAACTGCGGGAGACCAAAACGAACGAACGAACTTTATTTTCAAAGGGTTAAGAATTGGGCACACAGGCCCGTCTGACATGCTGCCCTTCGTATCTCATTCCTCTCATACGTTATTTTATTCATACATCCCTTATAAAGCTAATCTTAGACAACAACAGAACAAAATGCATTAATTAATTTGGAAGCAGAAAGTCCTTGTGCTGATTTTGATACACTGGAATGAGTGACGGTCGTTAAAAAAGGAATGGCAAACTACTGAACGTAAACCTGAGAAGAAATCTCAAACAGCCCCATCCCCCAAATGTGGGGGTTGACTGCGACGTCCTCTAAAGGGTATGCAACTATCTTATTTTGTAGATACAATCCTATGCCTTATTAATTATTAGAACTCATGGTCCCCAGTGTCAAAGCTCAGTTCTCTAATCCTCCGACCTTCCAATCATCTCTATGAGAGTTAGACCTGAAATTCAATATCTACCATTATGTCGACTAACACTCTGTTGAAATTGCAGCCGTCTGAATCCCAATGGAGGTAACTCAACACATTTGAGATTAAATGCATGAGAACAGCTCTTGATTTCACCACACAAGACCAGACTACTCATTGTAATGTTAGAAGCATTGTAGGTACCACTATATGCATTGAGAGTGCAGAGAGATTACAGATTACATGCACATGGTATCTTGTAAGAATGACACCCAATCAGTAATCATTGCAAAAAACATAATTATGCATATGATAATACAATAGAAGATCATGAAGTAATAACGTGGTTTTGAGTGAGTAAGATAAATAAGGGAGCCACCAAACTCTTCTCAATAACTAAAGAAGAAAATCTAGACTTTAGAACTTGAATCGTTCACACACATTCTTACAATAAAGTAGAACAAAACAGAGAAGACAATACTCACATTATTCAAGATATGAACATGGTATAAAACTAGATAACAAAGAACAGCATGTTTCTGACACTCAAATCATGATCATTGTCATATGCAATGGCGATACACGTGTGTGGTCATCTTTCGCCATCTCCCATGATCACCAGAGTCGTGGATCGGTTCTTCTTTTGTTTTTGTTTTGATTATGTCATGTGGCCAATCGATCTGGCTAGTTACCTCTCTGCTTTCCCGTTGTTCTTACCACCTCAATTTTGCTATAATACCCTAGCCATATTAAGCGTCACATCATCATCATCATCATCATCATCATCATCATCATCATCTCATCATCATCATCATCATCATCATCATCATCATCATCATCATCATCATCACCACCACCATCATCATCATCATCATCATCATCATCATCATCATCATCATCATCATGATATTCATCATCAATTGCCCTGCCAGCTGGCGTAGGCGTTCATGGCCCTCCACAGATCTCGATCTTTGGTGTTCTGGATCAACTCTGCTGATGATATTCCTCCATGCCACCGTTTCAATCCGTACAGTATAATTTCTCTTGCACTGTCTCTGCCTCTTTTTCCCTCGATCTTTCCAGTTGTCACGATGTTATCTAATGCTTCTCTTCTCATCACATGACCGAAGAAAGCTGTTTGTCTCTTTCGTATTGTTGTATATTCATTTGTTGTATTAAGCGTCACAGCGATGTGAAAATAACAATGATGGAAGGTGTGGTTTCTAGAAGTAGAAAAAGGGGTCGTGCAGCGCTAGCATGGACACAGGACATCGAAGACAGCATGGGCATTAACATGAACGAGACAATGGAACTGGTACAGGATTGAGAGTCTATTCTGGGCAATAATGTGAGAGACGTTCCGCAAAGGTACTGCTAAATAATGATGATGATGATGAAGTGATAAACGAAACTTTGATGATGTCAAGCGAGACTTCTTCATGCAGGGACTGCGTAAAATAAACTAGCGTGGCAGACACGTTGCCTTGGTTTATGTGTTATGCATTTATTGTGTCTGATCTTGGTACATGCACCGACTCTGTTTGAAAGCAGACTCGGAAGAGATGTCAACAACGCTGGGTAGAATGCTGCTTTGTGTAAATATATTCATGATGATGTCATAATAATAATAATAATAATAATAATAATAATAATAATAATAATAATACGTAGTATAGTAGTAGTAGTAGTAGTAGTAGTAGTAGTAGTAGTAGTAGTAGTAGTAGTAGTAGTAGTAGTAGTAGTAGTAGTAGTAGTAGTAGTAGTAGTAGTAGTAGTAGTAGTAGTAGTAGAGAAAGAAGAAAAACAAAGAGAAGCAGAAGAGAAGCAGGAGCAGAAGCAGCAGCAGCAGCAGAAGAAGAAGAAGAAGAAGAAGAAGAAGAAGAAGAAGAAGAAGAAGAAGAAGAAAAAGAAGAAGAAGAAGAAGAAGAAGAAGAAGAAGAAGAAGAAGAAGAAGAAGAAGAAGAAGATGAAGAAGAAGCAGAAGAGGAAGAAGAAGAAGGAGGAGGAAGAGGAGGACGAGAGGGAGGGGGAGGATGAGGAGGAGGAGGAGGAGGAGGAGGAGGAGGAAAGAAGAAGAACAACATCAAGAAATGTGCAAAGCTGTAGTGCTCAGCAACACTCCGGCAGTATCGGACTCGTTATTCCCTCACCATAACCATAATACGTGAAGAGAGAGATACACTTCCTCACGATCGTGTCCAGTTCACTCGTGCGTAGTAATGTATTCCATTGCCGGTTATCTGCATCTCTCCCTCATACATTACAGATAAACTCTTGAGAGCCGAGGATGCCCTCAGTCGCTTGCTTGCTTTATCATAATGACGAGCTCCTCACTATGACACCGAAAAGTGATAGTTCTATAGAAAGACTAACTCCCAGTAATATTTGCTGTTGGGTGGATGGTTATGCTATGCCATTACTTGTTACCTGGTTTGTTGTTATACTGTCAAACAGATGTGCATTCAGAATATCTACCAAGGTGACTTTGATATGGACATTTTGTTGTTGTTGTTGGTTTGTTCGTAAACTTTGAACTCAGCGTAGTCTTTACATATGTTGCTACTTCTAGTAGTTTCCCCTACTGGCAGTGCACTGGACTGATATTTGTGTGTGGGTTAGCTTTCATCATTATCAGTATCTATTGCCATCAGGGGAACCCGCCGCCTTCTGAGGTACTATGGACACTTGACTAAAATCATAAAATAAATAAATAAATAAATAAATAAATAAATAAATCGCACTGCATGAACCTATTTTGGGTCTGTGATGTGACAGGACCACCACAATTTGTAGGCCTGAACGCACGGAAGATTGGCTGGTCAGAATGCAGGGTGTATTTTTAATAACTGTGCAATGTTTGAAAATATTGCCTGTCCAAGTTTTGTATTTACCTATTATGTTGCATGAATTTTACAGAGGGTGAATAGAAATCTTGGACCGGCAATATTTTCAATCACAGCACAGTCATTACAAATACACCCTATAGTTCTCTACCGAACCCTCGTCCATCCTCTCTCGTGACATCATCGGCACAGCTGCCTATCAGCTACACAGATTATCATGATATCGCCAGAAACGTTATTTGCGTCTACAACTATCGTCATGTGGTAGTCAAGGGTAGGAATCAAGCTAGCGACCACACTAGACGCCCACCTGTCAGTCCGGTGATCATAGGTTCGAATTCTTCTTACCTTCCTTCATTTAACCACACACACACAAACACGGGGCCTCGTTCAACCTGCTTCATCAGCGTTGGTTATAACTGAGATCCGTTTGATTTTGGGTGTGAGTTTTGATTTTCCTAACATGTTTGCTTTCATTCGAGGTAGTCGTTTGAATACACATCGGAGAGGATGTTTAAAATTGATTTGAACCCCCAGCTCTATAATAGATACCAATGAATGTTTTAAAAGGTCAAGGCGGCCGGCGTGACACTGACCACACCAGCCACCGAGTGCCGATTGGTCTATGAAAATATGGGTTTAGCACCATATACCTAATGCGCAGTAGAAGTGTGAAAGTTTCTTGTACTTAATGGCCATAGGGCTGAAAGTCGTCGATGGAATGCCGAGAATACCATGGGCGGAAAATAGAGCAATCTCCGAGGAATTAGACGAGGCAGACTCGCAAAGGCGTGATTACCAACATCGCAAGCGAATCGTCGTTACTTGTCACTTTCTGAGAAGAGAATCTTTGAACACCGTTGTGGAAGCTGAGAAGAGAATCTTTGAACACCGTTGTGGAAGCTAAGACGATCTAGAGATGTTCAGCCCATAGATCGTGTCTATGTTATTAATGCCCATAGAGAGATGTTGAGAGAGGAGGACTTAGACGCCATGTAGACGCATTAAAAAAAAAAAATGCGTCACAGGACACATCCGTGTTTCTAGATATCGACATCTGCCGGAGAGGATTGAGCACACGTCTGTCCCGATGGATGTTAATGAATCAATAAACGAATCTTGCAACCATAACAATTTCTTACTGAACCATCAGTTGCATATTTGATTATTGTTCAAGTACGCCATTCGCCCTTTCCCTCTTAGTAAATTAAAAACAAGATGGCAGGTACTTCTACACCTCGGGGTGGAAAAGCTTAGAGACATCTCCATCTTATTTTTAATTTCTCACATGTCCTAGAGTGCCTGTGCTCATCATCAAGTGCCATGGCAGCTCTCGTAGGCGTTCATGGCACTCCACAGATCTCGGTCTTTGGTGTTCTGGATCAACTCTGCTGATGATATTCCTTCGTGCCACCGTCCCAGTCCATCCAGCATCATTTCTCTTGGTCTGACTCTGCCTCTCTTCCCCTCGATCTTTCCAGTTGTCACGATGTTCTCCAATGCCTCTCTTCTCCTCACATGTCCAAAGAAAGCTGTTTGTCTCTTTCTTATTGTTGTATATAATGTTCTAGTTTCATTAGGCTCCTTCAGACAATCTTCGTTAGTTACTCTCACAGTCCATGTAATCGCAACATTCGTCTCAGGAACCACATCTCGGCTGCTTCCAAGTTCTTCTTAATTGTGCTATCATTAGGTAATATGGTGAGCTGAGCAAGAGCTCAGAGGACATTCTTCAAGCAGACGCGGTGCTGATCTTTGCGTTACAGAGTATTCAGCAGTGTAAGTTTGTCAAAGCTCTGATGTTTTTTCTTTTGTTCGCACGCTTTGAATTCAAGCGTAGTCAATACACGTGCTACAACGCTGATTTCTGCCTGTGTATTAGTTATTCTCTATTACCAGCGTCTCTTGCCATCAGACGATCCCACTCCGACTTCTGAGGTGTAAAACTCAGACATGAATGCAACAAGTTACATTTGCCACAGTGGATCAGGCGTGGTGAACGTGCTTCACAATCCAGGTATACCAAGTTCGTTGTCAGCCGCAGGTAACTTGGGAGCGGATCGCTTTGCGCTGATTTTCGCAATGGTATGAGCACCGGCCGTTCGGAAAGCAATTGCAAACTACTGAATGAACAATTGTCTAGATAATCACAAACAGCCAATAAATGATGTGGTTGAATACGACACTATGTAAAAGACATGCAACCAACTTTTTTATATTTGGTTAGACTCGGCATCATGTGCCATGCCGATAAGCGTGGGCGGTCATGTTTCGCCATCTCAGTCGATCACCCGTGGATCAGCTCTTGGTTAGACTAATGAAGACACAATATGACTAAAAGACAAATAGATACACGCAACCGTTTCGTCCAAACTCTTTATCAACCAACAAGAAACAAAGAAACAAAGAAACAAACTAACAAATAAAACAACCACATGTATTCCAAAAACATACACAGCGTTAATTCGTGTTCGGTTTCCGCCCTATAGCCGGCTTCCTGGCCTAGAGGTTAGCGACTTTTCTCCGTAATCTCGTATACTCTCGTAAGTAACGTGACGACAGTGAGAATCAGCAGTGGTTCGAATCGCGTTGGTAACTTACGGGGTATGTGAGCCGGCCGCTCAGAAAGCAATGGCAAACTATTGAGCGTAATCTTGCCAAGAAATCAACAATCAGCTGAAAGATGCTGATGTTGACAGCAATGTCCTGTAAAGGATATGCAAACAATTTTGTTCCCGCCCTATGATTAAAGAACCCTTTCACACACCTGACCTGGGTGATGTGGTCAGAATGAGGCCGACCGCCTTTATTCCAAAGACATTTCTTGGCACCCATGTTAGGCTGGGACGACTTCGGAGCCCGGGTCAACTGTAATATTCCGCCCCATACAGATTCGAAACCAATGACCATCAGACCGGCAGGTGAGCGTCTAGCCACTCATCTACCTCGCCTCCCTGCCGCATGGTAGCTATACCACATTATTGAAAACATGGGTAGATTTGCCGAGCTTACAAAATCAGTTGAAGAGTTATGTTACAATATTGGACTCTGTTGGTCTGCTCACCGTAAGGTCCGACCCCTCCCCCCTCCTCCCAGGTGAAGCATTCTCCTGGCCACATTTTGTTGCCGTTGTCGACCCAGTCTCACTACATGGGTGTCATACAACATTCTTGGCGGTAAGGCGGCCGGCGTTGTACCGTCTACATAAGCCATCGTGTGCTGTTTGGTCCAGAAAATATGAGCCTAGAACCATACCCAGTGTGCCAGGACGGCATGGCCACGAGGTCCTTTATCTTCTAAAGTATGTAAAGGACCATTTTACATGCCTTTTATGCAATCATAAATGGCGCTAGACCCACATTATTATGTTATAGATTATCCTGAATAAATTCCCAATATACGGAAGTGAGGCTAAGCAGCCATGTGCAGGACGTGAATATTCCTTGGGTGGGCCCAGTACCAGAGCGCTGTGTGTCGGCTCTGCAATTATGGAAGCCTCCTTGGATGGCGGGGGATGCCCATGGTCTGCCCCTGCCTTCCATTGAGAGCTGACCAGGATGTCTTCTGCCGTTCTAACTTAACTAGCTGGAATGTATGTGACAAGACAACAGTGAGAGTCGAAAGTCCTTCGAAACATACGGGAAGGTTAAACCGGTGAACAAACGCCCGCAGAAATCGGATATGCGGACCTAACGGCGCAAGAACGCAGCTATGCTGTAAACAAGCACAGCGCAACTATGTCCGGGTGAGAGTACGAATGTCCCTCGAAACACCCGGGAAGGTTAACCCGGTCAACACCCTCAGAAGTTGGACGTGCGGACGCAGCTCCGTAAACAGGCACATCGCAATCACGCCCGAAACATCTCTCCGGACGAACGCAGAAGAAGAAGAAGAAGAAGAAGAAGAAGAAGAAGAAGAAGAAGAAGAAGATTGTACTGAATAAGAATAGTTTGTAGAGGTCAGCACGGCCGAATGGATAAGAACGCGTGTTCTTAAAATCCGGTGTGCTGATGGCGAGGTAATGGGTTCAACCCCCTACACCGGACAGTTGGAATAAAATGTTGACCTCTCGTCCTTGACATTGGGACAAAAATTACAAGTACCTCTGAAGTCGGAGTGGGTTCGGCTGATAGCGAGGACACTGGAATCGGGCAAGCTAATCCACACGAAAAATTCAGTCCAACACCGCCATAAGTAGTGTATGGACTACGCTTGAGTTCAAAGCGAGTGATAGAAAAAAAAATTTTTTGCTTGTGAGTAGCTGTGGCGCAGTGACTAGAGCTTCTTCTTCCCCACTCGGCTGGTTGGAGTTTAAATCACTGACGATGCGGGGTTTTACGATCCAGTCTCATAAACATGGATACCAGAAAATGCTCTTGGATATTCAAGCTATCTACTTCGAACCCTTAATGTCGAGATGATGAAACTATACTCACCGTGCCACAGACATCGATATGTCTTACAGCATGGGGCCAAATGCAATTTCGTCAGGACTATAATGCGTGTTTTCCTGAAACGCATGCATTACCTATGTACATAGTCCATTGCTTTCAAATGCCTCTATTTCATATTTAATTCTGCCTGTCTTTCACAACCTCCATTCTCTGACGGCCCGCCTCTCTCCCTCTCTCGCTCTCTTTCTATCTACCCTCCTCTGTCTCTCTCTCCTTAGCTCTATCTCCCTCCCCATCATTTCTTGTTCCATCGCCGATATTTTGATTCAGTGAGCTCTATTGGAAACGGGTGCGCCCTAGAAAGCGCTTCATCATGTCTGTGGCTTTCCTTCATGACAACCGCTGGCGTATTATATTTCATCCAGAAAACCAACGACTTCGTTCCCCCAGAGAGATAAACAGGCGATAGACCACGTGATTAAGTACCAATCCTCGCCAGCGACTACTTATTATAGGACTCAGGCAGTTCCCCCAGGTCCCAGGGGGTCATTTTGTGGGAGCTAGCACTGTTCTCCCAGCCCTGAGTTATTTGTGGTTATGTCCCCTTGAGAAAAGCGACGTTAGGTCAATATTACATAGTCAAAAATATTGGGCTGGGTCAATATTATATAGTGAGCAGAGTGGGTTGGGTTAAAAATAGATTGCCAGTACAGGTCGTGAGAGGTAATATTAATACACATATGTGTGTTGAATGATTGATATAGGGAGTATGCGAAGCAGGCATACATTAGAATATGTACTGAGTTAGTTGTATGTCCTTTTCAGCATTCAATCCCAACATCTTTGGCTATTTGTGATTTTCTTGACAATTTTACATTACATAGTTTGCCATTGTTTTCGGAACATCTTCCTTTCGTCACAATTCATTTCCTATTAGGACATAGTTCCACAACGTACTCACTGCAAGCCTTCTCATCCTTAGACATCCAATGCAGCCGAGACTTTTACCATTGTGAAAATAAACGCAAGGCGGTATACTTCCAAATAGCCTGCGGTTGATTCTGCATAGCTACTTGCGGGTGTCCATAGATAGAGAGGTTGGGGGTAGGAACCTGGCGGTGTCCATAGATAGAGAGGTTGGGGGTAGAAACCTGGCGGTGTCCATAGATAGAGAGGTTGAAGGGTAGGAACCTGGCGGTGTCCATAGATAGAGAGGTTGGGGGTAGGAACCTGGCGGGTGTCTATAGATAGAGAGGTTGGGGGTAGGAACCTGGCGGTGTCCATAGATAGAGAGGTTGGGGGTAGGAACCTGGCGGTGTCCATAGATAGAGAGGTTGGGGGTAGGAACCTGGCGGTGTCCATAGATAGAGAGGTTGGGGGTAGGAACCTGGCGGGTGTCTATAGATAGAGAGGTTGGGGGTAGGAACCTGGCGGTGTCCATAGATAGAGAGGTGGGGGTAGGAACCTGGCGGTGTCCATAGATAGAGAGGTTGGGGGTAGGAACCTGGCGGTGTCCATAGATAGAGAGGTTGGGGGTAGGAACCTGGCGGTGTCCATAGATAGAGAGGTTGGGGGTAGGAACCTGGCGGTGTCCATAGATAGAGAGGTTGGGGGTAGGAACCTGGCGGTGTCTATAGATAGAGAGGTTGGGGGTAGGAACCTGCGGTGTCCATAGATAGAGAGGTTGGGGGTAGGAACCTGGCGGTGTCCATAGATAGAGAGGTTGGGGGTAGGAACCTGGCGGTGTCCATAGATAGAGAGGTTGGGGGTAGGAACCTGGCGGTGTCCATAGATAGAGAGGTTGGGGGTAGGAACCTGGCGGGTGTCTATAGATAGAGAGGTTGGGGGTAGGAACCTGGCGGTGTCCATAGATAGAGAGGTTGGGGGTAGGAACCTGGCGGTGTCCATAGATAGAGAGGTTGGGGGTAGGAACCTGGCGGGTGTCTATAGATAGAGAGGTTGGGGGTAGGAACCTGGCGGTGTCCATAGATAGAGAGGTTGGGGGTAGGAACCTGGCGGTGTCCATAGATAGAGAGGTTGGGGGTAGGAACCTGGCGGTGTCCATAGATAGAGAGGTTGGGGGTAGGAACCTGGCGGTGTCCATAGATAGAGAGGTTGGGGGTAGGAACCTGGCGGTGTCATAGATAGAGAGGTTGGGGGTAGGAACCTGGCGGTGTCTATAGATAGAGAGGTTGGGGTAGGAACCTGGCGGTGTCCATAGATAGAGAGGTTGGGGGTAGGAACCTGGCGGTGTCCATAGATAGAGAGGTTGGGGGTAGGAACCTGGCGGTGTCCATAGATAGAGAGGTTGGGGGTAGGAACCTGGCGGTGTCCATAGATAGAGAGGTTGGGGGTAGGAACCTGGCGGGTGTCTATAGATAGAGAGGTTGGGGGTAGGAACCTGGCGGTGTCCATAGATAGAGAGGTTGGGGGTAGGAACCCTGGCGGTGTCCATAGATAGAGAGGTTGGGGGTAGGAACCTGGCGGTGTCCATAGATAGAGAGGTTGGGGGTAGGAACCTGGCGGTGTCCATAGATAGAGAGGTTGGGGGTAGGAACCTGGCGGTGTCCATAGATAGAGAGGTTGGGGGTAGGAACCTGGCGGGTGTCTATAGATAGAGAGGTTGGGGGTAGGAACCTGGCGGTGTCCATAGATAGAGAGGTTGGGGGTAGGAACCTGGTGGTGTCCATAGATAGAGAGGTTGGGGGTGGAACCTGGGTGGTGTCTATAGATAGAGAGTGGGGTGCAGAAACCTGGCGGGTCTCCATAGATAATGGGGGTAGGAACCTGGCGGGTCTCCATAGATAGAGAGGTTGGGGGTAGGAACCTGGTCGGGGTCTCATAGATAGAGAGGTTGGGGGTAGGAACCTGGCGGGTCTCCATAGATAGAGAGGTTGGGGGTAGGAACCTGGCGGGTCTCCATAGATAGAGAGGTTGGGGGTAGGAACCTGGCGGGTCTCCATAGATAGAGAGGTTGGGGGTAGGAACCTGGCGGGTGTCTATAGATAGAGAGGTTGGGGGTAGGAACCTGGCGGTGTCCATAGATAGAGAGGTTGGGGGTAGGAACCTGGCGGTGTCCATAGATAGAGAGGTTGGGGGTAGGAACCTGGCGGTGTCCATAGATAGAGAGGGTGGGGGTAGGAACCTGGCGGTGTCCATAGATAGAGAGGTTGGGGGTAGGAACCTGGCGGTGTCCATAGATAGAGAGGTTGGGGGTAGGAACCTGGCGGGTGTCTATAGATAGAGAGGTTGGGGGTAGGAACCTGGCGGTGTCCATAGATAGAGAGGTTGGGGGTAGGAACCTGGCGGTGTCCATAGATAGAGAGGTTGGGGGTGGGAACCTGGTGGGTGTCTATAGATAGAGATGGGTGCAGAAACCTGGCGGGTCTCCATAGATAATGGGGTAGGAACCTGGGGGGTAGGTGGGGGTAGGAACCTGGTGGGTCTCCATAGATAGAGGGGTTTGGGGGGTGGGAAACCCTGGTGGGTCTCCATAGATAGAGAGGTGGGGGTAGGAACATGGTGGGTCTCCATAGATAGAGAGGTTGGGGTGGGAAAAACTGGTGGTGGCTCCATAGATAGAGAGGTTGGGGGTAGGAACCTGGTGGGTCTCCATAGATAGAGAGGTTGGGGGTAGGAACCTGGTGGGTCTCCATAGATAGAGAGGTTGGGGGTAGGAACCTGGTGGGTCTCCATAGATAGAGAGGTTGGGGGTAGGAACATGGTGGGTTTCCATAGATAGAGAGGCTGGGGGTAGGAACCTGGTGGGTCTCCATAGATAGAGAGGTTGGGGTAGGAACATGGTGGGTCTCCATAGATAGAGAGGTTGGGGGTAGGAACATGGTGGGTCTCCATAGATAGAGAGGTTGGGGGTAGGAACATGGTGGGTCTCCATAGATAGAGAGGTTGGGGGTAGGAACCTGGTGGGTCTCCATAGATAGAGAGGTTGGGGGTAGGAACATGGTGGGTCTCCATAGATAGAGAGGCTGGGGGTAGGAACCTGGTGGGTCTCCATAGATAGAGAGGCTGGGGTAGGAACCTGGTGGGTCTCCATAGATAGAGAGGTTGGGGGTAGGAACCTGGTGGGTCTCCATAGATAGAGAGGTTGGGGGTAGGAACATGGTGGGTTTCCATAGATAGAGAGGCTGGGGGTAGGAACCTGGTGGGTCTCCATAGATAGAGAGGTTGGGGGTAGGAACCTGGTGGGTCTCCATAGATAGAGAGGCTGGGGGTAGGAACCTGGTGGGTCTCCATAGATAGAGAGGTTGGGGGTAGGAACCTGGCGGTGTCCATAGATAGAGAGGTTGGGGGTAGGAACCTGGCGGCGTCCATAGATAGAGAGGTTGGGGGTAGGAACCTGGCGGTGTCCATAGATAGAGAGGTTGGGGGTAGGAACCTGGCGGTGTCCATAGATAGAGAGGTTGGGGGTAGGAACCTGGCGGGTGTCCATAGATAGAGAGGCTGGGGGTAGGAACCTGGCGGTGTCCATAGATAGAGAGGTTGAAGGGTAGGAACCTGGCGGTGTCCATAGATAGAGAGGTTGGGAAAGGGGGGGGGGTAGGAACCTGGCGGTGTCCATAGATAGAGAGGTTGAAGGGTAGGAACCTGGCGGGTCTCTATAGATAGACAGATTGAGGGTAGGAACCTGGCGGTGTCCATAGATAGAGAGCTTGGGGGGTAGGAACCTGGCGGGTCTCTATAGATAGACAGATTGAGGGTAGGAATGTGGCTGAGAGGTTACTGTGCCGCTTCAAATTTCTAAGGTACTTAGTTCATTTGCATAGTAGGACTGAGAATGATTCCGAGAACGACTGGTATCTAATGCTATCACACGGCCTATTGATCTTGTGGGGGTGTGCTCAGATACCTAGCCTTCTCTAATAAGGGAGGTTTCTTGCGCAAATTGTGCACGTTAAAAATCCCATGACAGTTGGAAATCGTAAAGAATAAGCTTTAAAGCAGCTGCCCTGGCAAAATTGTTAGGCAAGAAACTCCATCCATGCGTAGAAAAAGCCCGTTACCTCGGATGGAATCTGTCTAGAGGTGGCGAACCAGACACAAATACATGCCGAAGCTAGACACACTAATCTTTGAGGTGCATAACTAGGTGGGACATACTCTCTACTGACTTCCCTCTATATATTCATATCTGGCTGTTTGCACAACTGTGGCCACACATTTACTATTTGGCACTTTTACAGCTGAATTGCACTCAACCTTTGTAGAAAAAGATCGCCTTTCAAAACCGAACTGAACCCAGCTTCTGTGTTTTCTTGACAACGAAGGAGTTGTGTTTTAATATTATTTATAATTTTGTGTTTTCTTTAGACCTGTTTGTGTTGTCCCGCCCCTGATGAAGATTTATGAAATCGAAATGTCGATTGTTGTGTCTTAGAATACTTATGTTTGTTTTATTATTTTACTAATATATATATATATAATATATATATATATATATATATATATATATATCTATATATATTATTATATATATATATATATATATATATATATATATATATATATATATATATATATATATATTGTCTCTACTTTTGAGGGATTTTCACTCTGTGATTTATATTCACTTTTATGGAGTCCGTCGTAAGGTATGTACAATGTGTCCATATTTATTATGTCTCATCTTTCCGCAGGAGCTACACATATCTAACTGCTTGTATTTCATATTGCTATATCTTGACTTTTAAGACTTTTAAGACTGTCATGCTGTAGCCGTTGCTTTTCTCCAAAGGGAGCGCAAAAGAACAAGTATTCGACAATGACCTAGCGCCTTACATGTCGGATAAGCGGGGTATGTGATTAATTTCCAGCGTTGAACAGTGAGGAGAAGTCCTCCGTAGTTGCTTCGGTGGCCTATGGTATGAGTGGATTTTGAATGTGACTTTATTGTTGTTGTTGTTTGTTTGATTTTGTTGTTGCGTTGGCTAGATTTGAACTCAGCGTATTTCATGCACGTGCTATTGCTTCTAGCGCATTGGACTGTTTTTGCGTGTGGATTTGCTTTCCCAATTAGCACTGTTCCTCGCCATCAGGCGATTCTACTCCAACTTCTCAGGTACTTGTAATTTACGTCCCCAATTCAAGGACGAGAAGTCAACTAGTTTGATTTCCGGTATGCTGAAGTATAAAATTGTTTGTTGTAAACATAACTTTACCTATACTTTTTAAACGTAAGTTTTCCTATACATGTAAAAAAAAGTAACTATATATATATATATATATATATAATATATATATAATATATATATATATATATATATATATATATATATATATATATAATATATATATATATATATATATATATATATATATATAAAGAAGTTTATTGTTTGTTGAAAGATGTTGCATTTTTGTAATGTAATTTTACATGCGTCCCGCGTGTTACTGTATTTTGTCCGTGTATTTACAGAAGGCTGCATATTTTCCTGTAACGCGACATTTGCGACTAGATATTTCATTCTCGCTAATTTGTAATTTTGATGACGGTGTTGGTGATGTTGATGATGATGCTGATGACGAGGATAAGATGTTTATCTTCTCCCATGCACACTGAATAGTAACTCTTTCAAACTTCATGTATTCTCATTCACGCATAGAGCATATATAGATTGAAATATCACATCGAAATTAAAACAAGAATCGTGAAAACGCTTCTCGTGAGATTTAACATTAGGAAACATTGTAAAAATATAAACATATCAATAACGATTTTTCCAATCTGTACGAAAAAAAAAACTGACTACCTAGTTCAATCTGCTTCTTCAGCCTTGTTGGTACTTTTCTCATCTCATCTCATCTTGTTCCTCTTGTACCTTGCGGTGTCGAGGTGAAGTATAGACAGCGGGAGAGTGCCCGATTATGGTCTTCATGTTTCGATATTCCCATGGACTCTGTTATTCCCTGCGTCCATCGTTTACGTGGACGGCCTCTTCCTCTGCTTCCCTCTGGTCTGTACATCATTGCTTGTTGTGCTATACTGTTAGTTGGTAACCTTCTTGCATGGCCAAACCATTTGACTTGCTGCCTTCTAATAAAATCTAGTGCAGCCACAACCCCCACTTCAGTCCTGATTTCTTCATTTCTGATCTTATCTCTTCTTGATACATTGAGTATTCTTCTCAGGAATGTCATTTCTGTTGTTGTGATTTTTCTTTTCTCTTTTTCTGTCATTGTCCAGGTTTAACATTGGTAACATTGGGTTGGTAGGAAGATTTTGCTGTAAAGCGCTTTCTTAGTAGTCATTGATACATGTTTGTTCTTTAGTATTGGTGCCATTTGTCCATTGAGTTGATTTGCCTTATTGCATTTATGGGTTCCAAATGTTGCTGTATGTAGCCGAGGCGCGGTGTTGGGGTGAGCGCCCAACATTGCTCAAATACCTCAATGGCTCGTGAATACATAACCTATGCAGCAAAAGTCCAACTCCTGGCCTTCACGTGGCGGGCCTGTTTAAACTAACAGGAGAAGGGGCGACGGCGAGTCTCTGGCGCCGGAAAATAACCAGTATGCTCTAGATGTGTATGCACGGACATGCATGCGCAGACAGGCGTGTGCGCGCGTACACATCTACACTCGAGTGAGACCACAGTCTGCTCTAGCAAAGAAAGGTGCTGAAGACGGAGGCAACCAGCCAAGAGGCGCACCACAGAAATCAGGATGCCAC
>JACEFZ010010669.1:0-24835 GCA_014155875.1 Cepaea nemoralis | reverse complement strand
TTCTCTTGGCTACCACGAGGCGTGATGTTATCGTGATTAGAGTGCTAACTCTCTGAACACCGCCTGCGTGTCTCATGAGGGAATGGTCACCCAACTCTTATTACCTCATCTCCCATGCCCTTCCCTCGGGCACCGTATCCCCTCCTGGTCTCTTCAAGATTGACTGCTCTTCCTGGCGAAGGGGATGCGGTCGAGTCTTTGACAACCACGCACCGAAAGGGCTAAGTGCAACATACATCCGATACCGATTGTGGGTGATGTCTGCACCACTACACCTCTGCTTTAAACACAATCAATAGACAAAATGCAAATGCGCGCTGCGCATAAAAAAAAATAACACATCTCCCTTGCCTTGGTGAGTTATTATATGACAATTTGTATATCAAACATCAAATAAACACTGTGCATGTCAAAGTCAAAGTATGCACATTCAAAATAGCATGTAATGATATTCCTAATAATGACATAACGAATGGGTTCCTTATAATATTATATAATTCCAAAATGATAAATATAAACACTAAAATATATGCAAGGAGCATCGTCCTAGCATCGTATAATACTACGGGTATAGTAATAATAACAAAGGTAAAGTAATATATTATAGACAGTAAATTGTGGAATACTAGTTCGCAGATCAGTAACAAGAGACACTGACTTTTATCAATGAAATAGCCTAGAATAGGCAGACAGATGAAGGCTCCGAATTTGCAGACTAGAACCTATTATTCATAGAAACTACTAGCAACACAAGACTCAGACATATGCACTTTGACATAAAATTCTTCCATACCTGTTCCTACTTCTGAAGTATCTGATTTGAGCATCAGAATCTCCTATCGTATATACCGTTTCTTATCTTTTTGTTCCCCGTTTACTATCTCACTCTGCGTTTCATTCTCTGAGTGGCACGTTTCGTGTAGCTGCACACCTTGATGGTTTCACTGGGGCCATGAGTACTTTCATTTGTACCCTTCGAGGGTGAGTGACTCCATTCACGCGGTCAGTTTCACATTCCATTTTATTTGTGCTGTCTGTCGTACGTCTGCCCGTCGGTGTAGTTTTCATTATCAGTCTGACACTACACATCTCCTACGGGCAAATCATCCATTTAACCGCTGGTCCAGTTCACACTGTTGACCGTAGCAAGGTTCGTTATCAGCGTGTAGGCTCCAGTTCATCTAATAGTATTTTGACCCGGGGTCTTATCAACTTCCACCTGTAATCTGCTGGTGAACAGTACTGGCGTCAAATCGAACTTGTTCCCACGTAGCAAGCAGACCGTGGTTGTGTTGGTTACTTCGTGTGCAGTCTTACGTCATGGCTAGAGGTTGTCTTGTACAATGGCGCGTAACATTGCGTCAGCTTCTTAAATGTAGAGAATACAGTTTATTCTTCTGCAATTCCTCTAAGTGTCCTTTCTCTCATAATGAGTACTTTCATGTAGGAGAGCATGCTGGTGAAACTCGCGGCATTCTGTAACAGCCTGTGACCGAGGCATCTCTTACATAATCCTGGTTATCCTTCATTTTCTGTGATCAAGCGATCTCTTACAAAAACCTGGTTATCCTTCATTGTCTTTGATCAAGTTATGCCTGATAAAATCCGGGTTATCCTTCATTGTCTGTGACCGTGCGATGTCTTATAAAATTCGGGTTATCCTTTGTTATCTGTGGCCAAGCTATGTTTATAAATTCCGGGTTATCCTTCATTGCCTGTGTCACAGAACGCCGCTTTACCATCCCAGAAGACTTTCCCGGACTTCAAATTTGAGGGGTCACTTAGAGAAAGTACAGAAGAATGAACTGTATTCTCTACAAGCATTGTATAAGACCGTCTAGCCTTGATGTAAGATTACTCACAAAAGCCTGCAAGTAAACAAACCACCACGATCCGCTTCTAAATAAGAACACTCTTGAATTTGACACCAGGGCTCAACGGTCAGAATACAGGTGAAAGGCTGTGCTCGATTAGACACCGTGTGCTAACAATAGAGTCAGGCTAATGGGGTCGTCTAGCTACCCAGCCAGTCCAGCTTCAAGGTGTTACGTGTCAAACTGATAAGGTAAATATACAGACGTGAACCGGTCTGCGACTGGAAAGTGAAACCGTCTAGGTGCGGCGCTACGGTAAAGGCTGAATAAGGAACACCTTAGGGTGTTGGGTATCTGATGGAGGCAATTAAACTGGGCATGTATACCTCGAACCAGACAGGAAGGCGCAACAGAAATTAGATCGTGGATCATACTTAGTATAAATAGGCTTGTTAGACCTGTTCACTTTAGATACGATAATCAGCCGAAACAGGTATGCAACTATCTCAATGTATACGTTCTGCATTAATATGTATGATTCTTATGGTGCCAAGACTTCCCTAGGAATGTTATTTCTTAGTAACTTAGACGTTTGGACTTTCAGTCGATGTCTGACCTAGGTTATTTCATGAACTATTATTGTCTCATGTTACTTGATTGTGCGCTATTATTTCTCAGTTCAGTATACAATATATTGCTAGAAATGTGCTATTCTTCTGACATGTAACCTTATGTTAGGTAGATCTCGGCTATGTTCTAGATATACTTTCACGTGTCTTGTCAGATGCTTGTCACTCATATGTAAACTAGCCTTGTCGCTTTTTTGTTGTGTGCATTTGTTGTGCAGAATACAGCCCACTGACTATATTTCTTTTATTCTTACCACGACAGTGGCTAAGTAGTGACTAAACCGGGCAGATCAGCAATGTGGCTGTTCTGTGTGGTTACTTCAATGAGACTTGTTTATGTCTCATTTTGTATGTATACAATATTATTACTAACTCATTGTTATGCCATTTGTAGGTAATAACATTATATGACTATTTTGAATTAATATACATTATGTGTATTGGATGTTTGAGATGTTATTTGTCATATGCAAATTGTCATATAGTAATTGAGTGTTATGCTATGGTGTTCTTATGCGCAGCGCGCATTGGCATATTGCCTATTGATTGAGTGTGCAGCAGAAGGCGTACTGGTGCGGACATTACCCACACTTGGTATGGGGTGTATGGTCCGCTTAACCCTTTCAGTGTGTTGTGAACGAGCGTTCACGGTAACTCACGGAGGCCTTTCACAGAGGATGATCACGGCATGTAAGCCCGGAGATCAGGTACTATTATGATATCACTACCGACCCTTTAATCTGCTAAACCAACGGTTGAATGGAGCGGTTGTGGGGAACTGCATGTCTGCCTGAATTAGTGACATTAACTTAGGACATCGCATTCCTCATGACAGGACGTTATAAGAGATGATAGGAATGTAATAATTACAGGCATGTTCGATTACTGGAAAAGTTCTTCCCAGACTAGACAGTGGAAAGAGATACAGAGGGAGGAGGAGGAGAGTTAATGCAGTAAAGCTGGAAGAGAAACTCGACCAGACTGGGTGTTGTATAAGGGGTGATAGATTGTATGTATTACCTAGGATTGTACTGATGTAGAACTAAATGATACACATTCTTGTTTATCTCTTCCTAGCTCTCAATAAGAGCGTCTGAGTATAGATCCCAAAAACGAGGGACAACCAGGTAGTGCCAGGACTGGCATGCATCAGAAAACCGACGAGCTATTTCTTCTGGGGAGTGGGTGTTTACTGGACCTAAGCAGAACCCTACTGAAGGCGTATCCCACTTGTAACCGGGACCACAGATCCAGACAGGATACAAGTAACATTAAAGTTATGTAATGTTTTTCATCATTTCACATACATAATTGTTACATTGTATAAACTTCCAAAACTTCACCATCATCATTATAAGAACCATCATGTACACTATTAATGATAGACAATACACGTGATTGTAGTTTGTTTTAAACTCATAGTTGTCTGTTATTTTCCAATTGTGCATACATGTTTGTGTGTGTGCATTGGTGGGGATTACTTAAGTGCCAGGGAGGGGAAAGCAGTCGGAGGGGATAATTTGCCCTGTCCAGAAATCCAGTTGGAGATGTAAACCTAGTCATCTAACTTTCCCTTTTCCAACTCCTTGGAAAGTATTTAGACCAGCTAATTAACAAGCCACTTGTAGCTGTACTCTTGAATCTTTATTTCAGCCATATAGATTTTGTCCCGAGTCAATATCTGACTATTTGGGGTTGCCCACCAGCGATAGTAACATTCAACTAGGCGGTGTCGCACCCTACTTCTGACAGTCTGTGACCAAGCGACGTCTTGCACAATCCGGGTTATCCTTCATTGTCTGTGACCATGACATGTCTTACACAAACCGTGGTATACTTCATTGTCAGTGACCAAGCGATGTCTTACACGTAAGACATCCCATGGTCACCGACGATGACGGATAACTCGGGTGGTAACAATGACGGGAAATCGATGTAGGGGGTAGAAGTGAGAGGGAACATCATTGAAGTAGGTAGAAATGAACAGGGAGATCGATGCAGTAGGTAGAAATAACAGATAGATCAATGTAGGAAGTAGAATTAAATGGAGAGATCGATGAGGTAGTAGAAATAAGCCGAGAGTTTGAAATAGAAGGTAGAAATGTGCGGAGAGATCGATGTACGAGGCATAAATGTGCGTGGATCGATATAGGAGATAGAAATGACAAGAAGATCGGTGTAGAGGGTTGAATTGAGAGGGAAGATCTTTTCAAAACTCATGGTCGATCTACCCAGGGACTTGTGTAACATAACTCTGTCTCAACACTCATGGCCGACCTACCCAGGGACTTGTGTGACATACTCTGTCTCAACACTCATGGCCGACCTACCCAGGGACTTGTGTGACAGTTCTCTGTCTCAACACTCATGGCCGACCTACCCAGGGACTTGTGTGACATATCTCTGTCCCAGCACTCATGGCCGACCTACCCAGGGACATGTGTGACATATCTCTGTCCCAACACTCATGGCCGACCTACCCAGGGACTTGTGTGACAGTTCTCTGTCTCAACACTCATGGCCGACCTACCCAGGGACTTGTGTGACATATCTCTGTCCTAACACTCATGGCCGACCTACCCAGGGACATGTGTGACAGTTCTCTGTCCCAACACTCATGGCCGACCTACCCAGGGACTTGTGTGACAGTTCTCTGTCTCAACACTCATGGCCGACCTGCCCAGGGACTTGTGTGACATATCTCTGTCTCAACACTCATGGCCGACCTACCCAGGGACATGTGTGACATAACTCTGTCTCAACACTCATGGCCGACCTGCCCAGGGACTTGTGTGACATATCTCTGTCCCAACACTCATGGCCGACCTACCCAGGGACTTGTGTGACATAACTCTGTCTCAACACTCATGGTCGACCTACCCAGGACATGTGTGACAGTTCTCTGTCCCAACAATCATGGCCGACCTACCCAGGGACTTGTGTGACATAACTCTGTCTCAACACTCATGGCCGACCTACCCAGGGACATGTGTGACAGTTCTCTGTCCCAACACTCATGGCCGACCTACCCAGGGACTTGTGTGACATAACTCTGTCTGAACACTCATGGACGACCTACACAGGACATGTGTGACAGTTCTCTGTCCCAACACTCATGGCCGACCTACCCAGGGACTTGTGTGACATAACTCTGTCTCAACACTCATGGCCGACCTACCCAGGGACATGTGTGACAGTTCTCTGTCCCTCCCCTCCCCTCCCATCTGACTTGCCATATATGTCAAAATTGACTTCAAGACTGAATTCTGAGTCTCCGCCCGAACCTCCACCTGGCCAGCGCGGCAGGGGAGTTGCTATTCCTGGTGGTAGATATCGTCTGCTGTTTGTTTCGAGCTTTGTGGGGCAGTAATCAGCGAGAAGGGCCAGACCGGTCATCAAGGACTGATTGATGTAGTTGTACTGGTGTTTTCAGCGAAAACGTTCCACGTGAGCGCGCCCTATTTCACGCCAGGTTGGTTGGGTAGACTCCAAAGCATTGGTGTGCGCCTCTATAACTGCTCTAGTCTTGGGGTACCTACACACCGACTACAGGAGGATTGTCATGCCAGTCTCCAGGTGGAGATCCACTTGTGCATACTCCTTATATATGCGTTAATAAAGGATCACGTGACATTTAATAAATGTGGCCATATTTCGCTCATTATTTATCGTAACTTGTCTGTCTGTCTGTCTGTCTGTCTGTCTGTCTGTCTGTCTGTCTGTCTGTCTGTCTGTAAACTTTTATCTCCTCAACACGATATGTTGTGATTAAGTTCTACATTCCTGAACTTGAAAGCTTGTCTGCGAGTGGTTCTGTTTGCCAGTTTGTCCACCTGTCCCTTTGTTTGTCTGTCTCTGTGTCTGTCTGCTTTTGTGTCTCTCTGTCTTCCTCTATGTCTGTCTGCCTCTGTAACTGTCTGCCTCTGTGTCTGTCTGTCTATGTGTTTGTCTCTGTGTCTGTCTGCCTCTTTGCTCGTCTGCCTCTGTGTCTGTCTGCCTCTGTGTCTCTCTATCTCTATGTCTGTCTATCTGTCTCCGTGTCTGTCTGCCTCTGTACTTGTCTTACTTTAAATCTGTTTAACACTATATGTCGGCCTCTATATTTGTCTGTCTCTGCGTCTGTCTGGCACTATATGTCTGTATCTGTGTCTGTCTGTCTCGGTAACTGTCAGTCTCTGTCAGTCTCTGTGTCTATCTGACTTTGTATCTGTCTGACACTATGTGTTTGTCTCTGTGTCTGTCTATCTCCGTCTCTGTCTCTCTGCCTGCCTGACACTGTATCTCTCTGCCTGACACTGTATCTCTCTGCCTGCCTGACACTGTATCTCTCTGCCTGCCTGACACTGTATCTCTCTGCCTGACACTGTATCTCTCTGCCTGCCTGACACTGTATCTCTCTGCCTGCCTGACACTGTATCTCTCTGCCTGCCACTGTATCTCTCTGCCTGCCTGACACTGTATCTCTCTGCCTGCCTGACACTGTATCTCTCTGCCTGACACTGTATCTCTCTGCCTGCCTGACACTGTATCTCTCTGCCTGACACTGTATCTCTCTGCCTGCCTGACACTGTATCTCTCTGCCTGCCTGACACTGTATCTCTCTGCCTGCCTGACACTGTATCTCTCCTGCCTGACACTGTATCTCTCTGCCTGCCTGACACTGTATCTCTCTGCCTGCCTGACACTGTATCTCTCTGCCTGACACTGTATCTCTCTGCCTGCCTGACACTGTATCTCTCTGCCTGCCTGACACTGTATCTCTCTGCCTGACACTGTATCTCTCTGCCTGCCTGACACTGTATCTCTCTGCCTCGCCTGACACTAGTATCTCTCTGCCTGCCTGACGCTGTATCTCTCTGCCTGCCTGACACTGTATCTCTCTGCCTGACACTGTATCTCTCTGCCTGACACTGTATCTCTCTGCCTGACACTGTATCTCTCTGCCTGCCTGACACTGTATCTCTCTGCCTGACACTGTATCTCTCTGCCTGACACTGTATCTCTCTGCCTGCCTGACACTGTATCTCTCTGTCTGACACTGTATCTCTCTGCCTGCCTGACACTGTATCTCTCTGCCTGACACTGTATCTCTCTGCCTGACACTGTATCTCTCTGCCTGCCTGACACTGTATCTCTCTGTCTGCCTGACACTGTATCTCTCTGCCTACCTGACGCTGTATCTCTCTGCCTGACACTGTATCTCTCTGCCTGCCTGACACTGTATCTCTCTGCCTGACACTGTATCTCTCTGCCTGACACTGTATCTCTCTGCCTGCCTGACACTGTATCTCTCTGGCCTGCCTGACACTGTATCTCTCTGCCTGCCTGACGCTGTATCTCTCTGCCTGCCTGACACTGTATCTCTCTGCCTGACTGACGCTGTATCTCTCTGACTGCCTGACGCTGTATCTCTCTGCCTGCCTGACACTGTATCTCTCTGCCTGCCTGACACTGTATCTCTCTGCCTGCCTGACACTGTATCTCTCTGCATGCCTGACACTGTATCTCTCTGCCTGCCTGACGCTGTATCTCTCTGTCTGTCTGACACTGTATCTCTCTGTCTGTCTGACACTGTATCTCTCTGTCTGCCTGACACTGTATCTCTCTGTCTGCCTGACACTGTATCTCTCTGTCTGATTGACACTGTATCTCTCTGCCTGCCTGACACTGTATCTCTCTGTCTGCCTGACACAGTATCTCTCTGTCTGCCTGACACTGTATCTCTCTGCCTGCCTGACACTGTATCTCTCTGCCTGCCTGACACTGTATCTCTCTGCCTGCCTGACACTGTATCTCTCTGTCTGTCTGACGCTGTATCTCTCTGCCTGACACTGTATCTCTCTGCCTGCCTGACACTGTATCTCTCTGCCTGACACTGTATCTCTCTGCCTGACACTGTATCTCTCTGCCTGCCTGACACTGTATCTCTCTGCCTGCCTGACACTGTATCTCTCTGCCTGCCTGACGCTGTATCTCTCTGCCTGCCTGACACTGTATCTCTCTGCCTGACTGACGCTGTATCTCTCTGACTGCCTGACGCTGTATCTCTCTGCCTGCCTGACACTGTATCTCTCTGCCTGCCTGACACTGTATCTCTCTGCCTGCCTGACACTGTATCTCTCTGCATGCCTGACACTGTATCTCTCTGCCTGCCTGACACTGTATCTCTCTGTCTGCCTGACACTGTATCTCTCTGCCTGCCTGACACTGTATCTCTCTGTCTTTCTGACGCTGTATCTCTCTGCCTGCCTGACACTGTATCTCTCTGCCTGCCTGACACTGTATCTCTCTGTCTGCCTGACACTGTATCTCTCTGCCTGCCTGACACTGTATCTCTCTGCCTGCCTGACACTGTATCTCTCTGCCTGCCTGACACTGTATCTCTCTGCCTGCCTGACACTATCTCTCTGCCTGCCTGACACTGTATCTCTCTGCATGCCTGACACTGTATCTCTCTGCCTGCCTGACACTGTATCTCTCTGTCTGCCTGACACTGTATCTCTCTGCCTGCCTGACACTGTATCTCTCTGTCTGCCTGACACTGTATCTCTCTGCCTGCCTGACACTGTATCTCTCTGCCTGCCTGACACTGTATCTCTCTGCATGCCTGACACTGTATCTCTCTGCCTGCCTGACGCTGTATCTCTCTGTCTGTCTGACACTGTATCTCTCTGTCTGTCTGACACTGTATCTCTCTGTCTGCCTGCCACTGTATCTCTCTGTCTGCCTGACACTGTATCTCTCTGTCTGCCTGACACTGTATCTCTCTGCCTGCCTGACACTGTATCTCTCTGCCTGCCTGACACTGTATCTCTCTGCCTGCCTGACACTGTATCTCTCTGTCTGTCTGACGCTATATCTCTCTGCCTGCCTGACACTGTATCTCTCTGCCTGCCTGACACTGTATCTCTCTGTCTGCCTGCATGTCTCTGTATCTGTCTATCTCTGTATCTGTCTATCTCTGTATCTGTCTGTCTATGTGTATGTTTGTTTCTGTATATCTGTCTGTCTCTGTATCTGTCTGAAAGTCTGTCTCTGTATCTGCCTGCCTGTCTGTCTCTGTATCTGTCTGAAAGTCTGTCTCTGTATCTGCCTGCCTGTCGGTTTCTGTATCTGTCTATCTCTGTATTTGCCTGCTTGTCTCTGTGTATCTGTCGTCGTCAGCACGTGATTAACAGGTTAGATTCGGGGGGTAGCCCCTTGTTTCAGCAAGTGATTAACAGGTTAGATTCGGGGGTAGCCCCTTGTGTCAGCAAGTGATTAACAGGTTAGATCCGGGGGTAGCCCCTTGTTTCAGCACATCTCCCGAGTCTCCGTGACTCCCGAACTGTTCCTCTCCGCTATCACCTCTCCCCTCCCTCCCTCTCTCTCTCTCTCTCTCTCTCTCTCTCTCTCTCTCTCTCTCTCTCTCAACAAAACCCTAGTATAACAGCCAGTCCCCGTTTGGTAGGCCAGTATATTCCACATGGCTAATAACAAGTGTCAGACCATTATCTAATATTACTGTGTCGTGTAGTTTTGATGTTCGCATTTTGCCCATGCCTTTATAATGCATATCGTTTATATTGTTGTTGTTCTCTGTTAGCCTTGAATGATGTGTGAATGAAATAATGTATGAAAGAGAGTGATAGAAGGGCAGAATGTTAGACGGGCCTGCGTGCCCAATTCTTAACCCTTTGAAAATAAAGTTTGTTCGTTCGTTCGTTCTCTCTCTCTCTCTCTCTCTCTCTCTCTCTCTCTCTCTCTCTCTCTCTCTCTCTCTCTCTCTAGTGTCTCGTGAGTCGTCTTTATCCCTAGTCACCTTATATTAGTTCTTTCCTCTCTCCTGAGCCATCCTTCTCCACTATGACTTCTCATGGGCTTTCTCCTGTTTCCCGAGATGTTGCTTTCCTCTCGCATCTCTCACTGATTCTCCCCTGTCGCCCTAGTTGGTCGTCTCCTCTTCAAGCTCTCATTGGCTGTCTGTTGTGTCTCTAATCTCCCTATCTCCCGAACCTCCCAATCTCCCCCACCAGCTCTCACTGCCTCCCCTCCTCCTGTTGGTAAAAGCATGTCGCCGACCTTCCTAATGATGTCAAGGATGTGTTGAGTCCCCCAGTTTCCAGCCGGGTCTACAACCAGTTTAATTGTCGGGCCTAATTAGAAGTTGAGTGTTTGACTGTTTGAGTGTTTGCTTGTTTCTTGCGCCGTTCAAACAAACAATTCTTCCTTATTTGCTTGTCCCCTGCTGTACCCGCAGTCTCTGTTCTCTCGGAGCGCACACAATCGTTCAATAGCTGCTGTACAACCGTGGCAGCCATCACTGACGACACTCGCTCTTTGCTTCAACAACTACTGACTTTCTGGTCATAGTCCGAATATGACAAGAGCCAAAAGGAGACTGACCTCGGTATCGCTTGTTTCCTCTAACTCGTGTGTCAATGGTCAGTTTAGCTGTGACCTATTTCTGGCAACATCTCCGCTCTATGTGTGTGCTTTTCGTATCCCTTACAATGACATCCCACGCGATTGTTTCTTCTTGTCATCAAACACCAGATAGTGTAACCATGTTCTGCTAGCCCCGGATTCTGTCACTCGCGGCTCCTTATTCGCTGGTTCTGACATAACCAGCTCGTATATCGATTGTTATTGTTGCCCCTGTTCGTATATCGAGCGTTATTGTAGCCCCTGTTCGTATATCGGTTAATGTTGTAACTATTCGTATATTACTGCTGTAACGTTTCGTTTATCTACCGCTGTTGTAATGTTGGTGTATCTACCGCTGTTGTAATGTTGGTTTATCTGCCGCTGTTGTCATGTTCGTATATCTACCGCTGTTGTAATGTTAGTTTATCTGCCTCTGTTGTAATGTTGGTTTATCTGCCGCTGTTGTAATGTTGGTTTATCTACCGCTGTTGTAATGTTGGTTTATCTGCCGCTGTTGTAATGTTCGTATATCTACCGCTGTTGTAATGTTGGTTTATCTGCCGCTGTTGTAATGTTGGTTTATCTGCCGCTGTTGTAATGTTGGTTTATCTGCCGCTGTTGTAATGTTGGTTTATCTGCCGCCGTTGTAATGTTCGTATATCTACCGCTGTTGTAATGTTGGTTTATCTGCCACTGTTGTAATGTTGGTTTATCTGCCGCTGTTGTAATGTTAGTTTATCTGCTGCTGTTGTAATGTTGGTTTATCTGCCGCTGTTGTAATGTTGGTTTATCTGCCGCTGTTGTAATGTTGGTTTATCTACCGCTGTTGTAATGTCCGTATATCTACCAATGTTGTAACGTTGGTTTATCTACAGCTGTTGTAATGTTGGTTTATCTGCCGCTGTTGTAATGTTAGTTTATCTACAGCTGTTGTAATGTTGGTTTATCTGCCGCTGTTGTAATGTCCGTATATCTACCGCTGTTGTAATGTTAGTTTATCTACCGCTGTTGTAATGTTAGTTTATCTACCGCTGTTGTAATGTTGGTTTATCTACCGCTGTTGTAATGTCCGTATATCTGCCGCTGTTGTAATGTCCGTATATCTACCGCTGTTGTAATGTCCGTATATCTACCGCTGTTGTAATGTCCGTATATCTACCGCTGTTGTAATGTTAGTTTATCTACCGCTGTTGTAATGTCCGTATATCTACCGCTGTTGTAATGTTGGTTTATCTACCGCTGTTGTAATGTTAGTATATCTACCGCTGTTGTAATGTCCGTATATCTACCGCTGTTGTAATGTCCGTATATCTACCGCTGTTGTAATGTCCGTATATCTACCGCTGTTGTAATGTCCGTATATCTACCGCTGTTGTAATGTCCGTATATCTACCGCTGTTGTAATGTCCGTATATCTACCGCTGTTGTAATGTCCGTATATCTACCGCTGTTGTAATGTCCGTATATCTACCGCTGTTGTAATGTTAGTATATCTACCGCTGTTGTAATGTCCGTATATCTACCGCTGTTGTAATGTTAGTATATCTACCGCTGTTGTAATGTCCGTATATCTACCGCTGTTGTAATGTCCGTATATCTACCGCTGTTGTAATGTCCGTATATCTACCGCTGTTGTAATGTCCGTATATCTACCGCTGTTGTAATGTCCGTATATCTACCGCTGTTGTAATGTTGGTTTATCTACCGCTGTTGTAATGTCCGTATATCTACCGCTGTTGTAATGTTGGTATATCTACCGCTGTTGTAATGTTTGTTTATCTACCTCTGTTGTAATGTCCGTATTTCTACCGCTGTTGTAATGTTTGTTTATCTACCGCTGTTGTAATGTTAGTATATCTACCGCTGTTGTAATGTCCGTATATCTACCGCTGTTGTAATGTTAGTATATCTACCGCTGTTGTAATGTCCGTATATCTACCGCTGTTGTAATGTTAGTATATCTACCGCTGTTGTAATGTCCGTATATCTACCGCTGTTGTAATGTCCGTATATCTACCGCTGTTGTAATGTCCGTATATCTACCGCTGTTGTAATGTCCGTATATCTACCGCTGTTGTAATGTTGGTTTATCTACCGCTGTTGTAATGTCCGTATATCTACCGCTGTTGTAATGTTGGTATATCTACCGCTGTTGTAATGTTTGTTTATCTACCGCTGTTGTAATGTCCGTATATCTACCGCTGTTGTAATGTTTGTTTATCTACCGCTGTTGTAATGTTAGTATATCTACCGCTGTTGTAATGTCCGTATATCTACCGCTGTTGTAATGTCCGTTTATCTACCGCTGTTGTAATGTTTGTTTATCTACCGCTGTTGTAATGTTTGTTTATCTACCGCTGTTGTAATGTTCGTATATCTACCGCTGTTGTAATGTTAGTTTATCTACCGCTGTTGTAATGTTGGTTTATCTACCGCTGTTGTAATGTTGGTTTATCTGCCGCTGTTGTAATGTTGGTTTATCTACCGCTGTTGTAATGGTGGTTTATCTGCCGCTGTTGTAATGTTGGTTTATCTGCAGCTGTTGTAATGTTAGTTTATCTACCGCTGTTGTAATGTTGGTTTATCTACCGCTGTTGTAATGTTGGTTTATCTGCCGCTGTTGTAGTGTTGGTTTATCTGCCGCAGTTGTAATGTTCGTATGTCTACCGCTGTTGTAATGTCCGTATATCTACCGCTGTTGTAATGTCCGTATATCTACCACTGTTGTAATGTTAGTTTATCTACAGCTGTTGTAATGTTGATTTATCTGCCGCTGTTGTAATGTTCGTATATCTACCGCTGTTGTAATGTTAGTTTATCTGCCGCTGTTGTAATGTCCGTATATCTGCCGCTGTTGTAATGTCCGTATATCTGCCGCTGTTGTAATGTCCGTATATCTACCGCTGTTGTAATGTCCGTATATCTGCCGCTGTTGTAATGTTAGTTTATCTACCGCTGTTGTAATGTTAGTTTATCTGCCGCTGTTGTAATGTCCGTATATCTACCGCTGTTGTAATGTCCGTATATCTGCCGCTGTTGTAATGTTAGTTTATCTACCGCTGTTGTAATGTTAGTTTATCTGCCGCTGTTGTAATGTCCGAATATCTGCCGCTGTTTTAATGTCCGTATATCTACCGCTGTTGTAATGTCCGTATATCTGCCGCTGTTGTAATGTCCGTATACCTGCCGCTGTTGTAATGTTAGTTTATCTACCGCTGTTGTAATGTTAGTTTATCTGCCGCTGTTGTAATGTCCATATATCTGCCGCTGTTGTAATGTCCGTATATCTACCGCTGTTGTAATGTCCGTATATCTGCCGCTGTTGTAATGTCCGTATATCTGCCGCTGTTGTAATGTCCGTATATCTACCGCTGTTGTAATGTCCGTATATCTACCGCTGTTGTAATGTCCGTATATCTACCGCTGTTGTATTGTTAGTTTATCTACCGCTGTTGTAATGTCCGTATATCTACCGCTGTTGTAATGTCCGTATATCTGCCGCTATTGTACTGTTAGTTTATCAACCGCTGTTGTAATGCCCGTATATCTACCGCTGTTGTAATGTTAGTCTATCTACCGCTGTTGTAATGTCCGTATATCTACCGCTGTTGTAATGTCCGTATATCTACCGCTGTTGTAATGTACGTATATCTACCGCTGTTGTAGTGTCCGTATATCTACCGCTGTTGTAATATCCGTATATCTGCCGCTGTTGTAATGTCCGTATATCTACCGCTGTTGTAATGTCCGTATATCTACCGCTGTTGTAATGTCCGTATATCTACCGCTGTTGTAATGTCCGTATATCTACCGCTGTTTTAATGTCCGTATATCTGCCGCTGTTGTAATGTTAGTTTATCTACCGCTGTTGTAATGTCTGTATATCTACCGCTGTTGTAATGTCCGTATATCTACCGCTGTTGTAATGTCCGTATATCTACCGCTGTTGTAATGTCCGTATATCTGCCGCTGTTGTAATGTCCGTATATCTACCGCTGTTGTAATGTTAGTTTATCTACCGCTGTTGTAATGTTAGTTTATCTACCGCTGTTGTAATGTTAGTTTATCTGCCGCTGTTGTAATGTCCGTATATCTACCGCTGTTGTAATGTTAGTTTATCTGCCGCTGTTGTAATGATTAGTTTATCTACCGCTGTTGTAATGTTAGTTTATCTGCCGCTGTTGTAATGTCCGTATATCTACCGCTGTTGTAATGTTAGTTTATCTGACCGCTGTTGTAATGTTAGTTTATCTACCGCTGTTGTAATGTTAGTTTATCTGCCGCTGTTGTAATGTCCGTATATCTACCGCTGTTGTAATGTTAGTTTATCTACCGCTGTTGTAATGTTAGTTTATCTACCGCTGTTGTAATGTTAGTTTATCTGCCGCTGTTGTAATGTCCGTATATCTACCGCTGTTGTAATGTTGGTTTATCTACCGCTGTTGTAATGTTGGTTTATCTGCCGCTGTTGTAATGTCGTATATCTACCGCTGTTGTAATGTTCCGTTTATCTGCCGCTGTTGTAATGTCCGTATATCTGCCGCTGTTGTAATGTTCGTATATCTACCGCTGTTGTAATGTCCGTATATCTACCGCTGTTGTAATGTTAGTTTATCTACCGCTGTTGTAATGTCCGTATATCTACCGCTGTTGTAATGTTCGTATATCTGCCGCTGTTGTAATGTTCGTATATCTACCGCTGTTGTAATGTCCGTATATCTACCGCTGTTGTAATGTTAGTTTATCTACCGCTGTTGTAATGTTAGTTTATCTACCGCTGTTGTAATGTTAGTTTATCTGCCGCTGTTGTAATGTTCGTATATCTACCGCTGTTGTAATGTTCGTATATCTACCGCTGTTGTAATGTCCGTATATCTACCGCTGTTGTAATGTTAGTTTATCTACCGCTGTTGTAATGTTAGTTTATCTACCGCTGTTGTAATGTTCGTATATCTGCCGCTGTTGTAATGTTCGTATATCTACCGCTGTTGTAATGTCCGTATATCTACCGCTGTTGTAATGTTGTTTATCTACCGCTGTTGTAATGTTAGTTTATCTACCGCTGTTGTAATGTTAGTTTATCTGCCGCTGTTGTAATGTCCGTATATCTACCGCTGTTGTAATGTCCGTATATCTACCGCTGTTGTAATGTTCGTATATCTGCCGCTGTTGTAATGTTCGTATATCTACCGCTGTTGTAATGTCCGTATATCTACCGCTGTTGTAATGTTAGTTTATCTGCCGCTGTTGTAATGTTCGTATATCTGCCGCTGTTGTAATGTTAGTTTATCTGCCGCTGTTGTAATGTTAGTTTATCTGCCGCTGTTGTAATGTTAGTTTATCTGCCGCTGTTGTAATGTTAGTTTATCTGCCGCTGTTGTAATGTTAGTTTATCTGCCGCTGTTGTAATGTTGGTTTATCTGCCGCTGTTGTAATGTCCGTATATCTGCCGCTGTTGTAATGTCCGTATATCTACTGCTGTTGTAATGTTCGTATATCTACCGCTGTTGTAATGTCCGTATATCTACTGCTGTTGTAATGTCCGTATATCTGCCGCTGTTGCAATGTCCGTATATCTGCCGCTGTTGTAATGTCCGTATATCTACCGCTGTTGTAATGTCCGTATATCTACCGCTGTTGTAATGTTAGTTTATCTACCGCTGTTGTAATGTCCGTATATCTACCGCTGTTGTTATGTTCGTATATCTGCCGCTGTTGTAATGTTCGTATATCTACCGCTGTTGTAATGTCCGTATATCTACCGCTGTTGTAATGTTAGTTTATCTACCGCTGTTGTAATGTTAGTTTATCTACCGCTGTTGTAATGTTAGTTTATCTGCCGCTGTTGTAATGTCCGTATATCTACCGCTGTTGTAATGTTCGTATATCTACCGCTGTTGTAATGTCCGTATATCTACCGCTGTTGTAATGTTAGTTTATCTACCGCTGTTGTAATGTTAGTTTATCTACCGCTGTTGTAATGTTAGTTTATCTCCCGCTGTTGTAATGTTCGTATATCTACCGCTCTTGTAATGTCCGTATATCTACTGCTGTTGTAATGTTAGTTTATCTACCGCTGTTGTAATGTTAGTTTATCTACCGCTGTTGTAATGTTAGTTTATCTGCCGCTGTTGTAATGTCCGTATATCTACCGCTGTTGTAATGTCCGTATATCTACCGCTGTTGTAATGTCCGTATATCTACCGCTGTTGTAATGTTCGTATATCAATCGCTGTTGTAATGTCCGTATATCTACCGCTGTTGTAATGTTAGTTTATCTACCGCTGTTGTAATGTTAGTTTATCTACCGCTGTTGTAATGTTAGTTTATCTGCCGCTGTTGTAATGTCCTTATATCTACCGCTGTTGTAATGTTAGTTTATCTGCCGCTGTTGTAATGTTGGTTTATCTGCCGCTGTTGTAATGTTAGTTTATCTGCCGCTGTTGTAATGTTAGTTTATCTGCCGCTGTTGTAATGTTAGTTTATCTGCCGCTGTTGTAATGTTAGTTTATCTGCCGCTGTTGTAATGTTAGTTTATCTGCCGCTGTTGTAATGTTTATTTATCTGCCGCTGTTGTAATGTCCGTATATCTGCCGCTGTTGTAATGTCCGTATATCTACTGCTGTTGTAATGTTCGTATATCTACCGCTGTTGTAATGTCCGTATATCTACTGCTGTTGTAATGTTAGTTTATCTACCGCTGTTGTAATGTTAGTTTATCTACCGCTGTAGTAATGTTAGTTTATCTGCCGCTGTTGTAATGTCCGTATATCTACCGCTGTTGTAATGTTAGTTTATCTGCCGCTGTTGTAATGTTGGTTTATCTGCCGCTGTTGTAATGTTAGTTTATCTGCCGCTGTTGTAATGTTAGTTTATCTGCCGCTGTTGTAATGTTAGTATATCTACCGCTGTTGTAACGTTGGTTTATCTACAGCTGTTGTAATGTTGGTTTATCTGCCACTGTTGTAATGTTGGTTTATCTGCCGCTGTTGTAATGTCCGTATATCTGCCGCTGTTGTAATGTCCGTATATCTGCCGCTGTTGTAATGTCCGTATATCTACCGCTGTTGTAATGTTAGTTTATCTACAGCTGTTGTAATGTTAGTTTATCTACCGCTGTTGTAATGTTAGTTTATCTACCGCTGTTGTAATGTCCGTACGGGGGGGGGGGGGGGGGGGGGGTTACGGGGTGTCAGGCATTGGTAGCACCTTTGGTAAGGATGGCTCTCATGTCCTTTCAGGACCCATCCCCCACTGGTCCAAGTCTGACACCCAGCTCGTGCCTGTGGCTCCTAGTAGCTGTCAGCATGCGACAGCGGCCACTCCCCGGGCAACAGCTGTGAGAGGCTGGCTAAACCAGGCATGGGTATCCGATTTGGTGTCAAACCAAGAGGTAAACTAGGGTATGCCTACCCAGCATGTGAAGACAGGATTCGGCAGACTGCGTGGAAGAAATCATTCCTGATTCAACGGGCAAGACTGCGTTTACCTGCAAAGCGTTGTGGAACGTAATGAGCACGGCAAGGCACGTAGAGCGCCCTGGTCATCCACTGCACCTGTAGTCGTCTCCAATCGTCTCGACTTGTCTTGCCACTGGACTCAGATGGACTCAGGCGAGAGAGTGAGGTCGACGAATTGCGCAACTCTTCCTCACTTTAATCCAAGTCATAGCGCAAGTCATTCTTCATCCAACGTCACATATCACCTTCAAGCCCTGTGGCGATGGGCGAGCGGCAAAGCGGCAGGCGTGGGTACGCTGGCAGCCGTAGTCGCAGACCTGCACACAGGCGGCCCAGGCTATATGGTCGTCTTCTACTGACCGGAGCAGCAGTGGGATTCGGCAGCCCCCTGAGCGACTGAGCAGCCCTCTATAGGAACACACTGCTCACCTCCATAGCATGAGGAAGGGGCTAGAAAAGGTGCCCTAAACATTGTCTGCTTCATCACTACCTAACCAGCTAGCCGCGGTTGGTGGGTACCCTAAACTGCGGTCGCCATACAAAGAAAGATAAAACAAGCAAAGCTAAAAGAGTAAACCATATTCCCTTAACAATTGGAACTTGGAATGTACGCACCCTACTTGACAGAGACGGCGCGTCAGGTCCAGAGAGACGAACAGCACTGATTGGGAGAGAGCTCGGCAGGTACAACATCGACATTGCAGCCTTGAGCGAGACACGACTTGCAGAAGAAGGCCAAATCTGTGAAATTGGTGCCGGCTACACATTTTTCTGGAGTGGAAGGAAAAGCGAGGAAAGACGCCAATCCGGTGTGGGATTTGCCATTAAGTCGGCCCTGGTCGGCAAATTAGCTGGATTTCCAAAGGCTGTAAACGACAGGCTCATGACCATGAAGTTGCCTCTGCTGAATGGAAGGAAGCACGCAACCATTGTGAGTGTCTACGCACCAACTATGACCAACGAAGATGATGTCAAGAATAAGTTCTATGAGGACCTGCACAATGTATTAACATCTGTCCCCAATGGAGACAAACTTATACTCCTTGGGGATTTCAATGCCAGAGTAGACACGGACACCACCTCTTGGAGTGGCATTATTGGAAAGCATGGAGTCGGAAATTGTAACAGCAATGGACTCCGCCTCCTTCAGACTTGTGCCGAACATGATCTCCTGATTACGAACACAATTTTCCGTCTCCCCATGAGAAATAGGACATCGTGGATACACCCTCGCTCGAAACACTGGCACCTCATTGACTATGTCATCGTCAGGAGGAGTGACAGACAAGACGTTCGAGTGACAAAATCCATGTGTGGTGCCGAATGTTGGACAGACCATCGTCTCATTGTCTCGAAAATGAACATCCACATCAGGCCACCACGGCGTCCTCAAGGGGCGAAAATGCAAACAAAGCTAAATGTCACCCGTCTAAACAGCAAGAAAATGCAGCAGTCATTTGAAAATATGCTGGAAGACCGCCTCAAGCCAAATGCTGAAGCTAATCAGGATACAGAAACAGAATGGAGAGCCCTAAAGGACACGATTTACAACACTGCTATGGAAATCCTGGGTCCAGCCCCCCGAAAGCATAAAGACTGGTTTGATGAAAATTCCGAAGACATCAACCAATTGCTGGCCGAGAAACATCTTCTCCTCAAGGCACATTTGAATGACCCAAAGTCAACATCAAAAAAAGATGCTTTCAAGAACATTCAGAGAGTAGTGCAGCAGAAACTTCGGCACATGCGGGACTCCTGGCTGAGCAGCAAAGCTGATGAAATTCAGGGCTTTGCTGACAGACACGATATGAAAAACTTCTACGACTCACTGAAAGCGGTCTATGGACCTTCATCACCAGGCATAGTTCCACTCCTCAGTGCAGACGGGGGAACATTGGTCACCGATAAGAAAGAAATCCTCCAACGCTGGGCAGAGCATTTCAGCAAAATCTTAAATGCAACTTCCTTCTTCGATGATGAAACCATCAATTGCCTTCCTCAAGTTCCCACCAATGAGACTCTTGATGACCTGCCAACCATAGTGGAAATAAACAAAGCCATCCAGCAACTCTCCAGCGGCAAGGCACCTGGTCCTGACTCCATCCCAGCAGAGATATACAAGGCAGGTGGGCCGGTCCTAACAGAGCAGCTTCACCAAGTCTTCACAAACATATGGATGAACGAGACCATGCCACAAGATTTTAAGGACGCGTCAATAGTCCACCTTTACAAACGTAAAGGAAACCGCCAATCCTGTGACAACCACCGAGGCATCTCCTTGCTTTCAATTGCAGGGAAGATACTCGCCAGAATTCTTCTCAATCGCCTCACAGCCCATCTCGATCAAGGTCTTCTTCCTGAGAGTCAATGTGGCTTCAGAAAAGAACGTGGAACTGTTGACATGATTTTCGCTGCAAGGCAGCTGCAAGAGAAATGTCAGGAACAGAACTGCGAAATGTTCTCCACTTTCATTGACCTTACCAAGGCTTTTGATACAGTCAGCAGAGAAGGACTGTGGAAGATTATGGCAAAATATGGCTGTCCACGAAAGTTTGTCCAAATAGTGCGGCTATTTCATGACGGCATGCAGGCAAGAGTACAGGAAAATGGTGAGCTGTCTGAACCCTTTCCTGTCACCAATGGAGTGAAGCAAGGATGTGTCCTGGCACCAACACTGTTCAGCCTCATGTTTTCAGCCATGTTGATGAATGCCTTCGAGAACGACGACATTGGAATAGACATCAACTACCGTATGGATGGAAAGTTATTCAATCTCAGAAGGCTGAAAGCTAAAACCAAAATTAACAGCGGCACCGTCAGAGAGCTCCTGTTTGCTGATGATTGCGCTCTATACGCCAACTCAGAGGCGGACATGCAACATAATGTTTCAGCTTTCTCACATGCCTGTGCCAACTTTGGGCTCAATATCAACTTGGAGAAGACTGTAGTTATGTACCAGCCAGCTCCAGGGAATAATCACACTGTGCCGAATATCAAAGTGAATGATCATAGACTAAGTGTTGTGGACAAATTTACCTATCTTGGCAGCACCCTGTCACAAGCTGCCACAATCGATGACGAAGTGAATGCAAGAATCTCCAAGGCCAGTGCAGCCTTTGGCAGACTGTACAAGAATGTATGGGACAGAACTGGAATAAGCCTGCAAACAAAGCTAAAAGTCTACAAAGCAGTTGTATTATCCACACTGCTATATGCTTGTGAAACCTGGACTGTTTATCAGCGACACGCTAGGAAATTAAACCACTTCCACACAGTCTGCCTAAGGAAGCTACTGAAGATTAAATGGCAAGACAAGATTCCAGACACTGAAGTCCTAGAAAGAGCATCCATGCCCAGTATCCACACTCTACTGATGAAGAATCAGATTCGCTGGGCTGGTCACTTGACTCGCATGCCAGATCACAGGCTCCCTAAACGAATTTTTTACAGCGAACTGCGTTGTGGTAAACGCTCCCAAGGTGGCCAGAGGAAACGTTTTAAAGACACTCTGAAAATTTCACTGAATGCTTTTGGAATTCATCATGACACCTGGGAGGCTGCAGCCAGAGACCAAAATTCGTGGCGTGCAGCATTGCGCAAAGGTGCAGTCATATATGAGGCAACAAGGACTGCAAGAGCTGTGAAGAAAAGGCAGGACAGAAAAACCACTGCAGGAAATCCTCCTCCAGAGACGTCAAGCATTCTTTGTCCACATTGTCAAAGAACATTTCGAGCCAAAATAGGCCTTATCAGCCATCTTAGAACCCACGGCTCCACACCTTCAACCCAACTGGATGAAATGAATGGTCATCATCATTCTTGATGGACAAACAACACAACAATGTCCGTATATCTACCGCTGTTGTAATGTCCGTATATCTGCCGCTGTTGTAATGTTAGTTTATCTACCGCTGTTGTAATGTCCGTATATCTACCGCTGTTGTAATGTTAGTTTATCTACCGCTGTTGTAATGTCCGTATATCTACCGCTGTTGTAATGTCCGTATATCTACCGCTGTTGTAATGTACGTATATCTACCGCTGTTGTAATGTCCGTTTATCTACAGCTGTTGTAATGTCCGTATATCTGCCGCTGTTGTAATGTCCGTATATCTACCGCTGTTGTAATGTCCGTATATCTACCGCTGTTGTAATGTCCGTATATCTACCGCTGTTGTAATGTCCGTATATCTACGGCTGTTGTAAAGTCCGTATATCTGCCGCTGTTGTAATGTTAGTTTATCTACCGCTGTTGTAATGTCCGTATATCTACCGCTGTTGTAATGTTAGTTTATCTACCGCTGTTGTAATGTCCGTATATCTACCGCTGTTGTAATGTCCGTATATCTACCGCTGTTGTAATGTCCGTATATCTACCGCTGTTGTAATGTCCGTATATCTACCGCTGTTGTAATGTTAGTTTATCTACAGCTGTTGTAATGTCCGTATATCTGCCGCTGTTGTAATGTTAGTTTATCTACCGCTGTTGTAATGTCCGTATATCTACCGCTGTTGTAATGTCCGTATATCTGCCGCTGTTGTAATGTCCGTATATCTACCGCTGTTGTAATGTCCGTATATCTGCCGCTGTTGTAATGTCCGTATATCTGCCGCTGTTGTAATGTCCGTATATCTACCGCTGTTGTAATGTTAGTTTATCTACCGCTGTTGTAATGTCCGTATATCTGCCGCTGTTGTAATGTTAGTTTATCTACCGCTGCTGTAATGTCCGTATATCTACCGCTGTTGTAATGTCCGTATATCTGCCGCTGTTGTAATGTTAGTTTATCTACCGCTGTTGTAATGTCCGTATATCTACCGCTGTTGTAATGTTAGTTTATCTACCGCTGTTGTAATGTCCGTATATCTAACCGCTGTTGTAATGTCCGTATATCTACCGCTGTTGTAATGTCCGTATATCTGCCGCTGTGGTAATGTAGTTTTATCTACCGCTGTTGTAATGTCGTATATCTGACCGCTGTTGTAATGTTAGTTTATCTACCGCTGTTGTAATTTCCGGTATATCTACCGCTGTTGTAATGTCCGTATATCTACCGCTGTTGTAATGTCCGTATATCTACCGCTGTTGTAATGTTAGTTTATCTACAGCTGTTGTAATGTCCGTATATCTGCCGCTGTTGTAATGTTAGTTTATCTACCGCTGTTGTAATGTCCGTATATCTGCCGCTGTTGTAATGTTAGTTTATCTACCGCTGTTGTAATGTCCGTATATCTGCCGCTGTTGTAATGTCCGTATATCTGCCGCTGTTGTAATGTCCGTATATCTGCCGCTGTTGTAATGTCCGTATATCTACCGCTGTTGTAATGTCCGTATATCTACCGCTGTTGTAATGATAGTTTATCTACCGCTGTTGTAATGTTAGTTTATCTGCCGCTGTTGTAATGTCCGTATATCTACCGCTGTTGTAATGTTAGTTTATCTACCGCTGTTGTAATGTCCGTATATCTACCGCTGTGTAATGTTAGTTTATCTGCCGCTGTTGTAATGTCCGTATATCTACCGCTGTTGTAATGTTAGTTTATCTACCGCTGTTGTAATGTTGGTTTATCCCCGTTTGGTTGTAATGTCCGTATATCTCCGCTTTTGAAATTTTCCGTATATTCCCGGGCGGGTTGTAATGTTGTTTATCTACAGCGGGTTTGTAATTCCGATTTTCTACCGTTTTTAATTTTGGTTTATCTACCCCCTGTTGTAATGTCCGTATATCTGCGCTTTTGTAATGTTTAGTTTATCTACCGCTGTTTTTAATGCCCGTATATCTGCCGCTGTTGTAATGTCCGTATATTGCCGCTTTTGGAAATTTGTCCGTATATCTGCCGCTGTTGTAATGCCCGGGATATCTACCCCACTTTTGTAATTTTTGGGGAATATCTCCGCTGTTGTAATGATGTTTATCTACCGCTGTTGAATGTTATTTTATCTCCCCGTGTTGTAATGTCCGTATATCTACCGCTGTTGTAATGTTAGTTTATCTACCGCTGTTGTAATTTTCCGTATACTCCGGGGGGTGTAATTTTAAATGTTTATCTGCCGCTGTTGTAATGTTAGTATTTTGCCGCTTTGTAATTGTCCGTATATCTACCGCTGTTGTAATTTTGGTTTATCTGCGCTGTTGTAATGTTGGTGTATTGCCTCTGTTGAAATGTCCTTTATATCTGCCGCTGTTGTAATGCCGTATATCGGGCTGTTGTAATTTTTCCCGTATACCCAAACCGTGTTTAATGTCCGTATATCTACCGCTTTTGTAATGTCCGTAAAATTACCCGTTGTTGTAATGTAGTTATCTACCGTGTTGTAATGTTCGTATACTACCGCTGTTGTAATGTTCGTATATCTACCGCTTTTGTAAGTTCGTTTAATCACCGCTGGGGAATGCCTTTATATCTACCCTGTTTTTAATTTTAAATTTTTATCTACCGCTGTTTTTTAATTTAAATTATCTACCGCTGTTGTAATGTTTTTTATGGGCCCGCGGTTGTAATGTCCGTATATCTACCGCTTTTG